>LR750507.1:20783-446547 GCA_902729485.2 Mus minutoides | reverse complement strand
AGGGACATCTGGGTTCTTTCCAGCTTCTGGCTATTACGAATAAGGCTGCTATGAACATAGTGGAACATGTGTCCTTATAACCAGATGGAAACTCTTCTGGATATATGCCAAGTAGAGGTATTGCTGGATCTTCCGGTAGTACTATGTCCAATTTTCTGAGGTACCGCCAGACTGATTTCCAGAGTGGTTGAACAAGCTTACCAAAGTAACTATGTTTTTGTCTTCCTGGATTTCACATCGTGCCGCATTACTGCAATAGCTAGCACACCAGTCTCAAATGATATGCTACAGACTATGAACCCTATATGAATAGAAACAGGGAATAGAGTATTGTGGGCTGGATGGACATGAACAGGGTCCAAGGAAGAGGTAAATTTGAACTCAAGAGATGATAACAATAGATATATCAGTTACTCAGATATAGCCAGTACACACACACACACACACACACACACACACACACACACACACACACACACACAGAGTATATATATATATATAATATATATATATATATATATATATATATATATATATATATATATATATATACTGAATACATCCTGAATACTGAATACATAAATATATGCAATTATGTCAATAAAAAATAATATATAATATCTTGAATACACCATAATTTATACATATATGCACTTATGTCAATTAAAAATAAAATATATTAAAATTAAAGCAAATGTATGTATGCTAGAGACAAAGACACAATTTAATTCTTTAATTATTTATATTCACAATAGATCTTAACATATTGTTTTGTGCAATAATATCAAATTTTCATATATTACAAGAAAATGTAAGTAAAATCTTCTGACCAAAATTATAATATTATTTTGTGGAAAGCTGATCACTTTTGAACAGACAGCTTTAGGAACTATGTCCAAAAAATTATTTCTATAAAATAATTCTAAATTTAACAAATTCAAATAGTATGAAAAGAAAGAACATTTCCCCAACTCATTTTAAATTATAAAAAAATGTGTCATGTAATTTTTGATTAGGCACTTAGATTGTTTGGATTTTGATAATTTCTCCTATTCAAAATGCTTAGGATGAGAAATACTTCAGATTTCAGAGTTTTGTAGACTTTAAACTGTATGCATGATGACATTTCTTGTGGCATAATGTCAATTCTGAAATGAAATTATGTTTATATGCACCTGTATACATACAATACTTTTGGTGATTTCAACAGAAATTTTAGTGTACCTGCATTTTGACTTTGAGCATAAGATATGGTCAAATGTAGATTTATTCATCTATAATATCAAGGCATCACTCAAAGAGTTTTGAAAGGGTTGGAAGAATGGCTTAGCATTCAAGAAGACATATTGCTCTTGCAGGGGACAGAAACTCAATTCCTAGAATCCATAGCAACTATCTCACTTTGTCTCTCCTTGTCTGCACCTGCATTCACATATGCACACACACACACAAACACAAACAAATTTTTGTGCTAAGTTTTGAATATTCAAGTGTTTCAGATTTGGGGTTTTTTATATTAGAGATGTTCAACTTATACAATAGTGATTGTGTGAATATGTATGCAATAATGCATTTTTATAATTTACAATATATAATTTTATGTTTTATGATATATGTCATGAACTAGAAAATCCAATTATTAAAAATGGCTGTTTAAGAATATTGCATTAGTCAATTTTTTTTCCATAGTGATATATCTGAGGCAGAGAGAATATATCTGAGGGAAGAGACTCTTTTTACTCATAATTTTGGAGGTTCAAGAGCCTGGCCCTTCTGAGGACTCCTTTGTCTAAATCATATCATGGTAGAAATACATACATACATACATACATACATACATACATACATACATACATACACACACACACACACACACACACACACACAGACACACACAAACACACAAGGAAGAGCTCATATTGCAGAAAAGGAAGTCAGAGAACAATTTAGGGTCACAATCACTCATATCAACTCACTTTCTCTGGAGATACAAAAGATCCTGTGAAATATACACAAACACTTTCTGAAGGGAGCTCCCTCAAAGGCTGAAGAACCGCCTTCCTGTTAGGCCACATTTCTTAGAAATTCCGTATCTCCCAGCAATCACACTGAGGACTAGTCTCCACCATTAGGTTAGGACACTCCTAACCTAGTCAAACCTATACCAAACAAAAAGTGGTGGGCTGGTTTCACCATTGTCTATAGTGACTAATGTGCACTATTTAAAGCAGAAAATGCATTATTTGGGGTGGATTCAAAATATAGATCTGCACACACATATTCTCACTGTCTGATTCAATTAACACACCTATTCTTGAGGTAAGTGGTCTAATGAGCACATTAACTATCCATCTATTCATGTAAAGTTTCTAAGTTCTACTGTCTGTGGATTTGGGTCCACTGGAGCATATCATCTCTGTCTTTCCACAAAACAGTAAAACAGCAGTCAAGAGACTTATCTCTGGTACACAGAGCTCCACTGTTGGAGTTCTCATTGCAAAAGAGAGACATTGAACTATCCAGTCCTGCTGTCCTTCCCAAGCCCCAATGTCTTTTATTTTCTAAATGTCTTCACTGGGTGTAAATGCTCACAGAAGATCCATCCCAAATCCTTTACCTGTCTCCTACAGACTACATAGAGTTGACATGTATGTAGGCTCCATCTCTCAAAACCGTGATTTAATTCCACAAAAAATTTCCAGGAATGGTAAATATGAAACTGAAATATATGTAAGTTAAGGGTGGATGGTGATTTTTTTTTCAGATTCTAATAAATTCACTGCTCTATCATATGGACAGTAAAAAAAAAAAAAGTAATAACAAAAATATGGTGCTTGTTATTTAAGGTTTTTAGCTTAATAAATATTTATAAGTATATAAATGCCCACGGTACGAATTTCAAAGTATAGAACCAAACTATGGGATTTCCTTGACATTTGAGGATTTTTTTCAGTTAACTTTTAACTATTCAAAAGCAAGTCTGAAGGACTGTGCGTCATAATTTGCCAAGATATTTTTGTTGGAGAATAATCCAGCATGCTGCTATTGAACCCCTTTTGCAGAATTACCTAAGCCAAACTGGAATTCTCGAAGCTTGTTTTTAACAGATGCCAGTTGCCAATGTAATGCAACACATGTTATACCCTTGGTAAGATTTAATGATCAATAAAATATTTATTTATTTAAAACACAGTATCCGTATGTGTTTCAATAACTTCCTATGCAATGAGCAAATTATTTTACAAAGAATTTCTACACATCAATGTGGATTTTCTCTTGCTTTTTGTAATTTAATATCAATCTATTTGTGAGCAGACAGCTTTGACAAAATAATAGGGTTTAGAGCACATTTATTTGTAATATTACATAGCTGATAGTGACGATGGTGATGAATGAACTGTATTTAGTCATTGACTGAGAGATTTCCTTGTACCAGTAATATCTCAAATACACACCCTGGAGCCAGACTGGCTGATCTCTTAGTGACTTACTTACTTCCTATCTCTTAGTAACTATTTGCTGTTTATCTTTTCAGACCTTTAATCATTGAAGACAAGAAACTAAAATGATGCTGTCATTCCATATTGAAATGGGGATTAAATAATGAATTGAAGCTTTTAAAATCGTGCTTGGCAAATAGTGACTACTCAATAAAGTAGCTATTATCGATATTATTCATAATCATTAATTTTCACAATTTCTTATTGCAATATTCATACATAGGGAAGTTACACATAGCCTATGTTGTCCTGTAGGTAGATAAACTCCAGAAGCATAACCCAGGTTAAATAGCCAACGTGTATGTATTAAGCATCATGCATGCATCAGAGTTTTGGTCTAGAAATTTATCATACAACAGGAAGCAAGTCACCTGGGACTCTGATCTGGTAAAACCTACTTTCTACCAGGAGTCACAGTAAAAGCAACAGAAGGAACCATCCCACAAACAAACACACGCTCAGGAAATTGGGAATGGGACGCTTTTCTTTTTTTAAAGGTTCTAAAATAATGCCACAGGAGAATTGAGGGATTGAAATGAAGAACAAGGGAAGATTCAGGAAAGGTCCTTAGAGTGAGCTCCTCTAATATGGTGACATCTAAGGTTAGATCTGAGAGATGTAACAAGACCGCCATGACCATCTATAGAAGAATAGTCTGGGCAGATCTAACAGCATGTTTGGGCTTTCAGAAGGGAAGTAATGTGGACTTGTCAGGAAATAGAAGGAAAGCGAGAGGAATTGGGGCTAATGAATAAAAGAGAGAGAGATTATCTGCAGAAGGAAGTCGGGAGTGATTGGCTAAAGGGAGAAAGGGAGGAAGGAAGGGGATGGGAAGGAAAGGAGGGAAAGGGAGGAAGAAGAGAGGAAGGAAGGGAAGGAAAGAAGGAAGTTAGGAATGGAAGAGAAGGAGGAAAGGATAGAGAGGTAGGAGGCAGGAAAGGAAGAAAAGGAAGGAAGGGTGGGAGGTGAGAGAATCTAGTCCAATGTAAGATTAATTTACTCATTAAGATGTTAGTAAGATGTCTTTATATGCCTGCAAAAGTTCTAGGTAATGGAGATACAGAAATTAAAAGATAAAAATAAAAAGCAACTAAACACCACTACTCTGATAAAGGTTAATGTTAGGGAGCTATAGAAACTTAAACGATTTTATTATGCAAAGTATATGATAGAAAAACCAGCGAAATTAAAACCTTGATTCCTTTGCTGGGAGCCTTCCTACGCTCCAAGAAGCACCAAGAAGGAGCAGTAGGTGAGGCCGAGTATCCCTGAAACCAGGGGAGCACGATGCATGCATGCTAGCAGGATCAGTTCCGGCTGTGTCCACTTCGCCTCTAATTTACTCTACGATTTGTTCCCTTAGGGTCTGATGGACAGCCCCTCCTCTACTCTAAATCATACCCCTTATGGTGTTATTAATTCTGGCTCTCCCTCAAGGCTGTTGCGTGGACTCTAAACTGTGTCACCCGGTCACTGCTTGCTTTCTAGGACTAAGCCTGCGCATGCTGTTCCCACTCGGCTTAGCTGGCCTCCAGCCAAGCTAACAATGAGAAAGCGTCTCTGAAGTTCCAAACAAAGCTGGACTATGAACTCAGGTCTAAATTCCTGCAACCACAGGAACAGTTCTTGGAGGGAGAGGGCCACAGCCTCGGCTTCTCCCCCCACCCCTCCCCCACAGTACCTGAAAGCACAGTCAAGATTCTGTGATGGCAGCTTGCCCATCTATAGCACTGCCTGAAACAGAAAATAAATCCTTCGTTCATATGGTTGGCAAGCTGAGTGACTAATTGCGAAGAAGATGAGTAATTTATTGGGAAGTAGATTGAGGTCATATCAGCAGACTAAAACACCTTTTCGCAGGCCAAGTTTCCAGAATGACTTTAAGAAATGTTCTCTTAACAACTTGGAAGCACGTTGATATCCCAGTCAGACTACATTACATTCTTTCCATCATGCCCTGACACTTCTGCCATACCCATATATGCTAATGATATTAGATACTTGCAGGGCTGCACATTACATAGCACATTTTATATGTTTATATTAATTTCTCATTGTAATATCCTATTTATGAGGAATAAAAGAGTCCAGAGTAACATTCCAAATCCAAAAGTATGAACCAATGTTCAAGCTTGATAGCAATGAGCTAAGTAAGACGAGCTACCACTCTGTCCTAAATTGAACAGTCAATAAGAGTGTATTGGTTCCTTATCATGCTGTAATAAACTACTCTGACCAGAAACAACTTAAGCTTCTTTTGGCTTATGGCTCCAGAGGGTTAGAGTCCATTGTGGCAGGAGACCACGGCGGCAGACAGCAGGAGCAGGAAGTGACCTAATCATATTTTGTCATTACACCAGGACACAGAGAGAGCAAATTAGAAGTGTGATAAGGTCTACAAACCAACCATCAAAGCCTGCCTCCAGTGAAGCTCTGGGACCAAGTGTTCAAATATATGAGGCCACGGAAGAGATTTCTCTTTCAAACTACCACAGTGGGTTAACACCTTCCCTACAAATTACCCAAGCATATCATGAAGGTCACGTGGGGTAGACCATTACATCCATGAAAATCATAAGTCTCTGTACATTGCTTTCTTACCTAGAGAAGCAGCACTCATGTTATCCAGTCTAAGAAATGCACGTGAGAAATTGTGACATAAAATCAATTAAATGGGGGAGACCTTTTATTTATTCTAAGACAAATACTTCCCCCAGCCTCGTAATGAAGTCATTCAGTTTCTGCAACGTCCTTTTCTTGGTCTTTTATTCCACTGGGGAAAATCTTCTAAGCCTGATTGTCCTACCAGTAACAGGCAGTATGGCACCATGAAGGACTAAGTCCATTTTCTAAAATAAAAGAAAAAGTATTTCTTGTCAGGGACAGTTTCCCTCAGAGTGTAACATGTATTCCATTAAAAGAGGTCCTATTAGCCATCTGTGGGGGGCATGAGGTTGTGGGAGATCAGGGAGAACCTCAATACACAGCCAGATTAAGAGAACCCAAGTGGGCCAGGAGAATAAAGGGGACTAAGGAGAGAGAAGGAACGGAGAAGGCCCGGAGGCCATACTATTAAATGTTTGGAACTTTATCTCAATACCCACTGGAAAACCTCATACAACACCAAAGGAAGCTTCTAGAAGCACAGCTGACCCTATAACTGCTTTCAATAGGCACCTTCAGTGACTACGAGGACACTAAGGCTAAATTCCACGTGTCTTGCCTGAGTGAGTTATTTTCCTCATGAATAGGGATGAACCCAGAAGTTTGGATGTTTCTTCCATTCCTCTCCTGTGTACTTCTTACTCTAGTTAAGTTACATACGCCCTGTACCACAAAACTACTATTCAGATGCACGAATCCCTTTTGTTTTAACTGTACAGACCTAAGCTCACTTTGACTTTTTCATACCTGCATGTGACACACCTTGATCATACCCACCCAGTCGCTACCTTCCTTCCCCATCCTCCTATCAGCCTCTTATTCTCTAACAGTCCATCTACCTCCAACCAGAGTAAATGTATGCTACATACCTCACTGAGCCTAGCTTATTTTGCTTAACTGGATAATCTCCAGGTCTATCCATTCTCCTGCAAATGACACATCTCAACTCTTCCTTGTGGCTAAATAGCAACGCACTGTTTATCCAAACCATATTTTTATTTATATATACTTAGGTACCCATCAGGGTACCTAAGGAGAGTGCATTCTTTAGCTACTGGGAATAGCTGTGATGATTGAAAATATGCAGATATCTCTCCTGTTGATGACTTATTGCTTCAAGTATGTACCCAGGACTTGTGCAGCTGGATCATATGGTAATCCGACTTTAAGTTATTGGGTTTGGGGTTTGTATGATTTTTTAAAAGGAAATTCCAGATTAATTTATATAGTAGCTAGACTATATTATTGTTTCTTTACCACATAATAATTATATATAATATCCCTTCTAACTGGGAGAAATGAAATTAAAATGTAGTTTTGAGAAAAGTCCTGTTTCACAATTTATTTCACCGTTTCTCCTGTCTGGAGTATCTTATCCCACCCCTACCACTACCTTTTTCATAACAACAAAGTCCTATGCACATTTAGTAACATCATTCTCTAAACACCTCAATATCCAAGAGGCCCTTCCAAACCATGGCAAACACAGAGAGGCTGTGGTACACTGAAGCTACATACGACTTAGCAGCCCTACCAGCATAGCCTATGATGTTCTGTCTGGTACTGTGGTGGCATGAGTACTGTTTTCTCCCACTTGACTGGGAGAATCTTGGGTAAAATGTCCTCCCATAGCCTTGTGCTCTGTTTAATTTAGTGGAATAAATAAAAAGCATAATAAATAAAGTCAAAAAACTTAACCTCATCTCTAGGCCTAGGGTATCCACAATTTTAGTTCTTACTATGATTATCATTGACATTAGTATCTCTATAAAAATAAAATAGCATCTAAATAATCAGCGCATTCTATTTGCAGTTAATCTTTAAAATACAATGTATCTAATAAAGACTGTCACATATTTTTGCTGTCACATAAAATATCACCTACAATATGTTAGAGATTAGCAAGTCTTTCCACAGCTAAGAAATACAGTTTCTCTGTGGGGAAGAGTTTCCAGCCACTCTTACTGAGTTATTTAAGGAAACCTAAAACACAAATAATCAACGTTACATAAATTACATAAAAATCTACCTTCAAGCACTTGTTTTTCTCCCTGCAGTAGGGATATTCAATTACTCACCATTGGGCTTTTTTGAATCTTTGTGCAAGTTACTCTTTCAAATCTAATGCTGACACTCATTAGAGGTTTATCTATGTTTTTAAGCCCTTTTTGTGGGTGCTTCATATAGTAACAAAAAAAGCTTGGCTTGTACCACATTTTACAAGCAGAGCTGGGATTTTTCTTTTATTTTATTTTTTTTTATTTATATATTTATTTATTTATTTTTGGTTTTTCGAGACAGTGTAGCCCTGGCTGTCCTGGAACTCACTCTGTAAACCAGGCTTGCCTTGAACTCAGAAATCCACTTGCCTCTGCTTCCCAAGTGCTGGAATTAAAGGCATGTGCCACCACTGCTCAGTGGGCTTTTTCTAGAAACATGAACATCTATAGCACCTTAAAGCTCATGCTGTAAGAAAGATCCAATAGGTCCTTGTGAAAGTAAAAAGATCTATGTTTAATAATCGGTAAGTAGTATTTTAATAATTTAAGCTTAATAATTACTTTAAAAAACAAAATGCTTATCTAAACTGTTAAGTTTATATGTATGTTTAGAATCTGGTGCTTCAATCCTACATAAAAGGGGGAACAAATTAATCACAGGAGGCAGAGGAAGGAAGGAACCTAGGAGGAAGAGATGAGGTGCAGGATCGGGTATTGGAAGGGGCAGGAGAAAAATACAGTCAGTAAATTGAATAGAAATATGTAGCAGTGGGGAATGAGGAACCGGGGCTAGTCACTAGAAAGTCCCAGACTCCAGGGAAGCAAGAGACTCTCAGGATCCAACAGGGATGACATTAGCCAAAATACCAAACAAAGGGGAGAAACAACCTGTAGAGACCACCTTCAGCAGATAGGCACAGCCCCAAGTTGCAGGATGGGGCCACCTACCCATCACAAAATTTTTAACCGAGAAATGTTCCTTTACAAAGGAAAAACAGGGACAAATGGAACAGAGACTGAAGAAAAGAACATCCAGAGATCACCCCCACCTAGGGATCCATCCCATCTGCAGACATCAAATCTTCACACTATTGCTGATGCCAAGAAGCACTTGCTGACAGGAGCCTGGGATGGCTGTTCCCTGAGAGGTTCTACCAGCACCTTACCAAAACAGAGCAGATGCTCACAGCCAACCATCAGACTGAGTCCCTGGGACTGAGCCAGAGGAAGGAATGAAGGACTTGAAGGGGATTACAACCCCATAGGAAGAACAATATCAACTAACCAGAACCCCCAGAGCTTCCAGAGACTAAACCACCAACCAAAGAGTATACATGGAGGGACCAATGGCTCCAGATACATATGTGGCAGAGGATTGCCTTATCTGACATCAGTGGGAGGGGAGGCCTTTGGTCTTGTGGAGGCTTGATGCCGCAGCATAGGGGGATGCTAGAATGGTAAGGCAGGAGTGGATGAGTGGGTGAAGGAGCACCCTCATAGTGACAAAGAGGAGGGAGAGAGGGGGATGGGATGGGGAGATTGTGGAGGGGTAACCAGGAAGGGGGATATCATTTGAAATATAAATAAATAAAATGATTAATAAAAAAGTGAAATTTTGTAGAGACAGTACCTCAAGACAAGATACTCCAAGGTCTTTGAAGTAAGGATCAGATGATCTAAATAGACCCTCACAACCAGATAAGAACATAGATACTCATAAGAAATCAAGGATCAGGAAAAAGATAATATATGGTAGAACATAAAAAATTAGCAGGGAAAAAGTAGTGTATCTATTATAGCAACTGTGAAAAATTATCCACCCACTCCAGAGTCCCAATTCATAATGGCTATACAAGTGACATCCCCAACGATTAATAGGGGCCCTTTTCCTCCAAATTCTTCCTAGTGTTTATATGCACATATGCAACATCAAACATGTAAGATAACCAGATGCTTAATGCTAGAATGTTCAAATAACAATGTCGTAGAGTTTTAAGTGTTTTTAATTATATTATATTGCTATTATTGATCTATTATATTATTATCATTGTAAATCAAACTTATTCGTGAGTGCGTTTGTACAGGATGAGTGAGCAGAGTCCCTGAATTAGGGACATATAAACTAAGACAAGAGAGACTAGAATAAGTCAGAAGGAGCCCAAGAGGGAAAGAGTGTTGCCGTCTGAGAGAGGGCAAGGGTTGGTGAGCTTAGAGAGCACAGTGCTATAGAACCTAAAGACGTTCTTCATGGGGGCACTGGAAACTATTCTGATCGTGTACTCATCACCCTTCTGTATAGTGTAACCATTGTTGTTCTAGTGAATGGTGATTCCATTCTATTTCCCACATCTGTAACACTTCACCAGCAAGTTTTCTCTGAGCCCTAAGAGGAAATGGCTCAAAGTCTTGTGGATTTACTTAACCAGGGACAGCTCTTGACTTAAGACAAACGGGAGTAGAAGGATAAATTTATAACCAGTCAATCAGCTGACTCAGTTTAACACGGTTTATGAATTTCCCTACTATTTCATCTTGGAGTCACATGAAAACAAGCTATTGGTGTTCACAGTCGTGCTCAGGGTCTGCTTCTGGGGAGGGAGTGTTAAACAAGAGAATGTTAAGCCATTGACTGGCATTATGTTCTTTGGGTACAAACAACAGATGGTGGCTCGAGCTCTATAAATAGAAAAGTCAATGGCCTGGTTGAAAAAATACTAGGAAGTTCTCAGGACTGAGTGGTGATACCACAAGCCATAGGAAATGCAGGCAGGCAGGGAGCACTGGGTATCTAGCCAGAAATACAGGCTCTAAACAAGGACCATTGTGTTTTAATGACTCCCTGACCTACTTCCTGGAGTTTCCCTCCCAGCAGCAGGTTGGGAGTGTTTAAGGAAGTGCAAACACTAATTACCCTGATTTGGTCATCACAGGTTGTACACATGTGCTTGTCACACAGTTCTATGAAGGCCACTTGCAATGCTGAGAGTAACTTTCCAAAGGAGAAAGTAAGACAACATAAATGAAAGAAGACAGCAAGAAGGCTGGGCATGCAGATAGAACCAGTAATAGCAATGGGATCAAGTCACAAATATCCTAACTCATTACACTGATGTATAGCATCTCAAAACACACTTTCATTTGGAACCAAATCAAATTTGTGATACATTTTGAATTTGAGACAAAGTATCTTTAGTTTATTGGCCACTATTTTATGTCTCCTCTTTCAGCTGATATATATAATCTCAATCACATGATGCATAATATTTTTGTGTAGACTTGTGTTTTACAAATGCACATGCCCATGCATTCAATATTCCAATCAATACAAAGAAAAACCACATCATATTCTCTTTGTACTCAACAACACCCTCTGCACAGCCACTGTGCTCATTTTAACACAGCAGTCTACTTTGGGTTTTTTCATAACATCATATGAGTTGATCCATACAGAATGTATGCTCGTTTTTGGTTGATGTCACTCACTTGACATCACTTTTTCGCAGCGATGGGGATTTAACCCAGAGCCTTGTCCATGCTGGGCAGGTGATCTGTGATTGAGCCAAACTCCCAGCTCTAACCTAATGAGTATAGTTGGTGAGTAGTAAATTAAATTCCACAATCGATGCCATCCTGGATGACAATCACACTTTTATGACTCCACTGCTCTCTTTGCATTATAGTCTTACCAATCAACATGTCAAATGCTAACCAAAGGAGTCAAGAAGGCAGAAGTTTTGGAAAGCTTTGCTTTCCCACCAACCTAAATCTACTCTATGGGAAGTTGAAGGACAAAAATGAACTGACATGTCATTCTTTTTTTTTTTTTTTTTTTTTTTTTTTTTTTTTTTTTTTTTTTTTTTTTTTTTTTTTTTTTTTTTTTTTTTTTTTTGAGACAGGATTTCTCTGTATAGTTCTGGCTCTCCTGGAACTCACTTTGTAGGCCAGGCTGGCCTCGAACTCAGAAATCCACCTGCCTCTGTCTCCCGAGTGCTGGGATTAAAGGTGTGTGCCACCACACCCAACTGACATGTCATTATTTTAAATGTTGCATATATGCCCACCCTAATCAGAATGGCTAACATCAAGAAATCTGATAAATGTTGGAGAGGATGCAGAGAAGAAGAAATTTTATACACTGCTGGTGGAGTACAAACTACTACAGCCATCATGAAATCAGTTTGGGGGTTCCTCAAAAGTTAAAAATAGTTATATGATCCAGCAATCAGACACCTGGACATACACCCAGGGACACCCAGGGAACTCCATACTCCCCCCCCCCCCGAGAATTTGCACCCTCGTGTTTATTGCTGCTGCATTCTAATAAAGCAAGGAAATGGAGCTAAACTAACTGTCCATTAAATGATAAAGGAATAATCAAAATCTGGTATATAAATAAAATGGGATTTCCTATTTAGCTCTAGAGAAAAATGAAAATCAAAGTACAGGAAAGTAGATGAACTTATAATATATGATATTATGTAAGGTTGTAAAATCTCAGAGAAAAAACATGTTTTCTCCTATTTCATATGCAGATCTATACTATTTTGTGTGTGTGTGTACATAGATACATACATATATATGTACATTTAAGTATACTGCAGCATGTATAAAGAATGAGAAAGGGTAACTATTAGAAGATAAGGAAGAACAGAATGCAGGTAATGGGCACATTAAAGGGGTTATAAAGCTCAATATTTTGCTGGTTTTAACTCTGTAATGAGCTTTTATGTGTAAACAAGTACATAAAATATAATAATTGATAGTAAAAGTATAATTTCCAATGAGAATCCCCACAATTTCAGATAGCTATTCTAACTGTATAAAAATTCATTGAAATGTACAGATTTGGGATTCGGCTAATTTCACTGTGATAGACACACACGTACACACATGCATGTGTGTGTGTATGCACACAAGCACACACACACACACACACACACGCACACACAGATTCTTTGCAGTTGTTTTAATTATTAAAAGTAAAACACACATGCACAATTCTTTGCAATAAAGTTTTAATTATTAAAAGTAAAAATGCTTATTATACATTTAATTGTGGTTAAAAATCAGAGAATTTACCATCTTAGCCAAATTTCAAAAGTAGGCATTGATTGTAGTAAGTATATTTCCATTGTTGTAAATGCAAAACATAAGTTCTCTAAAAATTTTATCTTGCAAATTGGAACTCTGTCCATTCTATCATTTCCCTGTTCTCCTGGCCCAAGATCTTGGTAAGAACCATTCTACTTAGTGTTTCTATGGCTTCTACTACATCACAGAGCTCATATAAGAAGGCTCATGTGGTCTTTGTTTTTGTGTGGGTGGATTGTTTCATTACAGAACGTCTTAAAGAGTTCCACCTGGGTTAAAGCATATAATTTTTACTTTAAAACTGTTCTAAACTTTTGCTTATATAATAAAATGAGACATATGGAGGTCAGAGGACAACTGACAGGAGTTAGGTCTCCCCTTCTGCAGTGTGAATTCCAGGATCCAACCCAAGCCTCAGGCTTGGTGAGAAGCACCTCATCCAATGCAGACCTAGCACCCCAAATTTCCTTCTGTTTAAAGACTGAATAATGTTCATAGGTATGCACTCTTACATCATCCGCAGATGCATACTTGGCCTGTTCCTACTTGGCTATTAGCAACAATGCTGCAGTCAACGTAAGGATACTGCTATTGTCAGTTCACTGACTTAGTCTTTTGAATAAATATCAAGAGTGGGAATGATTTGTCTTATGATAATCCCACTTATATTGCTTCCATAGCAATTGTACCATTTTTTTTCATTCCCACCAAGAATCCACAAATACTTCAGTGTCTTCACATCCTTGCCCAAACTCATGGAATTGTATCAAAAGAATGTATGTGTGTAGGATGTATGTGTGTATTCATAACTGAAGTTGTCTAATTATATGAAGCAATATCTCACTGTTCTTTGTTTAATTATTATTATTGTATTCTATGTGTATGGGTGTTTGTCTGCTTGGAGGTCTGTGTATGAGCATGCCTGATATCCACAGAGATGGAGGCATCGGATCCCTTAGAACTAGAGCTATGGATATCTGTGAGCCAACATTGCTGATTCCTGTAAGTATTATGAAGACTTTCTTCGGTGTATTTTTCCCAAGAGTTGCAGAGGTTTGGGTCACATTCCATATTTTGAGTAAGTTTTTTATATACCATAAAAGTCCAACTTCACTATTTTGAATGGGAATACTCAGCTTGCCAACACTCTTGGTTTAGCACAACTGATCTTTCATTTTCCTTAGCACTTGTCAAAGATCATCTGATCATATACATGAGGATATATGTCTGAAGTGTTTCTGTAATCCACTGATCTATTGTTCGCGTTTTATATCATGCTGCTTCTAATACTGTCTTTTTGTAGTGCTTTGAAATATGGACAAATCATAGTTTCTATTCTTTCCTAAACAAAAAAAATTTTTTTTAGCTATTTGGGGTCCGTGGAGTTTCAGATGAATTTAAGATGAATTTTTCTGTTATTAAAAGTGTCATTGAGCTGTCAGTGTTATTTAATGCTTTACTTATTTATTCAAGAAGCCTCCACTGAGTTTTTGTTGTTATAGATAATAACATATATATGTGTTTATATATTATATATATATATTATATATATATAATCAAAGATGCAGAGAAGAACAATACATGAAACTCATCTTCTAGAGAAGGATTATTTGGAACCCAACAGCTGCATTTCATTTATAATAATAGAGTTTATGAAAGTGGATTTAGAGTGCTAAAGGGAACAGAGTGAGGAGATGCTCCCGGAAAAGACATCTGGCTGCAAGTGCGTCGTGTGAACAGTGTGAGGCAAGGAAGGCACACTTCAGGAGAGTCGTTCCTCCCCATGACTTGGAATGATGAAGACAAAGGCTATACACGTGATTTCATTAACGTTAAGCAAAAGCAACCCAAACACCACAATGCAATGTACAAGCTACACGTGAATATCTGCTGAGAATGCTTATACTTAAAATGAATACTCTATATATAAATATACTCTGACAATGCTAATAATTAAAATATGTATTAATCTCTTATTATGTATGAAGCACTAAACAAGTAAGTACTTGTGTGCATTGCCTGATTACCCTACACTAATACCGTAAGGTAAGCAATGCCAACAGTCTATATATAAGAAAACCAAAGCTTGGACAGTAAGTAGCATGCCTAAGGTCATGCAACTATTTAGGGTAGAGCCAGTATTCAATCATCATTCAACTGCAAAATTACAGCTTCCCCAAGTGCAAATATATATTGTTAAGTTATCCCATGGTATCTGAAGAAATGACTCTGAAAATGCTAAAATATGCATGATGAAAAGAAACCCACAGATTATTCAGGCAGAATGCATCTGACATGTTTCATGCTGGTAAAATTATTGATATCAGCTTGTGTGTTTTTATGTGAATCCTCCTTATTTTCTGGGAGGATTTTTCTAAAACTACTCAGCACTGTAACACAACCAGCCCTGACATCCTGATCAAATCTGCAGAGGTTATAGAAAGGCTAAAATCTAGGAGAGCTGACTTACTTCCTTAATTACTGAACAAAGTACAAGTGGTCACCAGAGGAAAATAAAATGCTTCCCTTTATTAACTAGACAAATACAATGGAAAAATTATGGTTTCTAAGCAGTGTTTATCTTGCAGTAACTCCTGAGCAAATTTACCCCTGCTCAACAGGAATGGATGATAATACTTAAAAAAAATTAAAAAATACCAAGGATTAAATATTGCCTGTAACATGAAACTAAGGCTAATTATTCATGGTATATAACAAAGGGAATTTTTACCGCATCGTACAATGTATGGTTTGTGCTGAACAAGCTTAGTGTACATGATCAGTATAGGAATAATTTTGTATTTGTGTGCTTCTATTAGAATCCCCTAACTTTGTTTATACTTCAGAGAGCTCTTTGGCAATTTAATCAGATTGGGGGAGGGGTGGAGTAGGATTTCTTAAGAATTTTCTTTGGCTTCAAACACCTTCCATACATGCACCTGCTCTTTCAGATATTTATAAAACTAGACATAATAAATTTAAAGCTTTAAATGTAAAAAAAAAAAATCTGACTTTAAAAGAGATTTCTCTTCCGGTTTTGTTTCAGTTCTTGTAGCCATTTACGTTCCATGGAGAAACTCAGAGGCAGATGCTTGTGACGTCACAAAGACAGTCTGTTTTTGTTCTTTTTGCATGCACGCATCTTTCATTTCTAGGGTGCAGGTAGAGTAGACAATCAAAAATTAACCCTCTGGGTCCCACAGATGCTTGCAGTGGTGAGATTAACCGTAGTTTAAATGCCTATGTTAAAGCCAGATTTTTCTGTGTAAAAGCCACATTTTCAATATTTACTTTCATATTTTTTCAGCACAGGAATGGAAGCAGTTCTCTTGGACTTAGATGCAAACACATAATGAGAATTTTAGAAAGAATCAACAACTTTAGTGTTGAGAACTAAGAAAGCGAATCTATATCCATAAACCCACATGTGTACATACACTCAGATATTTGGGGAAATGTTATGTCATTTGATAGCTTATTTTTCAAAAACATCACAGAATTCTTTTCTCTGTCTTCTTTTTCCTCCTCCTCCTCTTCCTCCTCCTCCTCTTCTTTAAAAGAAATGAAGACTATTTAAGAAAAGTGCTAGTCAGAAATCTCCTGCTAGTGACTAAAGTATGTAAAAGAATTGAGCAAAATGTTAAAATAGTATTTCTTTGCTTTCTCTGCATTTTAGCCTCAAATTGACTAAACAATGTTGTCAGCAACTGAAAAGGAGCTGGGACAGTCTAAGAATACATCATGTGGGGGAAAAAAATCACATTAAGTCAAGGGAACAATATTCTCCCAGCAGCTCTGAGGGTGAAGTATTAAGAAATAAAATTTAAACATGTAAAGAGGGGAAAAAAATGGACCTAGGTCTGGCTGCAAAACTGGTCTGCCATTGTTAAACCTAAACATGCATTCAAAGATGAGATATATAGTAGTATAACTAGAATATATGCATGCGTACATATTTTCAGTTATGGATGTACTGGGACCCATGGACTTTAGCCTTTCCCAGGACAGATAACTCTTTACCAAATAATATGCTATTCTCAGTGCGATATCAGGTTAACTTATACTCGTGTGATATCCTTCCTGAAAAGCAGCACAGCTGCATTAGGATATAATTGCTGGGATTAACTTTTCCTTGCTCTGACTTTTAAGAGGAAAAGGCCAGGTCCCATCAAATCCATTAAAATAAAAAACAGACATTTCTTGGGCCTGGGGAGGAACTCCAAGAAAATTACCTCCTCCCTTTTAGTAGAAAGCACGGTCGGAAATCCCCTTTTATTTAGGTCTGTTTTAATATATTACCTAGAATTCAAGTGAAAAGTGGGTTGGTTGATTAGTGGGGGGATGGAGTCTTTAGTTGCAGGAAAAGGAAAAGAAGAAATAGAGTTTTAGAGCTGGTGAACAAAGCTACCCAGTGTTATATGTACCATTTTCAAATGCCGAACCGCGACCCCAACCCCCGCCCGCCTTAGCTGAGACCTATCATTGTGCTTATTTATTCCCATGCATTATCCTGTAATGGTCCCAGAGAGATGATCGCCTTTCGGCAGCATCTGCTACTAGGAAAAACAAGAACATACACTACACCTGTTACAAGCTCCCCGGCAATCTAAGCTGTTTCTCTGGGCAAAATGTTAAGTGATGTAAACAATAAATAGGGACCTACCAGGTGCTAGGGAGAGATGGATACAGATTCTGGAAAAATTTAAGCATGTTCTTAACTGGTATGAAAGCAAATGGTTTGTTCACCTAAAGTAATGTGATACACACGTCAGGGCTTAATACCAAAATTATGGCTCACAGGTTTACTAAAGACCAACTTGGGCTTTGCCTTCTGCTTAGTCCCTCCTCACAGACAGACTGGCAAGGGTATCTGTGATGCGCTGATTAGAAACCACACAAGTTGCTTGACCTCAGTATATGTGAAGCACATCTAGAGTCATTGACTCACAGACACTGGGTACCATTCTAGGAGTAAGAGAAGGACAGTCTTCCTTTTTCACCAGGGCAGAGCAAGCAATGATCTCCTTCATGTTCAGAGTCCCAACTCTCACACCATCCACCTCTTTGAGTTGGTCATGTTCGCAGTGCAGAGCACAGCCCAGGGGCAACACTCACTTTGAGCCAACTTTCTGGGACTCCCAAGTGGTATTCCTGTGGGTGCAGCTTTATGAAAACTATACAGAAAAAATACTTCCTGGTCCAGAAAAAAAAAACTGGTGTAAAAAAAATGTTCTACTGCTTCGTGCATATTGATTTATCACAAGCTATTGTGTTTATTTAATGAGTCACACAAAGCATCACTTACTGAGATCAGTTGCAGCCTTTGAATCTGATACATAGAACGAGGAAGAATATTTGGAGCAATTAACTTTTTTGGAAACCTATTCTGTCCGCATTCATTTCTGGACAGCTGGAGCAGTCAGGGAGTAACTGTGATTTCAAATCGTGCCGCATTTGTGCAATAGCTAGCACACTAGTCTCAAACGATATGCTACAGACTATGAATCCTATATGAATAGAAACAGGGAAAAGAGCATAGTGGGCTGGATGGACGTGGACAGGGTCCGAGGAAGAGGTAAATTTGAACTCAGAGATGATAATAACAGATATTTCAGTTACTCTGATCGAGCCAATACACACACACACACACACACACACACACACAAACACACACACATATACACACTATGTGTGTGTGTGTGTGTATATATATATATATATATATATACATATATATTATATATTGAATACATCTTACCTTATAATTATATGCAATTGCGTCAATTTAAAATAATATATAATATATTAAATATACCATAATTTATACATATATGCACTTATGTCAATTAAAAATAAAACATATTAAAATTAAAGCAAATGTATGTATGCTAGAGACAAAGACACAGACAATTTAATTCTTTAATGATATATATTCACAATAGTTCTTGACATAATTGCTTTGTGCAAAAATATCAATTTTTCATATATTACAATAAAATGTAAGTAAAATCCTCAGACTAAAACTATAATATCATTTTGTGAAAAACTGATTACTTTGAACAGACAGCTTTAGGAACAAGTATCTTGCCTATGAATTTTGCTAATCTTTCACATTTCTGTTTCTATAATGAGGACTCCGTGGAAATGGCTAAATGTACTTAATATGTTGGTAAAAGTAAATTAACCAATAACAATAATGTCCTTACAGGAAACATATCTAGGCATTGTTAGGGAAAGCCCAAAGCCCACTAAAGACAGTGGCTGAGTGTCTGGCCGCCACCAGAAACCACACACATTATACTTTATCATGAAGTGAATGTACAACACGAAAATCTCCATAAAGATGGAACATTAGCCAGTGATGAGTCTGCACTTTGATGTATAATACATTCAGCTCGTGTCACAGTCCCTGTAAAGACAGATATTTGGGGAGAGAGGAAGAAATGCAAAATAGCTCCACTGTGGTATCCATGAAGGAGCAACAAAAGCCAACGCCCCTGTGAATGTCAGGAATAAAGAGAATGTCCCGACAATACAAGGTAAAAATGACTTTCATCAGAAAGGACAGACAAACAGGACTAGATCTTCCAGACTGCAGGATTTCAGATAGAGGAGCACAGGTTTCATTGAAGGGCACAAAATTATTGCTGAGAGAACTCAGAAGCCGAAAGACCAGCAAGATGCAGGCTCTGTGCACACTCATGCAAATCAGTCCAGTTTCCTTTACTAACTGAATACACAGTTTCAGTGAACACCTCAGTGTGTGCTCTCTGGGAAACAGGAAGACCGGTCATAATTTTAGTTTAGTTTAGTTTAATTTTAATTCTCCCATTTGCTTTTTATTGGATATTTTATTTATTTATTTACATTCAAATGTTATCCCCTTTCCCTCTTTCCCCTCTGGAAACCCCCTATCCCATCCTCCTTCCTACTGCTTTTATGAGGGTGCTCCCTCACCCACCTACCCACTACCCTGACATTCCCCTACACTGGGCCATCGAACCTTCCCAAGACCAAGGACCTCTCCTCCCATTAATGTCCAAAAAGGGTATCCTCTGCTACATATGGGGTTGGAGGCATGGATCCCACCATGTGTACTCTTTGGTTGGTGGTTTAGTCACTGGGGCCTGGTTGGTTAAATTGTTCTTCCTATGGGTTGCAAACCCCTTCAGTTCATTCAGTCCTTTCTCTAACTACTCCATGCTCAGTCCAATGGTTGGCTGAGAGCATCTGTCTCTGTATTTCTCAGGCACTGGCAGAGCCCCTCAGGAGACAGCTATATCAGGCTCCTGTCAGCAAGCACTTCTTGGCATCTGCAATAGTGTCTGAGTTTGGTGACTGTATATGGGATGGATACACAGGTAGGTCAGTCTCTGAATGGTCTTCCCTTCAGTATTTGCTCCGCAGTTTGTCTCCGTATCTTCTCCCTTGAGTATTTTGTTCCCCTGAGAGGCCCCTTGGTACTGTAATCTTTATATGCCCCAATACAGGGGAACGCCAGGGCCAAGAAGTGGGAGTGGGTGGACGGGGGAGCCGGGAGCGGGGAGAGGACTTTTGGAATAGCATTTGAAATGTAAATTAAGAAAATATCTAATAAAAAATTGGAAAAAAAAAAAGAAGAACTGAAGCATCCACACTTTGGTCTTCCTTCTTCTTGAGTTTCATGTGGTCTGTGAATTATATCTTGGGTATTCTGAGCTTTGGGGCTAATATCCACTTATTAGTAAGTGCGTACCATGTGTGCTCATTTGTGGGTTACATCACTCAGAATGATATTTTCTAATTCCATCCATTTGCCTAACAATTTCATGAATTCATTGTTTTTAATAGCTGAGTAGTACTCCATTATGTAAATATATGACATTTTCTGTATCCATTCCTCTGTTGAGGGACATCTGGGTTCTTTCCAGCTTCTGGCTATTATAAATAAGGCTGCTATGAACATAGTGGAGCATGTGTCCTTGTTATATGTTGGAGCATCTTTTGGGTATATGCTCAGGACTGGTATAGCTGGGTCCTCAGGTAGTATTATGTCAAAATTTCCAAGGAAAAACCAAACTGATTTCCACAGTGATTGTACCAGCTTGCAATCCCACCAAAAATGGAGGAGTATGCCTCTATCTCTACATCTTCACCAGCATCTTCTGTCACCTGAGTTTTTGATCTTAGCCATTCTGACTGGTGTGAGGTGGAATCTCAGGGTTGTTTTGATTTGCATTTCCCTGATGACTAAGGATGCTGAACATTTCTTTAGGTGCTTCTCAATCAGTCAGTATTCCTCAGTTGAGAATTATATTTTAAGCTCTGTACCCTATTTTCAATAGGGTTATTTGGTTCTCTGGAGCGAACTTCTTGAGTTCTTTGTTTATATTGGATATTAGCTTTCTATGGGATATGGGATTGGTAAATATCTTTTCCCAATCTGTTGGTTGCCATTTTGTCCTATTGACAGTGTCCTTTGCCTTATAGAAGCTTTGCAATTTTATGAGGTCCCATTTGTCAATTCTTGATAAGCAATTGGTGTTCTGTTTAGGAAATTTTCCCCTGTGCCCATGTGTTCAAGGATCTTCTCCACTTTCTCTTCTATTAGTTTCAGTGTATCTGGTTTTATGTGATGTCCTTGATCCACTTAGACTTGAGTTTTGTACAAGGAGGTAAGAGTGGATTGATTTGCCTTCCTCTACATTCTGACCTCCAGTTCAATCAGCACCATTTGTTGAAAATGCTGGGTTTTTCCCACTAGATGGTTTTAGCTCCTTTGTCAAAGAACAAGTGAACATATGTGTGGGGGGGTTCATTTCTGGGTCTTCAATTCTGTTCCATTGATCTGCCTGCCTGTCTCTGTATCAATATCATGGAGTTTTTAACCACTATTGCTCTGTAATACAGCTTGATGTCAGGGATGGTGATTCCCCAAGAACTTCTTTTATTGCTGAAAATAGTTTTCGCTATCCTGGGTTTTTTGTTATTCCAAATGAATTTGCAAATTGTTCTTTCCAACTCTATGATGAATTGTGTTGGAATTTTGATGGGGATTGCATTGAATCTGTAGATTGCTTTCGGCAAGATGGCCATTTTCACTATATTAATCCTGCCGATCCATGAGCATGGGAGAATCTTCCAATTTCTGATGTCTTCTTTGGTTTCTTTCTTCAGAGACTTGAAGTTCTTGTCATACAGATCTTTCATTTGCTTGGTTAGAGTCACACCAAATTATTTTATATTATTTATGAATATTGTGAAGAGTGTGGTATTCCTAATTTCTTTCTCAGGCTGTTTAACCTGTGAGTAGAGGAAGGCTACTGATTTGTTTGAGTTAATTTTATATCCAGCCACTTGGTTGATGTTGTTTATCATGCTTAGGAGTTCTCTGATGTAATTTTGGGGGTCACTTGTGTATACTATCATATCATCTGCAAACAGTGATATTTTGACTTCTCCCTTTTGGATTTGTATACATTTGACCTCCTTTTGTTTTGCAATTGCTCTGGCTAGAACTTCAAGTATTATATTGAATAGGTAGGGATAGAGTAGGCATCTACCTGTTTGCCTGTATTCTCTTATATTTCTTTAAGGGAGTTATTTATGTCTTTCTTAAAGTCCTCTATCTGCATATGTATTAGAAGATGGCCTAGTTGGCCATTATTCGGGAGGAAAGGCCCCTGGTCTAGCAATGTTTATATGCCCCAGTACAGGGGAATGCCAGGGCCAAATAGTGGGAGGGAGAGGGTAGGGGAGCAGGGCGGGGGGTGGGTATCAGGGACTTTTGGGATAACACTTGAAATGTAAATGAAGAATTTCTCTAATAAAAAAAAAAGTCCTCTATCACCATTAAGAGATGTGATTTTTCAATCCAAATCTTTGTTTTCCAATGTGTTTTGCTATCCAGGACTTACTGTGGCTGGAGAACTGGATTCTGATGATGCCAACGAGCCTTTGTTTCTGCTGCTTAGGTTCCTGCGCTTCTCTCTCACCATCTGGTTACCTCTGGTGTTAGTTGGTCTTGCTATCCATAACTAGAGCTTATCCCTCCTGTATGCCTGTGAGCCTGTGATCTTATGTGTGTCAGCACTCCCAGGGAGACCAGTTTTATCCTGAGCAGGATTAAGGTGTAGAGGGCTGTTAGACAGCCTTAACTCCAGAGTGCAGATGGAGACCAGAAGGATCCTGTCCCCAGATGCTCCACTGTTCCTGTGCCCTGTGTACTCCTGGAAGGTCCCTCTTTGGACAGTTATTGGAGCAAAAGTAGCGATTTCACATCTGGGCTTAGGAGTGAGAGCATTCCTGGGAGACCACTTCTCTCCTGGGGGGATTTTTGTGCAGAGGACTGTGGGAAAGTCTTAGTTCTGAGGTGCAGATGGAGACTGGCTGTAATTTTAAGTAATTTAAAAATAAGAATGAAAAACAGCTAAAGTCCAGGCTGGAGAGATGGCTCAGTAGTTAAGAGCACTGGCTGGTCTTCCAAAGGACCTGGGTTTCATTCTTAGCACCCACATGGCATCTCAATTCAGGCAATACAGTGACCTCTTAAGGTTTCTGTGAGCATGAGGTACATACATGATAGATACATAGATAAGCACATGCCTGTTAAAAATCCACACGTATAAAATTAAAAAAAAAAAAAAAACAAATGCTAAAGTCATGCTCATTCATTTGGTTCTACAAAACTTCCAGATTAAAACAGGAAATTTTGCCAGTAGTCAAAGTAATCTTCTCTGAGTCATGCAGGGCTCAGCACTTTAATAACATAAAGAAGAAGAAAGCAGACTCAGGACCCACATGGACCAAGTTCAAAGCCCAACTCAGACACATATTAGCTGTGTAATCTTAGACAAGTTAAGTATATCTAATGTCTGGATCAATAAAATAAATATGTTAACAATTGTGCCTGTCTGCAGGTTATAAGCTGCTTAGAACCATTTTTGGTAGTGGGCTTGACCATCAGTCACATCGTTATTGTTTATGAACTTGTTGAAAAGAGACATTTTCTGGAGGGCTCCTGCAGGATTGACACTAAATTGTTACAACTCCCAGTGACATTAGAGATGCCTCCACTTTGCAAGCAAGGAACCCAAGGCTGGGTGGAGTTACATAATTATACAACATGACCCTAATGGTAAGTAACAGGTCCTGGATAAAAGCACAAAGTGTCTAGTTTCCATCACCAATTGCAAGAACTAGCTCTTCTAATCTCTTTCCCTTTGCCTTCTTGGTTTTGTTATTGATGAGCAAAGGGGATAATTGATAACTAGACATGAAGTCCCAGAGGAGAGAACCCCTATCTGCTTTACTGACACCTTAAAGCTGACCTGGCACATAATAGACACTCAGGATGTCCCCATTAATGAAAGCATCATTCAGCATGTGCTCAAAATTGTCTGTGAAACAAGTAAGAAGTATAAAGGACAAAGAGAGGACAAAGATTCCTGCCATTGGAAATGTGAAAAAGGAAGATCTACAGATTAAGTTAAGAGAAGCTGTCTTAACCAGAAGAGAGAGAGAGAGAGAGAGAGAGAGAGAGAGAGAGAGAGAGAGAGAAATGTACCCTTAGCAAACACACATCTGCTGACATCTGAACCGATGGCTTCCCAGCTTTTAGTGCTGACAAAAGAAAAGTCGTTTAAATCAACATTAATTAATAGAACATTAGTATTGTTGTAGGAAGTTGTAAGGCAATACTCTCATGAAAAATCCCTGTGCCACTCTCAGAGCCTTAGGAACCTAGGGCTCTCACTGCCTACTTGATATCAGCGCAGAAGCTAAGCCTGCTCTGACTGGCTGTGCAAGAAGAGTCTCTCCAACCAGACATGGAATCACTGACCTGAGAATCCCTCTCTCCTCTCAACAGCTCCTGAGAATGCTGGAGGTTAGGATACCAATGCTCCAGTTGGCCTCTCCCAGCTTACCCGCTGCTTGTCTAGCCCTCTCCTGATATCATCTGGCCTCTTTTCTGATAGGTGACTATTTTGTGAAAATAAGGGGAAACCAGCATTTATGGAGGCTCTACTATACATGGACATAGAAACAAGCATGAAGCAACTCTATGAAGAAATGTCATTTTCCTATTTCTATAATTGAGGCCAAGAAACATACAATGTGTAGGCAGATACAAACATGGATGCCACAGACCTAAATTGGTTTCATTCCCAGCACAGCAAAAACAAAGTACCTGTTACTTTCCTCTTGCAGCCCAAAAGAAAGCATAGCAGTAACATTGATGTTTCACATGGACATCAGTCTCTCAAACAGAAAAAGAATAAAGATAAAACCAGCAAGAGATAACTAGTAGGATTCTGAGATTTGGGGGTTGATCTTTTTGTTACATTTTGAAAGATATCCATTACTTATAAATGTTTTTTAAGAGAAGGAGTGAAGAAAAGAAGGAAGAAAGGATGGGAGGAGGGAGGAAGGGAGGGAGAGAGGGAGGGAGGGACGGAGGGACGGAGGGAAGGAAGGAAGGAAGGAAGGAAGGAAGGAAGGAAGGAAGGAAGGAAGGAAGGAAGGAAGGAAGGAAGGAAGGAAGGAAGGATGGGATTAAAATGCTGTATTATTGCTGTATTTTTGCCTCCTGACAATGTGTTCTAGAAATTCATTGTGTCTCTGCTAAGATTTTTCTTTTGTGATAGAAACTTGGTAGCATTTCTACAAATGCCTCCTGTTCTTTCCTTCTAGAAAAAAAAAATAAAGAAAGCCCGCTGCTGGCTTTCACGGTCTCATCCATTATCCTATGTTTTCCTAAAACCAACCCAGTTTCTCATCCTAACATTATACTTCCCAGGATCCTTGCAGAGCCGCTTAGGTGGCCATATGCCCACTGCCTGATCACTGTAGCATGAGAAGAGGATCCAGTCTGAGAGCACACCAATACATGTGATTGCCAGTCACTGTGGCAAAAGAAAAAGAACACACAGGGAACGTCGCTGCTGATGAAATTCACATACGGCCTCCACTCCGAGGTGGTGGTCCAGCCCAGGAAATAGCAATTT
This sequence comes from Mus minutoides, assembly GCA_902729485.2. Taxonomy (NCBI): domain Eukaryota; kingdom Metazoa; phylum Chordata; class Mammalia; order Rodentia; family Muridae; genus Mus; species Mus minutoides. The sequence continues at coordinate 420,306 of LR750507.1, read as the reverse complement.
CAGGAATACATCAGAATTGATGCTCTCGAGCAAAGAAGAAAATCACCCTCGGGCTGACACTCAGAAATGTCAAGATAGATTCAAATTGTTAACCTTTTTACTTCTGCATTTTAAAATGTTTTTGTCAAGCCATTTAAATGCTCTCTACCTGCCTTTCTGACAATGTGTTCTAGAGACTCATTTTGTCTGTACTAAAAGCTTTTTCTCTCCCGATAGGAACTTGGTAGGCTTTCTCCAAGGGCTTCTTGCTTTTCCCATCTAGAAAAGATAGAGAAAACCCCACTGTCCACTGTCATTGTCCGACCTGTCACCCGGTTCTGTTCATCTCTTCATTTGTTCCAAGTTTTATCAAATGCCTGCTAGACATGGAAACACTATCATGTTGTGCTCTATATGAATCCTTATGCTTCATCCTAAAATGCCTCCTGAAACCAGTTTGGCAAATACCCGCGGCTCTCTTTAACAGACAATGAAAAGTCTTCATTAAACATTGTGACAGTCCACCAAGGTATCACAGGCTTTGTCTGACCCAGCTGGAGCTACTTTGCCAGTGTCTCACAGACCAGTCACAGACATGCACTGTCCCCTGGGCCTGGCTCAGGCATCTTCATGCCATTCAATACTTGGTATCATTCTATGCCTTTAATTGTGCTTTCAATGATGTCAAGAACAGGCTACAGGAGAAAGGGATAATTTCTCTAGTTCCCTCCTGTACTCAAAGGCTTGGGATATATAATCGCCAAACTTGTAATTGTTGAAAGTACTCTTTATCCTTTATCCTGTTAGCTCTGTAGAGAAAAAAATATGAATCAAATATTTGTTCACTGTTTTCAACACAGATCAGGCATTTAGAAATGATTTCTTTTGAGAAGAAAGGAAAGAGAAAAGTGTTAATTTTATCTTCCCTTTAATATAGGCCAGGTACTACACTAAGATGTTTAAATTTGCATTCTTCTACATGATAACCGCCAGTTGTGCCAGCACCATTTGTTGAAAATGCTGTCTTTTTTCCACTGGGTGGTTTTAGCTCCCTTGTCAAAGATCAGGTGACCATAGGTGTTTGGGTTCATTTCTAGGTCTTCAATTCTATTCCATTGATCTACCTGCCTGTCACTGTACCAGTACCATGCAGTTTTTTTTTGTTTTTTTGTTTTTTTGTTTTTTATCACAATTGTTCTGTAGTACAGCTTGAGGTCAGGCATGGTGATTCCACCAGAGATTCTTTTGTCATTGAGAGGAGTTTTTCCTATCCGAGATTTTTTGTTATTCCAGATGAATTTGCAAATTGCCCTTTCTAATTCCTTGAAGAATTGAGTTGGAATTTTGATGGGGATTGCATTGAATCTGTAGATTGCTTTTGGCAGGATAGCCATTTTGACTATATTGATCCTACCAAATCCATGAGCATGAAAGATCTTTCCATCTTCTGAGATCTTCTTTGATTTCTTTCTTCAGAGACTTGAAGTTTTTATCATACAGATCTGTCACTTCCTTAGTTAGAGTCACACCAAGGTATTTTATACTATTTGTGACTATTGTGAAGGGTGTTGTGTTGTTTCCCTAATTTCTTTCTCAGCCTCTTTATCCTTTGTATAGACAAAGGCCATTGATTTGTTTGGGTTAATTTTATATCCAGCTACTGTACTGAAGCTGTTTATCAGGTTTAGGAGTTCTCTGGTGGATTTTTTAGGGTCACTTATACATACTATCATCTGCCAATAATAATATTTTGACTTCTTCCTTTCCAATTTGTATCCCCTTGACCTCCTTTTGTTGTCGAATTACTGTGGCTAGGACTTCAAATATTATAATGAATAGGTAGGGAGAAAGTGGGCAGCCTTGTCTAGTCCCTGATTTTAGTGGGATTGCTTCGAGTTTCTCTCCATTTAGTTTGATGTTGGCTACTGGTTTGCTGTAGATTGCTTTTATTATATTTAGATATGAGCCTTGAATTCCTGATCTTTCCAAGACTTTTATCATGAATGGGTGTTGGATTTTGTCAAATGCTTTCTCAGCATCTAACAAGATGATCATGTGGTTTTTGTCTTTGAGTTTGTTTATATAGTGGATTACCTTGATGGATTTCCATATTTTAAACCATCCCTGCATCCCTGGAATGAAGCTTACTTGGTCAAGATGGATGATTGATTTGATGTGTTTTTGATTCGGTTAGCGAGAATTTTATTGAGTATTTTTGCGTCGATATTCATAAGGGAAATTGGTCTGAAGTTCTTTAATTTTGTTGGGTCTTTATGTGGTTTAGGTATCAGAGTAATTGTGATTTCATAGAATGAATTGGGTAGAGTACCTTCTGTTTCTATTTTGTGGAATGGTTTGAGAGGAATTGGAATTAGATCTTCTTTGAAGGTCTGATAGAACTCTTCACTAAACCCATCTGGTCCTGGGCTTTTTTTGGTTGGGAGACTATTAATGACTGCTTCTATTTCTTTAGGGGATATAGAACTGTTTAGGTCATTAATCTGATCCTGATTTAACTTTGGCACCTGGTATCTGTCTAGCAAGTTGTCCATTTTATCCAGGTTTTCCAGTTTTGTTGAGAATAGCCTTTTGTAGAAGGATCTGATGGTGTTTTGGATTTCCTCAGGATCTTTTGTTATGTCTCCCTAGGCAAAAGACACTGTCAATACGACAAAAAAGGCACCAACAGATTGGAAAAGGATCTTTACCAATCCTAAATCTGATAGAGGACCTATATCTAATATATATAAAGAACTCAAGAACTCCAGAAAATCAAATAACCCCATTTAAAAATGGGGCACAGAGCTAAACAAAGAATTCTCAACTGAGGAATATCGAATGGCTGAGAAGCACCGGAAAAAATGTTCAACATCCTTAATCACCAGAGAAATGCAAATCAAAACAACCCTGAGATTCCACCTCACACCAGTCAGAATGGCTAACTAAGATAAAAAATTCTTGTGACAGCAGATGCTGGCAAGGATGTGGAGAAAGAGGAACACTCCTCCATTGGTGGGTTTGCAAGCTTGTACAACCTCTCTGGAAATCAGTCTGGTGGTTCCTCAGAAAATTTGTCATAGTACTACTGGAGGATCCATCAATACCTCTGGGCATATATCTAGAATAAGAACACATGCTCCACTATGTTCATAGCAGCCTTATTTATAATAGCCAGAAGCTGGAAAGTAACCAGATGTCCCTCCACAGAGGAATGGATACAGAAAATGTGGTACATTTACACAATGGAGTACTACTTGGCTATTAAAAACAATGAATTTATGAAATTCCTAGGCAAATGGATGGATCTGGAGGGTATCATCCTGAGTGAGGTAACCCAATCACAAAAGAACCCACATGATATGTACTCACTGATAAGTTGATATTAGCCCAGAAACTTAGAATACCCAAGGTGCAATTTGTAAAACACATGAAACTCAAGAAGAACAAAGACCAAAGTGTGGACACTTCGCCCCTTCTTAGAATTGGGAACAAAACACCCATGGAAGGACTTACAGAGACAAAGTTTAGAGATGAAACCAATGGATGGACCATCCAGAGACTGCCCCACCAGGGGATGCATCCTATAATCAGCCACTATTACTTTTGCTGAAAGGACCCTGATATAGGTGTCTCTTGTGAGGCTATGCCAGTGCCTGGCAAACACAGAAGTGGATACTCACAGTCAGCTATTAGATGGAACATTGGGTCCCCAATGGAGGAGCTAGAGAAAGTATCCAAGGAGCTGAAGGCTCTGAAACCTTATAGGTGAAACAATAATATGAACTAACCAGTACCCCTAGAGCTTGTGTTTCTAAGTGCATATGTAGCAGAAGATGGCCTAGTTGGCCATCATTGGGAAGAGAGGCCCCTTGGTCTTGCAAATTTTATATGCCCCAGTACAGAGGAACACAAGTATCAAGAAGTGGGAGTGGGTGAGTAGGGGAGCGAGGGAGGGGGGAAAGGTATAGGGGAATTATGTGATAGCATTTGAAATGTAAATGAAGAAAATACCTATTAAAAAATTTAGAAGAAAAAACATAAATAAAGTTTTTGAATAATAATAATAAAAAAGATGTTTAAATTCTTCCTTCAGTTGGTTCTCACAGCCTTGGACCTCATTTTAAAAATGAAAAAAAAAAAAATCCCGAGGCAATAGAAGATTATATTAAATAGTTTAAGTACGTATCAGACATAGCAATCCTTGATAAATAAATAAATAAATAAATAAATAAATAGATAAATAAATAAATAAATAAATCCATGTTGTAGTCTTTAGCTATTTCACATTATTTCTAGCAGAGGTGGGGCAAGAAAAAGACGCCACAATGGCTTGGTTTAGATGGATATAAGGAATAACCTCTTCTTGGTAAAAGCTTTTCTGAGATACAAGGAGCTATCCCAGGAAGTTACAAGTAGACCATCGGGTAGGATAGAAGCCTGAGCCAGCATGGGAAGCTAGGCATCCAACAAAGACTGTCTGGAGGGGCAAATGAACCGATCAGGAAACTGTTCACATGCAAAGGGAATGAGCAACTGTGTGCTCTTTGTGAAAACGTTGGAGCCAGGGTTCTCCACCACCTCAGTAGTTTCAAATATAAATGGAGAAAGATGGAATCAATTCTGTGGTCTTGTGCACCCCTAAAACAATGGCTTTTAATTACTAGTACCATCATCCTTTTCTAAATGGAACCAAGGTTCAATACAGTGGCTACAAATTTGTGGAAGTCTGAAGTAAGGCTTGAAAGGAAGGAAGTGTCACTCTCCATGGGTATGCAAGCGTGAACCAGACTGTGTTCTTCAGATTTCAAAGTGTATGATCTGTGTCTCACCTGCATCTCTTATTAAACCATCGATTCTCATTCTGTAGCTCTTCTGGTCCGAAACACTGCACTTTTTTTTTTTTACATATTTATTTATTTATTTATTTTTCAAATTTTTATCAGATATTTTCTTCATTTACATTTCAAATGCTATCCCAAAAGTCCCCTATACCCCCCCCCCACTGCCCTGCTCTCCTATCCACCCACTCCCACTTCTTGACCTTGGCATTCCCCTGTACTGGGGCATATAAAGTTTTCAAGACCAATGGGCCTCTCTTCCCAATGATGGCCAACTAGGCCATCTTATGCTACATATGCAACTAGAGACACAAGCTCTGGGGGTACTGGTTAGTTCAAATTGTTGTTCTACCTATAGGGTTGCAGACCCCTTCAGCTCATTGGGTACTTTCTCTAGCTCCTCCACTGGGGGCCCTGTATTCCATCCAATAGCTGACTGTGAGCATCCACTTCTGTGTTTGCCAGGCACTAGCATAGCCTCACAAGCGACAGCTATATCAGGGTCCTTTCAGCAAAATCTTGCTGGCATATGCAATAGTGTGTACCCAGCACTGATTGTTGTGGCGGAAGAGCTACAGGACTACTAATAACAACCTCATGACCACCCGGAAAGCAGCTAATCTTGACTGCCATTACCTTAGTGCGATCCTTTCCCCCGTAACTGACTGGAGTGACGAAATGGGAGTAACTTGCTAAAGCCAGAGAGACCAGCACAGCAATACACATTAGGCTCAAGAGTCTGATAAATGTTCATTCTAATTCCGGACCAATTCCTTACACTTTGTAAAACACTAACATATACTTAATATTCCTAAGCTTCACTTTCTTTGTTGTATTGTTGAAAAGGCAACTGTAAGTTACCTAACGTAGGACCTAGGATATACAGCGACTATAAGCAGAGAGCATGCTGCAAAGACTGTCCTTTCCTCCGCACTATGTGATAATTACAGAGTTCTAGTCAATCTTTGAAAACTCCTGCTCCATCCAAGAAGAAATCTGGTCACCTAGAAGGCACCTAGGTTGTGCATCCAAGAAGAGGCCCTCGCCCAAGTAGCGTACACTAAGATGAATAAAAAGGATTTTCAGGCAAGAGAAAGAATATCAGTCCAGGATGGACACACTGTCCCAAATCAGGCAGACAGGTAAGCAGGGAGCTCCTGCTTAGAAAAAAGGACACAAGGAACTGTAAGAAAGCGGCCATGCTTGTGCGACTCCAGATCTACATTGCCAGGAGCTAAAGCTCTCCGGGGGCGGGGGGGGGCAGTTTGAGGAGCATAGCTTGCTTTCTTCTGCCGGTGGACCAGACAGGCTTGTTGTAGGACAAATCTCTGCTTATTGAACAAATCCTCTTAAACTGTCTGAACATCAACAGACTGCAGCTATGAAATCCAGATTACAAACCGTAACACTTAACTGGGAATTTCTGTGGCGACCGAGATCACTGTCAGCATAAGTTCCTGGCAGGAACAATTCGGTCTGGCTCACTCACGTAGGGCCAATATCACCAAACAGGAAAAGGCCTGTTGAACATGTCTGACCAACAAAGTAAGTTGTTCAACTTCTTGTACTTCATGGATTTAATGTCTCTTGGCCATGTTAGAATGGAATACAATGTCATTCAAGTCAGCCACATTCGTTCCTACACTCTTTACAATGGAGTGCTTTCTTTTGAGTAGTTCTGGGTATGCATGCATACACCTTAATTTTTTTCTCTTATCCTTATCTCTTGTCCTATTCAGGATTATTTAATTTCTACATTCCCTCTCTTTGCTATCATTTGTCCAGATTTAAATGTGTCTCTGTCTCTGTGTGTGTGTTGTGTGTGTGTGTGTGTTTGTGTGTATACAGTCGTTAATATATTATATCTCGATACCTGCCGTCCTTGAGTGTAAATTGGCTGAACGTTGACAGAAAAACTATTCTTTGTTACTTTGGTTCATTCTTCAGTGAACACACCCCAAGAACACTTGCTCCCAAACTATTTCTGTTTGCCAACCATCAGCCAGCCAGCAACCCACCCACCCACCTGATGGTGTGGAAAGATGACAGAAGGGAAGAGAAAAAGTAACTGGGGAGGGAAGAGAGAAAATCCAATGACCAATATCCTGGCCCTGTTCCAACCTGAGCAATTAGAGTCTGCCTCTATTTCGAACATTTTTTTTTCCCATTTGCAGCATGTATGCCTGTGTGTGTATGTTGGATAGGGGGAAGGGCACTCCTGGGAAAATGATTATTTTTTTCCCTTTTTTCTTTTCAGCCATAGCTCATTAGAAATAACCTTAAAATTCTAAATGAAATCCTGGGGAGATAAGCAATATCCCAGGGTCATACCTCAAAAGGGTTTAGAGATAAATAACCATGCTGTTTCTAAAGGTCTCACATGGGATTTTTATAGTCTTAGAAACCAGCCTTTAAAAGAATAGAAAATGAAATAAAATAAGCACCCCTCCCCATTATCCAAACAATACAAGAAGACAAGGATTTGGCCTCCCCTGCCGCTGAAGGCTCCTGCCTGACTCATCCAGGTTTTTGTCCTTGACTTGCCTTGTTTTGCTGTTCCAAAACTGTCTCTCCAGGTGACAACCAGGACACAGATGGGACCCCGGAGGATGAAAACATGATTTCTCACAGCACAGCCAGCCCTCTATCATACAGATTAGGTGTTAGCCATTTTGATAAAGATTGAGTGACTTTCTCCAAATCAGAGAATCAAGTCAATACACAGCCAAGCAATGTTCTTGGCCAAAGCATCCAGAGAAAACAAGTAGGTGCCCTGTGGCCTCTAGGAGAGGTGTAAAATAATAACCACACCTTAGTATTTTAATTAGGGGTGCTGTATGGAAATGTCAAGGAAGTTTTGTTATGCATTCATATTAAACACTTGCAATAACATATTATCATAAGCATGTAGTTTTTAAAAATTGCTTACCAAGTAAGCAAAACTGGTTATCCTATTACATGTCATTGTCTTTAATGTTTTCCTGCTACACATTATGCTGCATTTCTCTCAGCCCAAGTGTTAGTAACTTTTTGAGAAAGTCACTTAGCCCCACTTCCAACTGTCTACAGCCCCTTGACCCCACCTGCATCTGGCTATCTACTGCCATTTGCCCCCTGTAAATGGATGAAATTCTATAAGAATGAGTGAAATTTGTTCTTTTCCTAAACATTCCCTGCTTATCTTGCTGTGTTGGGTAGGTTTTGCATCACGATGACAAAACCATTTAATTGAGAAAACATTTACTTGGCTCACAATTTCAGGTGATACTGGAGATCACTCAACTTGTGTTTCTGGGCTTGTAGTGACCCAGAGCATCATAACAGAAGACTGAGAAAAGCTGCTCATAACATGGAAGATGGAAGCAAAGAGAAAGGAAGGGTCCAGAGACAGGATACAGACTTTAGTTATGCCCAGCAATCTAATTCATCCACTTAGACTCCATCTCTGGGCATTTCATTTTTCTGTGAACCCATCAATGGCAGAATCCACTAGTGAGGTTATCACCTGCCTAACCCTATCATCATCAATGACTTGATCCTGCAGCTGGGAACTGAGACTTCTTCATTCAGTGCATGAGCCTTTTGGAGGGACGGTTCATATTCAAATCATAACACCTGAGGTCTCTAGTTTCTCACTGGGAGGACACACACAGCAAAAGCCAGGAATGTGTTCCTGACTGAATTGAGTTTTGTTTCACTTTGCTATTAAACTTAAGGCTGAGAAAAAATGGTTTTTAAGGATAAAGTTTTAAAGAATTAAAATGGAGTTGGACTCCAAAAAGCCTTTGTAGACTCGAGAAGAAAGTAGTGTCAGCAATGGAATAGGGAAGAAAATCATATATCATTCAATATAAATCTAATTTGTCTTTCAATAAGAAGCAATTGTATTTCAAAAAGCTTACAATAAAGAAAATGAGAAAGAAATAGACTCAGACTTAAGTGACAAAGAGGCCTCTGCCCAGGGAGAGCTAATGAAACTTCCATGTAAGTTTAGATGCTTTCTGAGCAAAGGCAGCCTGAAAATCTCTTCCAGACAAAGCCTTGTTCCTAATCTATCATATTATCCAACATCTTATTGCCATGGAAGAGTCTAAAAGCCATTTGACACAAAGAAAACTTGGGGAGTTCCAATTCCTCCTTCAGAAAAATCCTCCACAATCTCAAAATAGCATACAAGAGAGGTGTTGAAATAATAGGGTTAGACTCACTCCTCCTGGGCACCTAGCCACTATCTAACTAAGTTTGTTACTAAGTCACAAAATGTACAGAGAGGTATTGCCCAGGTAAACTGGAAGAAACCAAATAGAACCTGCAATAAGAGAATTGAATATCGGGCATTGGACTCAGTGGTACTTTTAAGTAAACTAATGTTTAAGACACCAAAGATCCAGTTAATAAAGTCAATGAAACCACCACTCAGCACTGTGAAAAATTTTGCTCAGGTCAAAAGTCGAGCATTTATAGAATGCCATTGTATTCTAAGTGTGTATCTTGCAAATCCTGATGCAATACCACATAATTCACCTGTTCTTGAAAGCTGAGACCATACTGGAAAGAATTCTAAAGCATTTCTATTATGTCACAAAAGGTTGGTTGTTGTTGTTATTGTAGGTAATATTTATCCACTCAAATATTCCCATAACTCCTTATGAGGGATTATTGTTAGTACTGATACTTTTAATAAGCTTTCATTCAGCCTTTACTCTAAGTATTATCGTAGAGTTATAGATATTAGTTGTAGTGCCAATGCTGTACTTGTTATATAGGATACAATTGATATTGATTGAATAATCATATGAAAAATGGATAACACAGGGATGGATATTTGGCTCAGCAGATAAGAACACTTGAGCTTACAAAGGACCTTGGTTCCATTCTCAGGATCCACATGGCACGTCATAGCTATCCATGACTTCAGTTCTGAAGGACCAAACCCTTCTTCTGACCTCTTTAGGCACTTCATGCATGTGGGTCACAGACATACATAAACATAAAATATATACACATATTCATATACATAAAATATACCCATATACACAAAATAAATAGGTTCTTTTTTAAAAAATGATAAGGTACATCATTAAAAATAATTGGAGTTTTCTGAGAATACATAAGTTGACCTGAAGAAGTCATCCATTGGACATAAAGGATGCCAAAAGCATGCAGAGCAGAGCACAGGGAGCCACCAACATTTCTCCCATATTCTTCCTACATTGATAAAAAAACAATGTTCAAACTTCAGGAGCATCAGTACCTTTCACAGGGATGGGTGAAAAAGTCAAGATAAAAAGCAAAGATGGCCTCATTGATAAGAAAGTAAGAAGACAGCAGAAGTCTGGAACAGTCTTTAATTGGATCACCTTTATCCAAAAATGACAATGGGAAATATGCCTGAGTTTACCCACATTTGAGAATGTTGCATTTTTCTGCTCCTAGAGAAGTAAGGATAGTGTAAAAAAAAAAAAAAAAAAGGCAAACTCAGTTCAATTATAAAGAAAAATGAGTTCTTGTGTTGACACATCTGGCCATAAAATTACCCATAATTCACACACACCAGGACTTTTGTGGCACATACATTTGGGAAGCAATAGAATGAATTTTCAAACTGCATGCAGCTCCAAGATGAGCAGCCATCCCATCACACCATGAAGCCACTGTTTAACAGACAAAACCAAACCAAAAACTCATCTGAGCTTGTCAGAGGATGAGCATTTGATGCATTATTGATATGTTCCAGTATCCATTTTAAGTGTAACTGTGTTGTTGTTGCTGATGCTGTTGTCGTCATCATCATTGTTGGTGATGTTGGTGTTGTTGCTGCTGGTATTGGTGGTGTCATTGTTGTTTTCTGGTGAGTAAATATCAAAATTACTTGTAGGTAACTCTTTATTCTTAACTGGCAGCGTCATTTAATTATCTGATAACTCAGCAGACCATGAGAAACTTGAAAGGTCACAAGGCTTCATGGTGTCTGTTGAACAGTGTATTGACATTAGTGAACACAGCCCTGGCTGCTAGCTACTTTACCTATGCTATCTAGTTCTCTGTGTCTCAAATTGTGGTCTGCAAACCCATAGCATCAGCCTGTAAGGGTCCAGGATACACCAAAGAATGATACCCCAGACTCAGAAGTCCAGCATGCTGGGGTCTCCCATTACCAAGATAGAGAGACAATCAAGTAAGCTCAGAGGCCAGCATGTTAGGGAACTCCAGGGTGGGTGGCCTTTATCTTACTCCATCTCCAGAGGTATTACATTACTGGGGAATCGGGAAACTGAGGTCTGGAAACTGTTGCTGAGGAAGTAGCTGAAGAAGTCTGGAAACTGCTGCTGACCCATTGTCCTTGCCACAGGCCAGGTGGCAAGGCCACTTCTGAAGGCAGGACATGCCTGGACATGCCCAGGTCTTGAAAACAGAGATTTAGGCCTCATTTCTTGAACTGCCAATTGGAAGCCTGTCATGAAGTCATCCTAGCTCAGGTTAGCCTTCTTCGCTTCACTTGCCTTCTCAACATAGTGATAAAAATGCCTTACGGAGGGAAGCAGCTTAAAGGAGGAAGGATTTATTTTGGTTCATGGTTTCATGGCAGGGAAAGCAGAGTGCCAGGACCTGCCCCCTGCAGCCAGCAGTGAGAATATGCTTCACAGCTTGTTCACAGCACAATGAACCAGGAAGCAGAAAATTCAGGCTGGAACCATGGCTGAGCTATAACCCATAAAGCCTGCTTTCCCTGAAATCCACTTCCTCCTGCTGGACATAACTCCTAAAGATTTCACACAACCCACTTTGGTAATAGCTGTCATGTCCTTGCACATAACATACTTGCCAAGTCCACGCACATGAACCTGTGGAGGACATTACACATGTACATGGCATGTAATCCATGACAGAGAGTTCGAAATACATTCACTCTGGATATACCAACCAACTCAATTAGACTCTGCATGTTCACAAGATGCCTTGTGCTTCTTTGTATACGAATGTCTGGCAAGTGTTGCTGTGACCTGACTCTAAGTATGAGTCCTGCGACTTACACAACTGCTTAGAACCACACCCACACAAAACAATGAGTTTTAAAATGTAGTTTGCATGCCTTAGAACCCTTGAGGTTGAAAGTGACAACTCAAAACTGCTTACATTAAAAAGTGAACTCTGGAGCAGGTGAGGAGGCCATCTTGGGTCCCAGGTCCCTCAGAGACTAGTCTGAGCAGGTGAGAGTGTGGACTACAGAAACAACACAGCTTCTGGGACAGACTCCATTTCGGACTACAGACATCCAGGCACCTTACCGGCCAGAGGAGAGATGCCCGTCAGAGAGGGCTCTGACTGCCTGATTAGGTGAGGGAGGAATTCTAGGTCCCAGGTCACTCAGAGACCAATTTGTGCAGGTGAGAGAGTGGACAGTGACACAGAAGTGACACAGCTGCTGGGACAGGCAGAGGCTACAAAAGTTCTGGGACAGACCCATTTTGGGCTCCTGACATCCGGCACTTTCCCCACCAGAGGACAGGTGCCCACCTGGGAGGGCTCTGACCTCTAGAGCAGGTGAGAGAGCCATCTTGTGAACCACTTCCCTCAGAGACCAGTCTGTACAGGTGAGCATGCATACTGCAGAGGCAACACATCTTCTGGGACAGGCCCTGTTACGGGCCTTCATCTTCAGTCAGGAGGCAGGTCTAAACACCAGACCTCTGTGCACCTTCCCTGCAAGAGGAGAGCTTGCCTGCAGAGAGTAATATGACCACTGAGAATCAAGAGAGAGCTGGATTCCAAGGACTGCTGACAGAGGCTAACAGAATCACAGGAGGAACAGGTTCCAACCAGAGACAACTATAGCAACTAACTCCGGAGATTACCAGATAGCAAAAGGCAAATGTAAGAATCTTACTAACAGAATTCAAGAACACTCACCATCATCAGAACCCAGCACTCCCACCTCAGCCAGTCTTGGATACCCCAACACACCCGAAAAGCAAGACTAGGATTTAAAATCATATTTCATGATGTTGGTAGAGGATATCAAGAAGGGCATTAAAAACTCACTTTAAAAAATACAGGAGAACAGTGCAAAAGAGGTAAAAGTTCTTAAAGAGGAAACACAAAAATCACTCAAAGAGCCTCAGGAAAATGCAACCAAACAGGTAATGGAATTGAACAAAACCATCCAAGACCTAAAAAGGGAAGTAGAAACAATAAAGAAAACCCAAAGTGAGACAACTTTGGAGATAGAAACCCTAGGAAAGAAATCAGGAACCATAGATGTGAGCATCAGCAACAGAATACAAGAGATGGAAGAGAGAATCTCAGATGCAGAAGATTCAATAGAGAACATGGGCACAACAATCAAAAAAATGCAAATTGGAAAAAGAACATAACTAAAAACATCCAAGAAATGCAGGAAATAATGAGAAAACCAAACCTACAGATAATAGGAATAGATGAGAATGAAGATTTTTAACTTACAGGGCCAGAAAATATCTTCAACAAAATTATCAAAGGAAACTTTCCTAACCTAAAGAAAGAGATGCCCATGAACATACAAAAAGCCTACAGAACACCAAATACACTATACCAGAAAAGAAATTCCTCCAGACACATAATAATCAGAACAACAAATGAGCTAAATAAAGACAATATTAAAAGCAGTAAGGGAAAAAGGTCAAGTAACATATAAAGGCAGGCCTATTAGAATTACACCAGACTTCTCACCAGAGAATATGAAAGCCAGAAGATCCTGGACAGATATTATGAAGACCCTAAGAGAACACAAATGCCAGCCCAAGCTACTAAACCCAGCAAAACTCTCAAATACCATAGATGGAGAAACCAAAGTATTCCATGATAAAATCAAATTCACACAATATCTGTACACGAATCTAGCCCTTCAAAAAATAAAACGGAGAAAACACCAACACAAGGACGGAAACTACACCCTAGAAAGAGCAAGAAAGTAATCCTTCAACAAACCTAAAATAAGACAGCCACAAGTACATAGTCCCAACTTTAACAATAAAAATAACAGGAAGCAACAATTTTCTTTAATTTCTCTAAACATCAATGGAATCAATTCCCCAATAAAAAGACATAGGCTAATAAACTGGCTAATCAAACAAGACCCAACATTTTTCTGCTTACATGAAACACACCTCAGGTAAAAAGACAGACACTACCTCAGAGTGAAAAGCTGGAAAACAATTTTCCAAGCAAATGGTCTGAAGAAACAAGCTGGAGTAGCCATTCTAATATTGGATAAAATTGACTTCCAACAAAGAGTTATCAAAAAAGACAAGGAGGGACACTTCATACTCATCAAAGGTAAAATCTACCAAGAATCTCTCAATTCTGAATATCTATGCTCCAAAGACAAGGGCAGCCACATTCATTAAAGAAACTGGCAAAGCTCAAAGCACACATAATAATAGTGGGAGACTTCAACACCACACTCTCACCAATGGACAGATCCTGGAAACAGAAACTAAACAGAGACACATGGACACTAACAGAAGTTATGAAACAAATGGATTTAATAAATATCTACAGAACATTTTATCCTAAAACAAAAGGATATACCTTCTTCTCAGCGCCACATGGTACCTCCTCCAAAATTGACTATATAGTTGGTACCAAAACAGGCCTCCACAGATACAAAAATATTGAAATTACCCCATGCATCCTATCTGATCACCACGGACTAAGGCTGATCTTCCATAACAACATAAATAATAGAAAGCCAACATTCACGGGGAAACTGAACAACACTCTACTCAATGATTACTTGGTCACAGATGAAATAAAGAAAGAAATTAAAGACTTTTTAGAGTTTAATGAAAATGAAGCCACAACATACCCAAACTTATCAGACACAATAAAGGCAGTCCTAAGAGAAAAACTCATACCCCTGAGTGCCTCCAGAAACAAACTAGAGAGAGCATACTCTAGCAGCCTGACAGCACAACTAGAAGCTCTAGAACTAAAGAAAGCAAATTCACCCAAGAGGAGTAGACAACAGGAAATAATCAAACTCAGGGCTGAAATAAACCAAGTGGAAACAAAAAGAACTATTCAAAGAATCAACAAAACCAGGAGCTGGTTCTTTGAGAAAATCAACAAGATATATAAACCCTTAGCCAGACTAACTAGAGTGCACAGGGACAGTATCCTAATTAACAAAATCAGAAATGAAAAAAGAGACATAACAACGGAAACTGAGGAAATCCAAAACATCATCAGATCCTACTACAAAAGGCTATATTCAGGAAAACTAGAAAACCTGGATGAAATGGACAACTTCCTAGACAGATACCAGGTAACAAAGTTAAACCAGGATCAGATTAACAATCTAAACAGTCCCATTTCCCCTAAAGAAATAGAAGCAGTCATCAATAGTCTCCCAACCAAAAAAAAAAGCCCAGGACCAGATGGGTTTAGTGCAAAGTTCTATCAGACCTTCAAAGAAGACCTAATTCCAACTTTCCTCAAACTATTCCACAAAATAGAAACAGAAGGTACTCTACCCAATTCATTCTATGAAGCCACAATTACTATGATACCTAAACCACATAAAGATCCAACAAAGAAAGAGAACTTCAGACCAATTTTCCTTATAAATATTGATGCAAAAATGCTCAATAAAATCCTCAAAAACCAAATCCCAGAACAAACCAAAACAATTATCCAAAATGGCCAAGTAGGCTTCATCCCAGGGATGCAAGGATGGTTCAATATACAGAAATCGATCAATGTAATTTGCTATATAAACAAACTCAAAGACAAAAACCACATGATGCTGAGAAAGCATTTGACAAAATCCAAAACCCCTCCATGATAAAAGTCTTGGAAAGATTAGGAATTCAAGTCCCATACCTAAACATAATAAAAGCAATCTACAGCAAACCAGTAGCCAATATCAAACTAAATGGAGAGAAACTTGAAGTGATCCCACTAAAATCAGGGACCTTATTTAAGGTGTGCCCTCTCATTAGACACTGCATACACCAAGTCACTTGGCTGAAAGCTTCCAGGGATTCTCCTTTCTCTGTCTCTCATTTCTCCAGAGCACTGGGATTACAGGTGTATAATAACATACCCAGGTTTACATAGGTTCTGATAATCCAAATAAGCCATGTCCTTAGCCCATAACAAGCACTCCTGCTATTCCTCAAGCATACAAAGTGTTCTCCTGACTTTAGAACATTGAAATTGATGTTCTTTCTATATAAAAATGGTATCTTTCTAGAACTCCCCATGGCTCACTGTTTCTCTTCACTCAAGTCTTTTAGAGAGCCCTTCCAAGTCCAAGTGTGCCAGCATACATGCCCCCACACACCAATGCCTAGCTTTAACCTCTCTTTACTACCTGGCATGCTACATTCATAATTTTTTCTATTCATGTCTTATCTTCTTCCTTAATGCAGTGTAAGCAGGATGGCATGTTGGACACTTTTAGGACCTTTCAAATCTGTGCTCCTCATAATACAATACTCTATCACGTCTAGTCATTACCTAGCAAATACTCACATGAAGATGGGATTATGAAGCTGTGATATGGAGACATGATCAACACAACACCCAAAATTCTGATGACAGCTAAAGGATATAGAGGGTAAGCAAGATGGGAAGATGTCAAAGGCAAAAAACAATGGAAAATCTATCCAGGAAGCTAGAAAACAAGGGTGATAATCATGGGAAGACAAAGAAACGGCCAGGTATTCATTCTCCCTTATAGGAGGCTGGGATGATAAATTGGAGCACTATGCTGGTCTCTGTATATCTTTACCCTTGTACCAGGCTTCTTTAGTCACTAAGGAAGTTATCTCATTAATTGTCATCTATACCTATACAATACAGGACACAAAAAAATGAAAATCTTACTACTGCTCAGAAGTATAGTGCTGTCAGACTAAAAGAAAAAAACTATGCCCATCTCTTACCCAATCTGCAAGAGCTAGCCCTACTCAGGATCATCACTGCACAGAAAGAGAAACCCAAATTCAAGTCTACCTCTTCATAGCTCTTCCTTCATGGCTCCCAATAATTGAGAGCATCCCTGTTTTATATTCATCTTCTAGTCAGTTGACCTTATGCTTTCATCTACTGGAGTCATCCTGTGATTGTCTCCTACACCAAAAAGGACTAGTATCTGGACAATGGTGAGGCTATATTGTTGACGTTTGGTCTTTTGCTATATTGTAATGCTAAGCGCATTACACCAACCCCCAAGACCTGGTTGTCCCAGAGACAAGGGAGTCCGCATATAGACCTTTTCCCTACATTATTACTGATTGGTAAATAAAGATGCCAACAGCCAATAGCAGGGCAGAAGATATATAGGTGGGGTTTAGGTTTCCGGGGCTTGGAGCAAGGAGAATCATAAGGAAAAGAAGGTGCAGAAGGAGGAAGGAGAGGCTCCCATGGGTTAGGAGGAGTCAAGAGAACATGGCCCTGAGGGCTGGCCAATTGGTGGTAAGAGCAGTCGAGATTAAACATAGTAAGTGGTAACTCAGAGCTATTGATAAGAAAGTAGATTCTAACAGCATAGAGGGTAGGGAGTTGCCCAGCTCTTGTGCTGTTTAAGGCCTATTACAAATATAAAGGTTATGTGTGGTTTTTATCTGGGAACTAAATTGTCTAAGGTAGGGTAGAGGGAGATTAAATAATTAATACAACACTATATAGAGACAGGACTTTGGCTCACAACCTCTGCAGCAACCTGCCCCAGAAATGAACCATAAGCTCTGTAGAGATCCATCCACCTCACTTAAGACTTTCCTAACTTCTACTCTGCTTCTAGCCAAGAACCAAACAGCACAGCAAAAGCCAACAACAGTCTCCTATCCAGTCACATAAAGTGTCCTTGCTTCTATCTAGCCCTACTCCAGCTTCCCCATGACAATCTTCCAGTAATGCACAGCAGAAACCTCCTTTTATGCTTATTCTAAAGCTCCCCCACTTCTCTGCCATACCTGTGGGTTGTCGTAGTCAAGTAATGGTGGCTGATTCCAACATTAGAAAATTATGAATAAACTGTCATTGTTTATCCTTATTTAGGTGGTCTGTGTTACTGGGAAAGTAAGCATCAGCAGCTAGTAGGTTGTTCTGCGTGCAGTAGGTGCTCAATGAACTTTCAGTGGACTTAGGCTGAACCAATCTAAAACTGAGTAATAATAATGATTACACAGTGCTGCTTAATAAAGATTAAGTTAGATCATCCAAGTAAAAACATTTTGAGAACTGTACTGTGCTGTACAGTCAAAGGTATTATTAAGCTAAAAAGAGTATATAATCAGGATCAGATTAAATAGTAGTCGAGTAATGGTGTTTATTCTGTTGATCCTTAATAATGAGACTTTTGAAATTAGTGATGATAACGTGAATTAAAAAGCCAAGCCAGAAGAAATCTTCTTCTTTTCTTTCAAGACAAAATAAACTACATAAGACCTTAGTGAAGAATCCTGGAATCCAAAGCCCTTTCTTATTGGGTATATCGGATCCTTGCTGTGACTTCTCAATTCTGTTTCTTATTCTGGCTAACATTCTATACCTTTGAATGTCTCTGCTTACGTGAGGGTAGTACACAAAAAGATAACAGGGAAAGCCATTGGGGATTCAGCAGTGTTGACCTCAGACTAACAAGCATTGTCCCAATGGTTTTCTTTGTTTTGTTTTTCTTTTGCTGTGACACTTCTTAATAAAAGCAACTTAAGGAATAAAGTATTTATTTTAGTTCATAGTTCAAAGTGTAGTCCATCATGGTGGAGAATTGAAGACATCAGGGCTTAAAGAGTCTCTGTCACATAAGCAGAAACAAAGAATAATGAATGCATGTGCCTCAGGTCTTTTTCTCCTCAGTACAGTCCAGGATTCCATGCAGAGAATGGCACCACACACAGTGGGCAAGTTTTCTCAATTCAATTAATGTAATCAAGATAATTCCACAGGCATGTCCAGAGGCCCATCTCCCAGGTAATTCTATATTCTGCCAAGCCGATAATTAGCACTAACCATCACAAGTAGATTAACTATCACAAGAAGGGTTTAATAAGGGGACTCTTTACAAAGTGTAGATAGACAAAGTACATACCCTTGGGCTATGAGCCATATACCTCAAGAGACGAGATGAACACCGGGAACCAGAAAACATGTTTATCCAAAGGGCCGACCTAAGAAGGTGAAGGATAAGGTTGCCTTTGGAGGATCCTGCAAGGGGGAATCCGAGGAACAATGTTTTTGTTGTTGTTGTTGTTGTTGTTGTTGTTGTTGTTTTCTTCTTCTCCAGTCTCCTGTCATAATTCTACAGCCCAGACTCTCTTGGAAGCCAAAGGCCCAGGGACTCAATGATGTAATCCATCCAGTCACATTTCAGGGAAAGGATGAAGAAAGCAAGATAGTAAGTAGATCAAGGGCAACAATATTTCTTCATGATTGCTTACTTTATGTGTGCCCCAATGTCATTATCCTCTTCTTAGCTATTCTTGCTTGGACATGTTTGACAACTTATAATATGAAAGCAAATTTCCTTCCTAAACAAGGCATTTCTTCTTTCTTATGACTTCTTTTTCTTACTAAAATGTGCACAAGAGGCCAAAGAAGAAATAGCCATATTGTCATGATAACAAAACAAAACAAAACAAAACAAAACAAATCAGGATGATAGCCATGGTGGGAGACTGTTATGCTGGGAGCAGAACAGTCTATGACCACATTTTACCTCTCTCTGTGTGTATGTATGTGTGTGTGTGTGTGTGTATGTATGTGTGTGTGTGTGTGTGTGTGTGTGTGTGTGTGTGTGTGTTCTGTATACACATCTGTGTGCGGGTTCATGCACCTATTCTACCTGTGCAGGCATATGTAGAGGCCAAAAATTGACACAGGGCATCTTCCTATATTCTCCATATTACCTTTTGGGTCAGGGTCACTCACTGAACCTGGACCTTGCAGTTTGGACAAGACTAACTGGCCAGCAAGACATAGGAATCAGCTCCTCACTGCCTACCTGGCCTCCCAGCAGTCAGGATACAGACATGTACTGCCATACCTTGTTTTTAGATGGGCATTGATGATCTGGACTAAGGTTCTCAAGTTTGCACAGCAAGCATTCTATCCACTGAACCATCTCCTCAGTTCCTTTGCCGCACTTCTTATAAAAGAAAAATAATCAATTTGGTCAAGTATGGGAGTCAGGTTTCTGTTTTCTGACCACCTACTTAATCCCTAACTGAGATACCCCCCAAGAACCAGATAGGAAATAGTCAGATAGGGCCAACTTCTCCCTATGCAACTAGCTGAACACAACCAAATGTTATCCCTTGACAACTAGTATGAATATATGTATGTGTGCTTGTAGGTAAGCCTACATCACACACACACACACACACACACACACACACACACACACACACACACACACACACACACACACATATATATATATATATATATATAAAAATATAAAAATATATATATATATATATATATATATATATATATATATATATATATATATATATATACTCATCTTACAAATATATGATTCAATCATATATATTCATCTTCATATTCCATCGCTTTCTCCTGAGTAAGATAGATCAGGGTTTTATAAGAGGATGTCTCCAGAGAATATATTCCTTGCTTTCTCATTTGTCACACTCTTCCATTTTCTTTTAACTTTCAAAGTTTCAGGAATGACTGTCATCGCCTATCTTTAAGTCATAGAAACATGGACAACAGAGCACTGCCAAAATAATGACTAATAATATTGTTGGATGCTTAACATGTGCCAGGCATGGAGATCTATTACATTCTTTTAATCCTCACTTTATCTTTTATCTCAGCTCATATATCAGAAAACCAAGGCATGAAGAAGATATAGTTCTTGGCCAAGGCCACCCTGTTAGACAGAAAAGCAGCCAGTTTCTTAGCCTTGACAGTCTCCTTTCAGAACCTGGGCTTTTGTATACTAGGGTGGATCAGAGTATATTCTCTGCTGTGAAAGCCTGAATTCTAAATTGAGTATTGTTACTTGGCAGCTTTGCAACCATGGACAGGCAATTTACATCCCTGTGCCTCAGCTTCTGCATATATAAAACAGGGACAGCAATAATGTATTTTATGAGAATTAAATGGATCAATGCACAAGCAATACTTCACCCAGCATCTGACACAACACAGTAACTTGATAGATGCTGGTCTTATTATTCGGCCATAGCAACTACATCCTAGCCCTGCTCAGAGACAAAGGAATGGCAAGAAGGGCAACTTCTCAGAGTCAAAGTGGAATAATAAAAGCCACTGGGCACTGTGACCTCAGCAAGGCATTTGCTCTCTAACCCTCCCTTTTCGCATCTCTAAAGTAGAATAAAAGTTCATGCCTCCTTCACAACGTTTTATGAGTATCAGATGCAATAACTCATGGCAAGGATTCATAAACTCTAAAGCACTATATAAATCTGTCATTTGATGTCTTTCTCACCCAATTCTCCCAGGAGTTCTGGGCAGTGGCCAGAGCAATGTCTGGTCTTCATACAGTATGGAAAAAGCCCTTTTTTAGTTCAAATCTTTCATAGAGCTCTTCTGACTAGTCTGACCTCTCCTCAGCGGTGGGGTCCCGCATGTCTCAGGTATGATGTCAGGGTCTTAACAATGCACACATCTTCCACTCCAACTATGGCATCTCCCTTTCCAGGGCTGAAATTTAAAAAGTTCAACTTCACAAATGTAGATGCTTCAAATAATTTATTCACTCAATTTATTGAATGTCCTTTATAGAGAAGACCTTTGCTTGCCACTGTACATATGATAGAGCCAGAAAATTCTGCCTTATGAACTTACAGCACGGTCACAGAAACATTCCGTGTAAAGACACAATTGCAAGACAGTGAACCCAGAAGAGAAATTCTACCTAAGTAAGTGATATCTTCAAGAAGAAGTAAAGTATAATCTAAGACCAGAAGGTCATGGGAAAGAAGCAACAAGCAATTGCTGCAGTCTACCTGCCCCAGGGTAGACCAGTATGCTTTATTGTAAAAAGCACATTCTAGTGCACCCTTATGCTTCATTAGTCTTGTCTTTCTGGTGTGAAGAAAGGTAAAGAATGAAAGATAGCTGAAATGGGAAGAGGCAAAGACAAGCTTCCTAATCAATCAACTTCAAGTCCTCCTCAGGAGCACATGACAGAGTCTTCTGCTTTAACATGGAGATGGGAAAGAGATTTGATTTAATAGTTTCTATAGGAATCTTATAATCTTCCTGGGAGACTCTAAAATATGTTTCATCTTCCAAATTTGTCCTTCTAGTCTCCTTCTTAAACTGGTACCTAGATGCTTGAGAATGCTTTGGGCTGAGTATCTGTGATCCCGAATCTGGGATGTGATGAAGTTGTGAAGCAGGACTTTAGGGAGTTGATCAGGTAATAGAGACAGAACTCTCAGGAATGAGCTTTAGTGCATATAATGGAGATTTGCAGGCATCCTTGTTTCTACTACCAAGTCAGTTATCAGGCAAACATCTCCATCTATAAATTAGAGAGTGAGTTTTGAAAAGTCTGCTGATTTTGGACTACCCAACACCTAGAACTGTCTACTGTGAATTTCTCTTGTTTACAAACTAGTTGTGATATAATTTTGTGGCAAAATGAGTGGACTAAGCCATAGGGGATAGAAACTTAAAGGGACTAATATAAGATCTACTGTGTGGGTTTTTTTTTTAAGTTTTAAAAGTAATAGTTGATTAATTTAATAAATGTTTAGATAATTATCCTAGTGTTTCCCCTGCAAGAAGCTGTTACATTTTTTAAAATTATATGAAAGTGTTTAGAACTTACTGAAAACTTGTCTTCAGAGACAAATGTGTTTTCTCATGTAATTTTGATCTTCTGTAGTTTTCTAGTAAATGTTCACTCAGAGGGAGTTTTAACTGAAGAGAAAAAATAATTCAAGAGGCATAACTATCTGACACTTAGTCAACCTCACTGAGCTGGTGGTGAGCTGGGAAACCCATCACTGGCAGGGAGCAGACTGGAAGACTGGAATCTTGAAGACTCTGAATTAATTTTGACCTAACTCTCTCCTCAAACAATGTTGAATTCTGCAACCACTGTAAAATACAATGCCAGGTTTCCTAGCCACAGTCTCTGGGTAAGGATCAAAAAAGAAGACAGAAGACTCCAATGAATGTATGCACTCCATCTCACTATCAATCTGCAGGCCTTGGCAGTACACGAAAGGATTTTATGGAGGATTTTCCTTTAAGGCTGGCCATTTGGCAAGAGTCCTTGGTTCTACTTCCCTGGGGACCTCTGAAGGCTCAGATCTACTGTCTTCCTGCTTGCCTCCTTACCTCCTGGCCTAGTACAATCAATGTTCTTCCAACACAGCACAAAATTCACTCCCACAAATACTACTTCTGCCTTCAGAGTCATCCTGCCCATTTAAATTCAGCTGTCCGTCTTAGACAATGTCCATCCAACACAAAATGTGTGTCTAAAAATGCTCCATTTACTAGGTATCTGTGGGTATCAGAGCCAGATCCTTTGCTACTGGAAATCAACACTGGAGCACCAGCTATCTTGTTTGACCTTCTGATTGAATTTATTAAGTAACTACCAAATCTTCAGTATATAATAGGGCTGATGCTATGAATGAGTGATTTCACTTGAGGCAAAGGAGGATTTTATTACATTCCATTTACATTTTTAAAGCTCATCACTTGGGGGGCTATTATTCACATTTAGAAAAATGTTATTTGCCAGCATATGGTAAATTCTCGATATGTATTTGTGGGGAAAAATGAGCAAATGAATAATTGAGTGAAATTTTGTATCTTTAAATGTGAAATTACTGTGAAAGTAGGAATATAGCTATAAAATGAGACAAATGACATAGTATCATAGTATCATAATAAAATACCATAATAATTTTATTTAACCTTTCTTGGCTTCCTAGAAGCAATATTTAATAATCTAAAAATTCATAATTCATTAAATACATGGAAGAAGGAGACAATCAGACACAGCCCGTCAGAAACCTCTTATTTTTATATATCCACCATAAGTAAAGCATTTTTATGAGCCTCTGAATACTTCACCTGTAGCACCTTTCTTCAGGGAGACTGCATATTCCATGAAAAAGGTGTTTTATTGACCTGCCATTTAATCTGTCAGTGCTAAGCCAGTATTTTGTGTATGGATCTTCATTATGTCCTCTGCAACCTACAATTGCTCTTGTAAAGGAACTTACCTGACTCTATTTTGAAAGCAGGAGCCATTAGGTGGTATTTTTTAAAATAATGTTCTTGTCGCTGTTTCCTGGAATCTGACTAGCCCCAATCCATGACCTAGACTTGGTTTTGTGAACATCCACACCCTTCTTAACACATGGCAGTTAGACCAGTGTTATAACTTAACAGTGACAGTTTTGCTTTCTTTCTTTTTTTGGAGATTTTTCTCTATGTCCTTAATGCTCCATTGTCTTACTTCTCAAAGGATGCTTTACTCATGATTTTACTCCTTAAAAGGGCCCTAAGAAACAGATTCAAGGCTGTCCTCTTCAACTGGCTTAGGAGACAGTTGCTGGCCAGCTCTCTGGTGCACCCCAATAAAAATCAAGTTTGCTTCAAATTTGGCTCAAAAAATATGGTCTTACTCTCAGTGCTCAGTACAATTAACACTTGCTACATCTAAATCTCTATCTCCTGAACTTACTCATTGTCTAAATAAACTTAACATTCTACCACCGAAGGGAGGGAGGGCTCTGGACCACAAGAACTCCTGAATGTCAAGTGTTGACCATCTTAGGCAATACATTCCAACCTTTAGTGAGCAGCTACATCACTCAGAAGGCTGAGGTGTGGGGAGAATTTGCATTTGTAACAAATATCCAGAAGATTCTTTGAGAAGTTCTGATCCCTGGATTCTTGACAATTCAGGGTAAAAAACCTAGAAAACCAAATGAGCAAGGCCAGAGCCCCATTTCAGAGACCATCTCTCAAGGGCAAAATCAAAAAACTATCTCTAATTCTCATTAAACACTTGAAAATCCTCCTCCAATCAAGCATTGTAACTATAATGGAGATAAAGTAGAGGCAAGACCATAAGAAATACATTGCATAGCTTTTATTCACTCATAAATAACTTGCCAAATATATTGAATATGTTTTTCCTAGTCTTTTATAAAATCAGAAACTTCTAATGCAAAAGTATCATTTTTAAAAACTTCAAATTTACACTCAGTTTTTGCAATACTTTAATATGCTCAGTTATGATGATGTATTTTCTTTATAAATAATTTTAACAACATAAAGTGAAGTCTTCCCAAGCCCCATTCCTCCTCACGTCTTCCTGATGTGGAGGTGGGCACTATTAATTTGGTGTGTATCATTCAGATTAATTTTTTTTAATTTCCCATTATCTACAGGGAAAAATTTATGTTTGGCTTTTAAAAAAAAGAATGATATTATAATGGTGCCTGTGTTATTTTCTAATTGGCCTGATTACTTCTTATGTTTGGGTTTTCTCATGAAGTCATCATATATACATATTACTATTCCCAATGCTTGAATTATCATTTTGTCATTACTAACTCTTTTTTTTTTTTTTTGAGACAGGGTTTCTCTGTGTAGCCCTGGCTGTCCTGGAACTCACTCTGTAGACCAGGCTGGCCACTAACTCTTTTAAAGGACAAATTAGAGTTGTTTCTGGTCTTTTACCACTGCTAACTATGTCATTATGGAATTTTCAGTTATGCCTGTGTAGTGGCTATCCCTGGTTGTCAACTTGACTATATTTGGAATGAGCTACAATCAAGAATTGGAAGGCTCACCAGTGACCCTAACCTGGAGGCTTGAAGATAGAAGTCTCTGATCTGGATCTTGGTATGGAGATCTTGATAGCATATCGGCTATGGATTCCAGAAGATTAAGACAGAGAGATCTCCGAGCTCAAGATCATCTGGAATTAAAGGTGTGAGATTAAGACAGAGATCCCTGAGCTCAAGATCACCTGGGATTAAAGGTGTGATGGCACACACCTTTAATCTGGGTTACACCTTCTGCTGGAGACCATATAAGGACACTGAAAGAAAGGAGACTAGCTCTCGCTCCTTCGCCTGTTTGCTGTGTGGGACTGAGTAACTGCTAGATCCTTGGACTTCCATTCACAGCTACTATTGAACCATTGTTGGGAATTGGACTGCAGACTGTAAGTCATCAATAAATTCCTTTACTCCGTAAGTTCTGTAACTCTCGAGAACCCTAACTAATACAGCCTGTTTTCAAAACAATTCAAGCATGATATTTCTGCTCAGAGTGCACATTAAAGATGAACTCTCTTGAAAGCTGGCCCCAGTCTCTCTAGGGTGGCATGGGACTACTGGCCCTGCCCCCTTATTGGCTGTGGCATTGGGGGTAGCTAACCCTGTACTTTGGGCAGTGCAGAAGAGGTGTCTCTGATGGCTCAACACAAAAGAACTGTCAGGTAGACCATCTCAGCTAACACCCAAGCACAGACCCAATGCTTTGAGTTGGTCAACCCCAACATCTACCCCATCTATGAGCTGTTGATGCATGTGAAAGGGCAGGTCCTGCAGAACTAAAGCTGCAGGATCTCCATGACACAGGGCAACAACAGGATAAGCACGAGGAGTTAGTTGTGTGTGGATTAAGTATTGATAGTGTAGCAGAAGCCAGAGGTTTTGAAAAACTAAAAATGACTCACTGCAATGAGCATTTTCAAGAAAGGATATTTGGGCAAAAAAAATTATGCCATGTGGCACACTGTGCCACACCACAGCTTCTATGGAAAGATATATCTTTTTAATTATTTGTTTTCTTTTGTGGGCAGGGGGATGTTTGCAAAGGCTGAAGGCAGATATGGAGGGACTAGGAGAATAACAGGATTGAGGTGCATAGTGTAAAAGTCACAGAGTCGGCAAAACAGGTTTGGGGATTTTTCAAGTTGAGTTGAGTTGAAGAGTTGAGTTCAGTTTTTTAATGAACTCTAGTGGTTGGAGATTTGGCTCAGCATGTAAGAGAGATTGTTGCTCTTACAGAGAACAACAATTACACTCATTCCCAGAATCCAGAATCCACATTAGGTAGATCACAAATTCAGTGCGAGAGGATCCAACATCCTCTCTGGCTTCTGCAGGCACCCCTATATATGTGCACATATACATATGCAAACATACATAAACACGTAAATAATAAATATAAAAAAAATCTTTAAAAATATTTCTAAAACTTGCATTGACAAACAAGTCCTACAAAGTCTCAAAAGCAGTGCTCGGGTTACCCTCTTCAGAATGATTGTTTCTAGTTCCATCTATTCATGTGTAAAATTCATAATTCCACTTTCTCAGTGCTGAGTAATATTCCATTGTGTAAGAAAACCACATTTCATTGTCTATTCACCAGCCGGTGAATAGCTAAGCTCTTTTCATTCCCTGGCTAGATCTAGAAAATTAATGTCACATATAGGT
Organism: Mus minutoides; assembly: GCA_902729485.2. Classification (NCBI taxonomy): domain Eukaryota; kingdom Metazoa; phylum Chordata; class Mammalia; order Rodentia; family Muridae; genus Mus; species Mus minutoides. The sequence continues at coordinate 393,020 of LR750507.1, read as the reverse complement.
ATACACTCGAAATATATTTTCATATGCATATATTAGCTCTGAATATTTTGATATATGTGTTTCATTTAAAATCTTACTAAGGGACCATGGGGAGGAACATTCTGGAGAGTGGGGATAGAAAGCACGATTAAGGTTCTGTAAGGAAATAAAGGAGCAGAGAGGATTAAACTGGGGTTAGAGAAAGTAGTGTAAAGTAGAGGAAGAAGTATAGGGAGGTATAGATAACTGCAAAACCTTCAGAAAAAGACATGGAAATCTCCTAAATATTAAAAAGAGTTAAAATGGAGTTACCCTAAGACAAAACAACAATGCCCTTATTACACACCAGAGACTAACAAATAAAAAGTCTAATGCCAGGACTGGTTTAGAGTTTTTGAACAATGAGGCTCCATAGACCCTTAAATATTACAGGCTGCTACCATTATTCTTGGTTACACTCCAGAATCTGATGGTAAGATCTTTTTTTTTTTAATTAGATATTTTCTTTATGTAAATTTCAAATGCTATCCCAAATGTCCCCTATACCTTCCCCCCGCCCTTCTCCCCTACCCACCCCACTCCCACTTCTTGGCCTTGGCATTCCCCTGTATTGGGGCATATAAATTTTACAAGACCAAGAGGCCTCTCTTCCCAATGATGGCCAACTAGGCCATCTTCTGCTACATATGCAGCTAGATCTTATTGCTAAAGTCACCACATATTTGAGTGGAAGAACGTGATGGAATCAAGCTGGCACAGTCCTGGAAGTGTCATGCCTCTAGGTGTCATTCATAGTGCTGGAAGATGCTATGCATATGGTAGGAAAATAAAATTAATCATCAAGTTTGCTCTATGAACTCTGTGAGCCACAACAATGACTGGCCTGGCAAGACATGTCTACTCGTGCAGTAGTGGCATGAACATCGTGGATGTAAAAACTTACTTTCTGATTGTATTTAGGTCCTGTTTTACAAGATAAAATGCATACCCGGCGGTGTTGACAGGCCAAGAACCTATCACTGGGAACTAGAGAGGACACCATTACTATTACGCTACTAAATGGAGATAGGACTAAACATAACTTATCAGCATCGCCATGGATCAATACATCTCTAACCCACATCTGAGATGCTTCACCTTGCAGTAGATTGTGATTAATGCCGGGACCATAGCTTTCCAAGGTGCAGAGAATTCAAGAGTCCAAATGCTCAGCCCTATGGAAGATAATATGCTATGGCTTCCCCTATCCCAAAGCTCAGGGATCACTGTATGAGAGGGAAAGAACTAGAGTCATAGATGGATCCTGAGATATCTTCAGGACACAGCAGGGCATCTGCACAAAGGAACTGACAGTGATTTTTTTGTAAGACCACACCAAATCAAAATCCCAGAATGGAGAGCAGAGTTGAAAACACAGTTGCACTCCTAGCTGTGAGGCAGCTGGGAATTGTTAGCTGCTGGGAATGTAAGGGTAAGCTTTCTCTAAGAATGAAGCCCCTGGTAGTCCACCACACTCCAGTCATCCAAAAAATATTTGAGAAAGGAAAAGTTATTTTTGAAGGCTTAAACACAGACAAAACTTGGGTAGATCTAGAAGGTAGGTGAATCAAGAAAGAGTTGGGTGCTGCCTGTGATCAAAACTCAAAACTCTCCAAATTTAAAACAAAAATTAAACAAAACTTTACAAAGCTTTCCTTTAAAAAGCAGTGTTCAAATTCTTTTTCCACACTGAATGCTGTTACTCTTCCCAGTTTGCAGTACAGTAGACAATTAGGGTCGGTCTCCTAACACGCTTATAAAAAGTCCTTCAATCCCAGTGCATTGCCTCTGTTCACCTGCTCCAGTATACAAAGTGTACAATAACAAACTAAAGTTTCATTTGTTTTCTTTAAAGGAAACTTCTTCAGTAATATCAATGTCAGCTCTTCAGAGTTTGCCTGGATTTAAAGGGGATATTGGTCCTTTTGAAAAGATATGAACTCCAACAAGTTTTAATGACAATTGTTTCCTGGGAAACGGGTAATATTTTTTCATTTATTTCCCTTAGACCCTCCCTATTTCTCTTCAACCGCTGACACTTGCAGGGTGCTCACTTTGTGCCAGACTTTGCGTTTTCCACGTCTTCTATCATGTGACCCTCGGTGCAATTGTAAAGAGGGAGGTCATATGTTATCTCTGGCTTATAAATATCATGGCCTGGGGAGATGAAATGCTTTCCCCCAAACTCCAGAGCTGTGGAGGATCACACACAGACTCAATCCCTGGGCTCATAAGGGACCCTGGCATCCCCAATGACAAGGTCCTATGTTTATAATTCAATGATTTGAACATCAAAAGAAACCAGCATTACATATCGTTAGTACTGAAAGATCAATAGCATGAAAACATACACATACTTCTCCCCTCGTTATTCTTCCCTCAAATTTCAGAAGCAAGCTCAGCCATGTTGAACTGGCCCCCACCGTACCACCACGGCTCATCTCTATACAACAATTTAAATCTGTAAGAAGCAAGAGATTTCTTTCATCTATGCCCATCATTCATTTTTTTATCACTTTTTCTTTGTCTTCCACGAAGATATCTTTTCTGGTGAACTACCCCCTGGAATCTCACTGTTGGCTCTTTCCAAGCCACTTAATCGGGTCTGATTGTTTTGTTTCTGAGTCTTCTCAAATCCCAATTCTTTACCTGATATTTTATATACCCTAAAAAATGAAAATGAAGACGCCTACACCATCTAACAGAGCCGCGCAGTTCCCAGCACAAAGCCTCCACGTTTAGGTTCCCAGCTCCTTAGCAGCGGTGGCACTGACTGAAAATCTTGCTGTCAAAGAATATCAACAGATTGCATTACAATCTGTCAATCCATCTCTAGAGAGGGGATCTGGCAACTCGTTATATTAAAGAACAGCAATCAAGCATCTGGAATGTGGCAATGCGCGTCGGTTTTAATGTGAACTGAAGAGTCTCTCCCACTCACTCTTCCACACTTTTTGACATTATCTTATCCACACTGTCTTTCACACAAATGTACATTTCCACCTGAACCACAAGTGTTTGTCAAGCCATACCTTGCCGAACATCCCCCCTGTTTTTGAGAAGTTTATCTTTCTGAAGCTACATACTGATTTATTGCAAAGGAAGAATTATACTATTTAAATTTTTGATTAAAAAAAAAAACTATGTCCTTCATTTGCTTCATACCTGCAGGAAAAAAACAGAAACAAAAATACTTCTTGAAACATTTGCGTTTGTTTGTGGCTTGTAAAGTAACAACTCTCATTATCTTTCCCATATATGGAAACCCAACAGTCAGAACCCAGGCTGAAAGGTTCAGAAATACAAATTGCTAGTGTTTAATGCAGCACCCCTCCCATGACTGATATTATAGGTCTGTTTTACACTCATGCGTCATCAGTATGGTCATCATCTCCATAAAAAAGAAGAAAGCTAAAATTTGAAGTTCTGTGGCAAGGAGTTTGCATCGCTGAGATTATCTGTCTGTCGTCTTGGCTGCATAGCTAACTGCCCCAGAACTGACTCGCTTAAAACAGCCACCATGTATTTAGCCCATAGACCTTTAGATCAGAAGTTTGGTCTCTACTCAATTTGTTTCAGCCAAGCCTTGTTCGTGAGTCCACACATCTGCTGATGGTTCAGACACCACATCGGCCTAGACTAGACTAGCTATGACATCTGAATTATCATTCACACAGGTTTTCATTCTCAGGAGAGTAACACGGGTTCATTTCCTGATAGGTGCAGGGTTCCATACACAGCAAGAAAGGGAAAGCTGCAGCAATCATTCACTTCCTTAAAGTATATCCTTATTTGCCCTTGACAATTTGACATATACACACAATGTGTTTCGATCATATTCAAATGTCATTTCCAGACTCCAGCTCCTCCAGGTCCCTCCACTCGTCCGCCCAACCTTATCTCTTCCTTTTTTTCTACATCCCTTTTTTTCTTTTTAAAAAATTAGTCATTTTTATTCATTTATATTTCAAATGACGTCCCCCTTCCTGGTTACCCGTCTAGCTGCATATGTAGCAGAAGATGGCCCAGTCGGCCATCATTGGGAAGAGAGGCCCCTTGGTCTTGCAAACTTTATATGCCCCAGTACAGGGGAAAGCCAGGGCCAAGAAGTGGGAGTGGGTGGGTAGGGGAGTAGGGCATGGGGAGGGTATAGGGGACTTTCGGGATAGCATTTGAAATGTAAATAAAGAAAATATCTAATAAAAAAATGAAAAAATTAATCATTTTTATTCATTTATATTTCAAATGATATCCCCCTTCCTGGTTACCCCTCCACAAACCTTCCCATCCCATCTCCCTCCTCCCCCTTGCCTCGATGAGGGTGCTCCCACACCCACTCACCCACTCCTGCCTCACTGCTGTAGCATCCCTATACGCTGGGGCATAAAACCTCCTCAGGACCAAGGGCCTTCCCTCTCACTGATGTCTGATAAGGCAGTCCTCTGCTTCATATATATCTGGAGCCATGGATTCCTCCATGTACACTCTTTGGTTGGTGGTTTAGTCTCTGGAAGATCTGGGGGATCCAGTTAGCTGATACTGTTCTTCCTATGGAGTTGCAATCCCTTTAAACGCCTTCAATTCTTCCCATAGCTCAGTCCTGGAGACACAGGCTGTGAGCATCTGCATCTGTATTGTTCAGATGCTGGTAGAACCTCTCAGGGAACAGCCATACCAGGTTCCTGTCAGCAAGTGTTCCTTGGCATCAGCAATAGTGTGGGGGTTTTGTGTATGTAGATGTGATAGATCTCTAGGTGGGGTGGTGTCTGGGTGACCTTTTCTCTAGTCTCTGATCCATTTTTTTGTGTTCCTGTCTTTCCTTTGGACAGGAACATTTCTGGGTTAAAATTTTTGAGATGGGTGCGTGGCCCCCACCCCTCAGCTGGGGCCATGCCTATCTACTGGAGGTGGTCTCTACAGGTTTATCTCCCCTTTGCTACATATTTTGGCTAAAGTCATCCCTGTTGGGTCCTGGGAGCCTCTCACTTCCCTGGAGTCTGGAACTTTCTAGTGGCTACCCCCCAGTTCCTCATCCTACACTGCTACATATTTTTATTTGATTTCCTGACCCTCTGTACTTCTGTTCCTTCCAATACCTGATCCTGACCCCCTCCTTTTTCCTTCCCCTCCTCTCTCCCTTCTTAAATGAAAATATTTGACTGTTTGATAAGGATTGCCTTGAATCTGTAAATCAGTTTAGGATATGAGGACATTTTCATAACATTACTTTTAATTATGATCATGTGATATTTTATAATTTATTTGTTTTTCTCTGATTGCTTTCATTAATATTTTATAGCAATCATTGCATGGGTCTTTCATTTCCTCGATTATATTTATTCTCAAATGTTTTGGACATTATAATAAACAGAATTATTTTCTGGTTCATCATTAGTCTGTGGAAATGTTATTAAGCTTTGATTTTGTTTCCTACTACTTTACCAGATTTATTTGCTTGACAATTTTTAGGAATTTCTTTAGAGTTTTCTATATATGTCATATATGTGTGTGTATGTATACATATGTGTGTGTGTATAGTTTTATGTGTGATATCATCTGCAAAGAGAGACTATTTAAATTCCTCCTTTCCCATTTGGATACACTGTTTGCTTATGTGCTTCTTTGATGTATTTTAAGACACCATTAATACATACTCATTATATATTTAGTCAGATGTGATATCTTCATATATTCACATAATATGCTCTGATCAAACTCAGTCCCCTTTATTCCATACCATCTCCACCAGCCACACCTTTCCCAAGATCTGGTATATCCTATTCTACTGTCAGGTCAATGAATTTTAGCTTCTATATATGAGAGAAAAAGCATACTTTTCTTTCTGTGTCTGGAACACTTTTCAGTTCCACTTTGCTGTAAGGAGCAGTATTTCATTCTTTGTACCATGTTTTCTTTATTAATTGCTACAGCGATAGGCCTCTTGGCTTATGCTATGTCAAAGATATTGTTGAACAGTGCCACAGTAAAAGATATTACAGTATATGGATATGCTGTAATATCTTTGTCATGCCAAATCCACTTTCTTTGGATATAAAAATCCTGCATCATATACTGGCTCTCCATAATGGCTGTGCAAACTTACATCATCATCACCAGTGTATGAGTTCTTTGTTCTCCATAGTCTCACCAGACCTTATTGTTTGTTTGGTTGGTTGGTTGATTGGGTAACTGTTTTTAAACAAGTACTATAGCCAGGAAATATAGTAAGGGAGTCCAAACAATTTGTATTTCTCTGATGGTTAATGATACTGAGCATTTTTGTGTGTACTTGCCCATTGTATTTCTCCTTTGAGAAGCATTACTGGGTGTGATTTTTCTCATTTTGAACTGGATTACTTGCAACCTCCTTGAGTTCCTTACACATTTAAAATATTAATTGGTATCAGAGAAGTAGGAGGCAGACATTTCCCTATCATGTAAGCCATCTCTTCAATCTGTTTATCATTTACTTTGTTGTGTAGAAACTTTCTAGCTTGATACAATTTTTTTAAATCAGTTTTGACTTGTTTTCTATGATTTGAGCCCTTCCAGTAAGCCACTGCCTGCCATGGTGTCATTGCCTGGTTATCTTCTACTGGTTTTAAGTTCTCAGGTCTTTTGCTCTATTTTGAGCTTATTTTCATATGTAATAAGAGACAGGATCATGTTCAGTTACTACACAGGAATATCCAATTGTCCAATTATCACATGATGAAGATGCTATTCTTTACCCCAGTATATGTTGTTGTTTCCATGTTGTGAGTCACCAAACATATATGTATGCTTGGATTTATTTCCTGATCTCTTTTCTAGCCCAATAGTCTGTATTTTGTAAGGTTCTTCCCCTACCCCTTGACTATCTGTCTGTCTGTCTCCCTTGCCCCTCCCTCCCCCCTCTTCTCAGATATACACTTTATACATTGTTATTTTCTGTGGCCTGTAAAGGAAGAGGTGAGTGCTGGGTCCCTCCTTTTTCTATTAACAGGGTTCCAAAAATTGGTATGCCTTTCATTGCATTTTTTTTTCAGAAAATGTGTTTTGTTAGACTTCATTATGTATAGTGAATGAAAGGAGCAAGGATGTCTATTATTATTATTATTATTATTATTATTATTATTATTATTATATACTTTCTTTATTTACGTCTCAAATGTTATCCCCTTTCCAAGTTTCCCCCCAAGAAACCCCTTATCCCATCCCCTTTCCCCCACTTCCATGAGGGTGTTCCCTCACCTACCCACACACTTCTGCCTCCCTGTCCTGGTATTCCTCTACACTGGGGCATTGAGCCGTCACAGGACCAAGGGCCTCTTCTCCCATTGATGCCCAACAAAGCCAAAGAATTTCCATTCTTATCCTATTGATCTATGAGAGAAATATTCCAGTTTTCACCACTGAGGATTATATTAACCATGAGCCAATTTTATACATACATACATACATACATACATACATACATATCCCTTATTACAATAAAGTACATTGTTTATGATATTATAGTTCTATATTCTGTCTATACCATCTCCTTTTGCAACAACATGGACAAAGCAAAATGCACTATACTAACTGATATGATCATACTGAAATCTAGCTTTATCGCCAAGCTAATAATGCTGCCTTGCAAATTGGCAATTTGCTAAGAGAGTAGATTAATATTCTCATCGTATGTAGTAATTATGTGAGGTGATAGAAAAGTGAATTAACTTTTTTAGAGTAAATGTCAGCTAAGCATAATGCTTGTATGTGTCTACATGTGTATACATATACAAAGTTGTATCTCATATACTCAGTTTTAGCTCTTAACTCTATATCAATAAATTTAGATAGAAACAAAGGATTTAGAAGATATATTAATAGAGCTGAGGATGTAAGCACTTGCCTATTACACCACAAGGACCTGGGTTTGATTTGGAGAACAATGAGTTGTGTAACTCTTAGAAAACATTGACACAACAGTGAAAGAAAATGCAAAAAGCAAAAAGCTCCTAACCCAAAACATCCAGGAAATCCAGGACACAATCAGAAGACAAAACCTAAGCAGGTATAGAAGAGAATGAAGATTCCCAACTTAAAGGGCCAGTAAATATCTTCAACAAAATTATAGAAGAAAATTTTCCTAACCTAAAGAAAGAGATGCCTATGAACATACAAGAAGCCTACAAAACTCCAAATAGACTTGACCACAAAAGAAATTCCTCTTGTCACGTAATAATCAAAACACCAAATGCACTAAACAAAGAAAGAATAAAAAAAAAAAAAAACAGTAAGGGAAAAAGGTCAAGTAATATATAAAGACAGACCTATTAGAATTACACCAGACTTCTCACCAGAGACTATGAAAGCCAGAACATCCTGGGCAGATGTCATACAGACCCTAAGAGAACACAAATGCTTGGCCAGGATACTATACCCAGCAAAACTCTCTGTCACATTAGATGGAGAAAACAAGATATTCCATGACAAAACCAAATTTATGCAATATATTTCTACAAATCCAGCTCTACAAAGAATAGTAGATGGAAAACACCAACACAAGGAGTGAAACTACACCCTAGAAGAAGCAAGAAAGTAATCTTTCAACAAACCCACACAAACATAATTCCACCTCTAACAAGAAAATTAACAGGAATTAACAACACTTTTCCTTAATACCTCTTAACATGAAAATTAATATTATCAACATATTGTAATCAATTGAAATTCAAAAATATGAGGAATTAGAAATTTGTTGGCTGTCATCCAGTGGTCTCGCTATTTTGGTAATGGAAAAAATAGATCCAATATTGTACAACCAATATACACTTTCTGCTTGTTTGTACAAGACAGGGTCTTGCTGTGTGCCACATAATGGTCTTGAAATTATGCTTCTCCTATCTCAACATCTCTATTAGTAGGATTGTTTATTTGATATTTTTACACAATACTATGGTTTTCAGAACAGCTTACATATTTCAAAATTATTTATACAGCCAAAAGAAATATAAACAATTAACTAGGGAGGTGGCTTGTAAGAGAACAGCAAAAAGTGAGACTGAAGACATTGTTTGATATTTATAATTATTATATCAATTTTGAAGAAGGGTACTTTATAAGTTAATCTTATTCTAAGATGAATACTTTTCAAAATCATCACAGCCAATGCAACAAATCTTACCTTCACCTAACGTCTGTGCTACCCTCCAAGCAGAATCATTCTTCATTGAAAGAGTTCTGAATGACTTCATTGGATAGACCATCTTAATACACACACACACACACCATTTCTTAAATGAATGTAACCTGTTCCCTGTGGGTTGAGAATGATGACAATCACTCAAGTCAAAGAGCTTTGACCATAGCAGGAAATCTGTATCCAAAAATCATGCCTACAATTCATTCCTTGGTGCAGCAGAACTGTCAACTCTTAGCTTATCTACTATGGAGGTAAAATCCTTTGGTGATGTGAGGGACATTGAAGTACAGCCTTATTACAATGAAATCCAATGTTCAAACATTGTTTTTATTTTGTGTTTGTACCACAATAAGAGCCAAGATTTTAAGCTCTACTAAAAACAAAACAAACAAACAAAAGACTTTATCTATTGATGTTGATTTAAAAAACTAATGGTGATATGTTATTTTTAAATATCATACAGTTAATATATTTGGAGTTATTTAAAATTTATATTGAGAAAAATGTAAGTATTTTCAGTATTGCTGTACACAAGCATCTACATAAGACTGTTCAATTGATTGTTGTTTTATATCAAACAACTTTTATAATATTCATTATTATTGTTACAATATTTTATAAATTTTAAAGATTATGATAACAAAATGAAAAGTATTGCAGGTTTTGAAGGGGTCTCCAGAAGAAGTTGGGGTACAAAACGGAAAGAAGAATGTGATATAAGTCTATTTACTCATAATACATTTTTAAATGTTAACAAATTAAGATAAATTGAAATTATGTATCTTTTCTCATCATAATTCAATAAAACTTAAGTCAAAAATAAATAATCAGACCAACAAACAAAACATTTGATTTAATGTTTCAAAAATCTATGACTGTAATGTAATTAACATTTGAAATTAAAGTAGCATTTAACTGTCAAAGAAAATTGTGTAACTCACTAAATACTTATTAATTCTGCATCTAAAGTTGTCAAAAAAAAAGTTTGACATATATCACACTACTATTTAGGTTGCGAAGGAAGCTGACTTGGCTGGATCACAATGGGTGAAAGCACTCGACTCACAAGCCTGACAACCTGACTTCCATCCCTGAAATCCACTCTGGAAAGAAAGACCAGCTCCTGAATATTGTTTTCTAACCTCCACATGTGTATCATAGCAGGAATGTACCTGCACTAATACACACACACACACACACACACACACACACACACACACACACCTGGCAGGTAGTACACCAGGAAGAAAACAATAATAGAATTTTCAACCATTGCCTTCATTTTTCCAACTTGCTAAAATGGTTTTTCAATCATTTCTCCATTCACTCATTCATTCAGCAAATATTCATTTAGTGCCTTTAGGTTCTACAAATAAAACAAAACACCAAACAACAAATGGACAAACACAAACACCATTGTAAGCTTTGGGTTATGGAGTGGTCCAAGAAGCTGTTAATCTATCTGGTGGGAAAATAACCTTAAATCTTTCCTTTTCTTTTAAATTTCATGTTAACTTTGTAAACACAACATTTCTTCTTGTGAATCAAGCATACATTGTGCTTTGCACTCAGGCCACACAAGGTGCTTTGGAGCTGTCCATCCCTTCCCCAACACCCTCAGAGAAATGGCCATACAGTGGGGGCACACATCTGCCACATGGGCTGAGAATACACAATAAGGAAAGGAATACACAAATCTAAGCTGGTCATGGCACAAGAGACAAGTAAAAGTGCACCACACTTTTCTCATTGACTCACTAAGTCAATGAGATTGTACAATAGGGAAACCCCACAGCATACAACAGAAGCAAAAGATACTGTCAACAAGACAAAAGGGCCACCAACAGATTGGGAAAGGATCTTTACCAATCCTAAATCAGATAGGGGACTGATATCCAATATATATAAAGAACTCAAGAATGTGGATACCAGAAAATCAAATATCCCCATTAAAAAGTGGGGCACAGAGTTAAACAAAGAATTCTCAACTGAGGAATACCAAAAGGCTGAGAAGCACCTGAAAAAATGTTCAACATCCTAATCATCAGGGGAATGCAAATCAAAACAACCCTGAGATTCCACCTCACACCAGTCAGAATGGTTAAGATCAAAAATTCAGGTGAAAGCTGGTGAGGATGTGGAGAAAGAGGAACACTCCTCCATTGCTGGTGGGATTCAAGCTTGTACAACCACTCTGGAAATAAGTCTGGTGGTTTCTCAGAAAATTGGAGATAGTACTATCGGAGGATCCAGCAATATCTCTCCTGGGCATATATCCAGAAGATGTTCCAACTGGTATTAAGAACACATGCTCCACTACGTTCATAGCAGCCTTATTTAAAATAGCCAGAAGCTGGAAAGAATCCAGATGTCCCTCCACCGAGGAATGGATACAGAAAATGTGGTACATTTACACAATGGAGTACTACTCAGCTATTAAAAACAATGAATTTATGAAATTCCTAGGCAAATTGATAGATCTGGAGGGTATCATCAATCACAAAAGAACTCACATGATATGTACTCACTTATAAGTAGATATTAGCCCAGAAACTTAGAATACCCAAGATACAATCTGTAAAACACATGAAACTCAAGAACAAAGACCAAAGTGTGGACACTTTGCCCCTTCTTAGAATTGGGAACAAAATACCCATGGAAGGAGATACAGAGATAAAGTTTGGAGCTGAGATGAAAGGATGGGCCATTCAGAGACTGCCCCACCCGGGGATCCATCCCATAATCAGTCACCAAACCCAGACACTATTGCATATGCCAGCAAGATTTTGCTGAAAGGACCGTGATGTAGCTGTTGCTTGTGAGGCTATGTCAGTGCCTGACAAATACAGAAGTCGATGCTCACAGTCATCTATAGGATGGAACACAGGTCCCTCAATGGAGGAGCTAGAGAAAGTACCCAAGGAGCTGAAGGGGTCTGCAACCCTATAGGTGGAACAACCATATGAACTAACCAGAACCCCCAGAGCTCGTGTCTCTTGCTGCATATATAGCAGAAGATGGCCTAGTTGGCCATCATTGGGAAGAGAGGCCCCTTGGTTTTGCAAATTTTATATGCCCCAGTACAGGGGAACACCAGGGCCAAGAAGTGGGAGTGGGTAGGTAGGGGAGCAGGGCTGAGAGGACAGGTATAGGGAATTTTCAGTCTAGCATTTGAAATGTAAATGAAGAAAATACCTAATAAAAAATTGGGAAGAAAAAAAAAAGAGTTTAAAGCACATTTATTGTTGCAAAGTGAGTCATTGAGAGTTGCTCTCATTTTCTTTCTTGCAGCAATAACTTTTATTTTATCAGAATGATGTCCTTATAAACATCTTCTAGTGCACGTTTATTGCATTATGTTGGTTTAATGTTCCTGGAATTTGACATTTTTTCTCTGTAGCTCAAGAACTTCTCCAGAGGGTAATAAGTGTAAAAATGATTTGACAAAGAAATCCTCAATAATGCCAATGTAGATTCCTATGAATCTCTTGTTCCTTTGACGCTGAAGTACAATGGTTCTAAAAATAATATTGTGTGAACCCATATCAGTACTTATATTTACTAATCAAAAAATAACCGACCAAACCAAATCAAAACCACCAACCAACCAAACAGAAACTTGGCATCAAAATCAAATAACAAAATATGAAGCTAGGTGTGGGGACACACGTCTGCAACGCCAGTATATGGCAGCCTGAGGCAGGAGGATTTTGCTAAACCAGCTTGGACTGTAGAGTGAGACTTTGTTTCATGTCTTTTTTGTTTTGTTTTGTTTTTGTTTTTGTTTTTTCGAGACAGGGCTTTTGTCTCATGTCTTAAAAGAGGAAGAATGAAATGAAATAAACAAGTACAATATTGTATGACACAGTATGATACAGCAGAACCTAGAGATTCCAGAAGAAGACCTTGCTTACTGAAGACATCATTCTTTCTTAGGTTAAGAGATCTTTGAGGCTTGCGTAGAGGGGGGGGGGATTAATTTTGATGTAACCAGATTTAATATTAAATGTGAAGGCTATTCTGATGGTTCCATTGCGTGAAGGGCTTGCTTGCTGCCTAGGCTGACAACTTTAGTTCAATCTCCATGACCCACATAGTAGAAGGAAAGAATCAACTCCCTCAAATCTCTCTTGACCTCTAAGTGTACCAGGTATATGCACCCACACACAAAAGATAAATATATGTCAATGTACATTTTTAAAGAGAAAGTTATTAACCAGTTGATAAATCTTCCTACACTTAAAGTTCTTGGACACCTAAAAACTGCTCACCTGCATATATGGGTTTCTTTTCTCACATAAAGACTACAGAGTGGTGCACATTCCTCCTGCAGTATTGTGGGACTCATGAGGAAACAGAGCTAATTATCTAGTGCCTGACACTGCAGGCCCTCAACACATTGTTTTTTATCATGTACACTGCTAAAGCATATTGTTCTTTCTACTTGTCAAATCCAGACACTTAAGAAAGACTTTGAGAAACAAACAAACAAACAAAGCTAAGTCACTCAGCTTCTTTTCTTAATAAGTTATCATTTTGATTGACTAATCTGTTTCTGTACCAATGCCATGCAGGTTTTTATCAGTATTGCTTTGTAGTACAGCTTGAGGTCATGGATGATGATTCCTCCTGAAGTTCTTTTATTGTTAAGAAGTGTTTTGGATATCCTGTTTTGTTTTGGTTTTTCCAAATGACATTGAGAAATGTTATTTCCATGTCTGTGAAGAATTGTGTAGGAATTTTTATGGGGATTGTTTTGAATCTGTAGGTTGCTTTTGGTAAAATGATCATTTTTACTATGTTAATCCTACCAATCCATGAGCAGAGGAGATGTTTCCATCTTCTGAGATCTTCTAAAAATTTCTTTTCAGGGATTTGAAGTTCTTGTTGTATAAATCTTTCACTTGTTTGGGAAAAGTTACACCCAAATATTTTATACTATTTTTGGCTATTGTGAAGGGTGATATTTCCCTCATTTCTTTCTCAGCCTGATTATCATTTGTGAAAAGGAAGGCTACTGATTTTTTTTTTAGCTAATTTTATATCCTGCCACTTTGCTGAAGTTGTTTAGCAGATGTAGGAATTCTCTGGAGGAATTTTGGGGGTTGCTTATGTATACTATTATATCATCTGCAAATAGTGATACTTTGACTTCTCCTTTCCAATTCGTACTGCCTTGATTTCCTTTTGTTGTCTAATTGTTCTAGCTAGAACTTCAAGTACTATATTGAATACATAGGGAGAGGAGTGGGAAATCTTGTCTTGGCCTGGACTTTAGTGGGATTGCTACTATTTTCTCTCCATTTAATTTGGTGTTGGCTGTTGGTTTGCTATACCTTTCTTTTATTATGTATAGGTATGTCCAACAATTCCTCCAAGACTTTTAACATGAAGAGGTGTTCAATGGAATAGAATCAAAGACCCAGAAGTAAACCCACACACTTATGGACACTTTATCTTTGACAAAGAAGCCAAAAACATACAGTGGGAAAAAAGAAAGCATATTCAAAAATGGTGGGGGTCTAACTGGTGGTCTGTATGTAAGAGAATGAAAATAGATCCATATTTATCACCTGTTGGGGTCCACTGCCCGCAGTGGACGGGGTTCCTGGAGGATTGGCCCGAAGCTGAAATGAAACTAAGGGAGTGGGGGAAGAAAGAAGATCTCCAAGGCTACATGGTTGCTTCTGCATAGAACGACTGTTTAATGGTGGACAAGCATTTGGGGGAAAAAGGAAGGGAAGCCCCACCCCAAGTCTTCTGCGCAGGCGTTCTGGAGTTTGGTGGTAACCCCGAAGTATCATGACATCTCACAGGTTGCACAGGTGGGCTGGTCGTAGGTGGGCCACTGGTAAGCTGGGCGGAGCTGGGGGATCTGGGAGGCATACAGAACCTGGCTGCTGGGGTGAGCCGGGCTATCTCTTAGGCTAATTAACAAAACAACAGGTGCCATTGGGTGCGGCTTTCTCAAGGCTTCGGTCTCAGCACCAACTATGTTGGTGGAGAAGGGACACTACAATCACCCTACACAAAGCTTAAGTCCAAGTGGATCAAATACCTCAACATAAAACCAGTTACACTGAATCTGATAGAAGAGAAAATGGGAAAAAGCCTTGAACTCATTGACACAGGGAGAAATTTCCTAAACAGAACTCTAATGGTTCATTATATAATTGATAAGTGGGACCTCATAAAACTGAAAAGCTTCTGTAAGGCAAAGGACATAGCCAATAAGACAAATCAGCAACTTACAGATTGGAAATAAATCTTCATTAATCCCACATCTAACAAAGGGCTAATATCCAAAATATATAAAGAATTCAAGAAGTTAACCTCCAAAAAAACCAAATAACCCAATTAAAAAGTGGAGTACAAAGCTAAATAGATAATTCACAACAGAAGAATCTAGAATGGCTGAGAAGCACCTAAAGAAATGCTCACAGTCCTTAGTCATCAGAGAAATGCAAATCAAAATGACCCTGAGATTCCACCTCACACCAATCAAAATAGTTAAGATCAAAAACTCAAGTGGGATTCCAAACTGGTACAACTACTCTGGAAATCAATCTGGAGGTTCTTCAGAAAATTAGAAATAGTTCTAACTGAAGACTCAGCTATACCACTGTTGGGCATGTACCCAAAAGATGCCCCCACCATACCACAAGAACACATGCTCCACCATGTTCATGGCAGCCTTATTTTTAATAGCCAGAAGCTGGAAACAACTCAAATGTTCCTCAATAGAAGAATGGATACAGAATATGTGGTTCATTTACACAATGGGATACTATTAAGCTATTAAAAATGCGACATCATGGATTTGACTGACAAATGGATAGAACTAAAACTAGAAAATATAATCCTGAGTAAGGCAATTCAGACCCAAAGGGACATACATCGTTTGTACTCACTGATTTACTAGCCAAAAGTACAGTATACATAGGATGTAAGAAGCAGAAAGACCCAATTGAGGATGTTCCAATTCCACTTAGAAGGGGGAAGGAAATAATCATAAGAGTCAGAGGGAGGGAGGAAGGAACTTGGGTGGGAGAAGTAAGGGGGAGTGGAAAAGAGGAATGGGATCAGACATGGCCAAGGGTGTGGGGGTGGGGGTGGGGGAACAGGAGAGAAGCCCAGAGGGCCAGGGGAATGAATGGGCAGGGGAGGTGGGAGGTTGGGAGTCCCTTTAGAAAGTACCAGAGATCTGGGAGGTGAGAGACTCTAAGGACTCAATGAGGGTGACCTTAGTCAAAATGCCCAACAGTGAGAAGAGGGAACCTAAAGAATCCACCTCTGGTAGATAGATAGGGTCTCAAGCAGAGGGACAGGGTTACTAATCTACAGTCTAAATTTCTAAACCAGAACTGCTCCTGTCTAAAAGAACTACAGAGTTCAATGACTGGCCCAACATGGGATCCATCTCATGGAAAGGCACCAAGGCCTGATAGTATTATTGATGATGTGATACACTTACAGACAGGACCCTGGCATGGCTATCTTCTCAGAGGCCCTACCAGCAGCTAATACTTACACGCAAGCGGAAGCAGATACTTAACCCTAACCATTGAACTGAAGTTGGAGACCTCTATGGTTGAATTAGGG
This sequence comes from Mus minutoides, assembly GCA_902729485.2. Classification (NCBI taxonomy): domain Eukaryota; kingdom Metazoa; phylum Chordata; class Mammalia; order Rodentia; family Muridae; genus Mus; species Mus minutoides. Next base: position 376,228 of record LR750507.1, on the reverse strand, counting down.
GTAGGATCGAAGAAGCTTAAGGAGTGAGTGACCCTATAGGAAGATGAGCAGTCTCATCTTACCCAGATCTCAGGGAGCTCCCAGAGACTAAGACACCAACAAGGAGCATACATACGCTGGTTGGTGGCCCCTGGCACAAATATAGCAGAGGTTTGCCTGGTCAGGCCTCAGGAGAATATGCACTTAAGCCTTGAGAGACTTGAGGTCCCAGGGAAGGGGGGAAGCCTAGTGGGGAGGAACAACCTCTTGCAGGCAAGGGGGAGGAGGAATGGGATGAGGAACTGTGGGAGGGGGCACCAAGGGGATGGCAATGACTGGAATGTAAGTAAATAAAATAAATTGTTTTGAGCCATCATTTTTCCCACTGTTGAGAAAGAATTACAATCATCTCAAGTCTTTATCAGATGCCTGCTTGACAAGCAGGCCCATTTTTGAAATTTAGCAGTTTAATAATAACTACGTCTATCCTCTTAGCAGCACCATGCCTGCCATGGCTGCATGTCTTCAGTGACCATTGCCTAGATCTTTTGTTTCTGATCTCACCAGTTAAACAACTAAGCAGATCATGCTCGTGTTCCTCCATGTTCTATATACATGGAGAAATAGTTCTTATTTTCCTCACTAAATTATTTTCTTCCTCTGCATTGGGTTTTGACAACGATTATCACCCCTCTTGCTATAACCAAGGCCAGCTATCTACATGACAACCACTTGACTATCATTTCATTAGATCCATTGTCCCAAGGAAATCCCTCTTTTCAGCATTATGGAGATACACAACATGATCTTTGATATATGTGACATTGGAAACCATTTAATTAGCAGAAGAAAGCAACAGGGTTTTTGTTAAATAAATTAATGTCATGCACTCTATATAAACATGTTTTCATGGGGACTGTTCCAGGTGCAGCCTGAGAGTGGAGTTTTGACATGTGGTTACTAACCTCTAACTGCATGCCACACACTCAACTTAGTGCTGAGGAAAACATGTGATCTCTGCCCTCCCAGAGCTCAGTATCCGAAAAGCAGAAAGATAAATGTCAAACAAGTAATTATATCAAACTGTGATGACAAGACTTTGTAAGTGCTATCAGAGTGAGCCAGAGATACCATCTATAGAGTATATGCATTCCTTTCTACCATATAAGGCAGTGCTACTTAGAATATGAGCCATGGACCAGTACCCATCAAAAACTCTTCATTGGTTGTCATGACGAAACTAAGAGTGGTCACACAAATTTTAAGGACCTAAGGAATGTAGAGAATTTTGACCAAGTACTGTTGTCTCTTAAATTTTAAGTGAAAATAGAATTTGTAGCCAGCCATGATAGTACATTACTTTAATCCCAACACTTGGGAGACAGAGGCTGTTGGATCTCTAGAAAGTTGAGACCAGACTGATCTATATAGTGAGTTCCAAGACACCCAGAGCTATAGAGTAAGACTCTGAAAATGGAAATTGGATTTTGTGAAAATGGACACTGTATTTTGTATGTTTTTCAAATTCATTTTTCATAAATTTAACTTGCATTTTGAAAATACTGTCTCCTGGTAAGTTACAAAGCAAACATCAGCCCTTTACTATAGATAACTCAAGAAACACCTCCCATTGGGGCCTGACTTCCCTCCTTTTCCTTTGCATCTTAAAAGGGGGAAGGAGGCAGCTGTTCCTCAGAATAGTGTGAGTGACTTTTTGCCATCACCTCCTGCTCAATATGGATATGAGATAATACCATCCATTTTCTTCCTATTGCTATTAACTGGATACAGATGGTTCCAGAGGCCAAAGGGGAATAAATGATAGACGATGAGAGGAGAAGCAGAGACTAAGATTTCTCCAGCTTGGTCTTACACTATTTCGTGCAGTGAGGTAGCTTTTTTCACGGTGTACCCCAACAGAGATACGAGGAAGAAAAATGAGGGACAGCCCAAAGGAGAAAAAATGAGAGACAGCCCAAAGCAGGGCCCTTTTCACGGCAAAGCAAAGCTAAAGATTCCACTAGTCCTTAGTGAAAAAACATAGGACATTTATATCTAGTTATTAATTATAATGAACCAAAATATACTTATACTTAAACTATATGTGTAATAAGTGAACTATAAGTATTTCTCATTGGCTAATATGGATGTGGTTAGTCTCAGTTAACCCTTTCATTATCCCTGTAAAGTTTCTTTTTTAAAAGACTTTACTTTTTTATTTATGTGTATTTACATGTGTCTGTGTCACTGTGTGTATTTGCAGGCACACGTGGAAGACAGAAAACGTCACTGGATCCCCTGGAGATGGAGTCACAGATGGCTGTGAGCCAACGGATATGGGTCCTGGCAACTGAACTCCAGTTTCTACAAGAGCAGCTTGTGCTCTTAAGCACTGTGCCATCTCTTCAGCCCCATGATATTTCTGAAGAAGCCCACACACAGTGTTAGTTAAAACAATAGGTATAATAATAATAGTATCTAAATGGTGCTGACTCAACTAACAGTTTACATTATTTCTTTAAATTTAAAAGTGTGTGTGCGCCCTTAAAAAAATGTTTGAAATCCTTAATCATCAGAGAAATGCAAATCAAAACAACCCTGAGATTCCACCTCACACCAGTCAGAATGGCTAAGATCAAAAATTCAGGTGACAGCAGATGCTGGCAAGGATGTGGAGAAAGAGGAACACTCCTTCATTGCTGGTGGAATTGCAAGCTGGTACAACCACTCTGGAAATCAGTCTGGCAGTTTCTCAGAAAACTGGACATAGTACTACCGAAAGATCCAGCAATACCTCTACTGGGCATATACCCAGAAGATATTCCAAATGGTAACAAGGACACATGCTCCACTATGTTCATAGCAGCCTTATTTATAATAGCCAGAAGCTGGAAAGAACCCAGATGTCCCTCAACAGAGGAATGGATACAGAAAATGTGGTACTTTTACACAATGGAGTACTACTCAGCTATTAAAAACAATGAATTTATGAAATTCTTGAGCAAATGGATGTATCTGGAGGATATCATCCTGAGTGAGGTAACCCAATCACAAAAGAAGTCACTTAATATGCATTCACTGATAAGCAGATATTAGCCCAGAAACCTAGAATACCCAAGATACAATTTCCAAAACACAAGAAAATCAAGAAAGACCAACGCATGGATACTTCAATCCTCCCTAGAATAGGGATTAAAATATACATGGAAGGAGGTGCAGAGACAAAGTTTGGAGCTAAAATGAAAGGATGGACCATCCAGAGAGTGCCCCACCGGGTGGTCCATCACATAATCAGCCACCAAATGCAGACACTACTGCATACGCCAGCAGGATATTGCTGAAGGGACCCTGATATAGCTGTCTCCTGTGAGGCTTTGACAGTCCCTGACAAATACAGAAGTGGATGCTCACAATCATTTATGGGGCAGAACACAGGTTCCCCAATGTAGGAGCTAGAGAGAGTACCCAAGAGCTGTAGGGGCCTGCAACCCTATAGATGGAACAACAATATGAACTAATCAGAACCTCCAGAGCTCATGTCTCTTGCTGCATATGTAGTAGAAGATGGCCTAGTTGGCCATTATTGGGGAAGAAAGGCCCTTGGTCTAGCAATGTTTATATGCCCCAGTAAAGGGGAATGCCAGGGCCAAGTAGTGGGAGTGGGTGAGTAGGGGAGCAGGGTGGGGGAAGGGTATAGGGGACTTATGGGATAACACTTGAAATGTAAATGAAGAAAATATCTAATTAAAAAAAAGTGTGTGTGTGTGTGTGTGTGTGTGTGTGTGTGTGTGTGTGTATTATATATGTACCAGGTACATTTCAGGTGTCCCAAAAGACAAGTACAGGGTCTTAGATGTCCTGTAACAGAAATTACAAGCAGTTGTGAGGAGTCAATTTGGATGCTAAGAACTAAATCCTAGTTTTCTGCTCTGCCCCTTATTTAGATTTTTGGAAATAGGATCTCATATAGCCCAAGCTGATCTTGAACTCCTGAGGACAACCTTGACTTCTGATCCTCCTAGCTTCACATTCACAGTGCTGGGATTACAGCCATGCACCATCATGCCTGGATTATACAGCACTGGGGAAAAAATTCAGTGCTTTACCCAAGCACTCGACCAACTGAGATATGTCCCCTGCCTCAATAGTTAGGTCTAATCTTTTATAATCTAACAAGGTAATTCTTCCCTACCTGCTGGTCCAAATGTTCTAAAATATATTCCACTAAGGATTTGCTATGTGCTATGTGATGTTTTCATATCGCTCCCTAGCATATAATCTGTGTTGCATTTTTCTTGTCGCATTATTTACATGTCTATTTATTCCCTACTAGTGAGCTGAGTTTTCAACACTAGTATTCCAAAGGACAGCCCTGGTGTAAAGGAATTAGTCATTATTTTCATGCACAGAGAACAAAGTTTAGTTTCCCCCTCACTGTTGGCATAACACTTTCCCCCACACTCCCACCTCGGAGTGAGCATGCCAAACATGTTGATCTCACAAATGAGACATTTGCTATAATAAGTGAAACAAACAGAAGAGGTTATTGTGTTTTGAAATTGGGGAATCTGGAACTTTTCAATTCTGCCTCAGGAAAAAAAAATCAGCCAAGGCTGAAGCAAGCTGTGCATTTGAATTTGTTGGCTGAGGACCACCTGTTCTTCATGAACTCCAACTGATGGATCTGTTTGCTTTAAACATCCTTCACTGTGACTTTGTTATGTATGCACAGCCAGGCCACTTCACGGATGCTTATGGTTGGAAGGGAGGGTGAAAGGACAGGAGAAAGGGAAGGGCTGAAGCAGCAGAGGAAAAGAAGGAGAAGGAAGGAGGAGGGAGGAGGGAGGAGGGAAGAAATGCCCACAGGAGGAGGCAAAGGATGCCGATGTGAATCTTGTTTCTGTCTGATAGTAAAAGATTGTGAAGAATGGGGGGGGGGGCGGGGGGGCGTGGCTACAAAAAGGGTCAAAGGCAACACTCCTCTTTCCACTGAATACTTTACTCCAAATTATCAACAGCCCAGTGATCCAAGCGCACTTGAGTACTGATTGGAAATGTGTCTCCTAACTCTTGGAAAAGATCATTTCTATCACCGTTTCTGCCCCGTGCTCTCTCTTCACCTGGGTCTTCCTGCTGTCTTCACCTACCTTCATGTCATGCAGAATTCAGACCAACCATAAGCTCCCCAGGAGGACTTCCACAAGTTCTCATCAGTAAGCAATCCCTCTGCTCGATTGTCATTAGGCACTTAACTACTACCAGCTAATGTAGGTGTTTATCACTTGTCTACTCTGCCTTGAGAACAGGGATTTTGCTCAGAAGGTTTTGTTGTTTTATCTATTCCCAGTACCTGGAAGAGTTCTGAGCACAAGAAGGCTTTGAATAAATGCTTAGTGAAATAGTGAATTCATGGTTGCTTTTGTTTTGGAAAAGCACATGAAAATATTAATGGGCTAAGGCATAGAGTTCTTCCATCAGAACATAAGTTCCTATTGTTGCTTCTATACTGATTCGTATCCATTTTGGAGTCAAAACTTAGCATTTTAATGTATTGATTTCTAGAAGAGTATTCTCATTTCTCCACTTATTACTTATCTGGGTTAAATTTTAATCTAAGAATTTTAATTATTAAATGTCAATTGTATTGACTCTGTAAGCAAGTAAAGTGGGAACCTGGGTGAGAAGAAGGATCACAAGTTCAAGGGCGTCTTGGCCTTCATAGTGAGCCTTCCTCTCAAAAACACAGGTGTACACACACAACACACACACACAACACACACACAACACACACACAACACACACACAACACACACACAACACACACACACAACACACACACACATACGCACACATCCTACACACAAACACACAAAACAGAACAAAAAGCAAATCACCAAAAAAGCAAACATAATATAAATATAATTATAATTATAAGCTTTACAAATTCTAATCAATCAGGTAGGCTTTTCAAAGTAATTCAATCAGTGGAAGTATTGTAGCATATATAGACAAAAAAAAAATGTTTACCAAGAAAGATAAATGCTCTATTGGTAAGAAGTTCTGTGTATTGCAAACTTATAACTGAAAATTCTCAGAAACCCACAAATTATATAAATTTATGTAACTGTTTTTCCTGTCATTCATTTGTTTCCATAGCAACTTACCCATTCCATTGTATGCATGCTACCTTGAAGACACAAAGTGTCATTCTCTCTAATCTATTTAAAGTGAAGTACTATGTTATTTCTCACTGTTATGTTCTGTCTGTTTAGGGAGGAAAAAACATCGCCATCCTACACAATTCTGTTAGCTTCATGTTGGTGGACTTGATGTAGTTTTTAGTTCTCTTTTCTATTAAAGCTTTCAAATTGTTAAAAAGAAATTGAGCAAGATAATGATAAAGTTAAGACACTTTTCCTTCTGGTGGGCAGAAAATTGTTAAGGGTGGGTGAAGTAAGAATAATGAGAAGCATTCTTTTTAAAAGTGCCTAAAGCCTGAGGTACAGTGAAGGTGTAGGTATGCATTTGCAAGAACTCAGAAGAGAATGGGAGCAAATTATATTGTTTATCTCCATGCTACTTAAATAGCTGTGATCAGTTCGTGAAGTTTGTGGAGCCTTGAAAATGTATGTACCTTTTGAAGACATTAAATGAAAAACAACAATATTTAAACTTAAGTCAGCCTATTCCAAACAGGACTATACTGAATCCAAAGGTCCGTGGAGCCCTTTAGGGTGAAGGTTGAGCAGTAAACAGTTTAGGTTCTCGAGTCACACCGAGCAGTCTCTGTCTCTGTTGGTGGTTTTGTTTAACTTTGCTTTTGTACAACACTGAAAGTAATTCTTAAATTCTTTTTACAGTTTTAATTATTGTGTGTGCACACCAATGTCTGTGCATATGCATGCTACGGTGTCTGTGTGAGATGAGGGGACAGTCCTGGAATCATTTCTCTTATAACCTTTACCACCTTTACATGGGCTCTGGTGATCAAGCTCCCTTTGACCAGCTTGTATGCCAAATACCTTTACTGGCTATATCTTGTTGGCCCTAAAAAACACTCTTAACTTGAGAGCTGTATAAAAACAGGCCAGGCTGGGATAGTATTTCAAGTTCAGAAAATTTGGATCCACGGGATTGAATATAAAGAGGAGAGAGAAGTAAACCATAGATCCAATAAGCCCTGGGTCTCTGAAATGCAATTACACTGGTTAATATGGTGATTGTATTTCTAGAATTTGTAACGGTGAGGCCATGACTTCAGGGAACCTTGAATTTCTGGCTTGGTCATATGCATGGTCTCCTCTTTATGCATTGTCATGTTTTCATTGTTACTGGGATATTTTATCTTAACTTTTAATGTAACATAACACTATAATGTTTGGTAAAAATATTTCTTAAGCTGTGTTACAATGTTATAGTCATGTCATCAAATTAAATTAGGAGTTTTTCCTTTCCATGTTTAGAATAATGTTTACACTTCATATGTTTATAAGAAGTCCCCTGTAAATTTGCCTAAGCCAGATGTTTTTCTGTAGGGAAGCAAGAAAGGTTGGTAGACACATGTATTTACCAACTATTTAAAATCGTCCTATTTTCAACAGTAACAATATATACACATATATAGAGATAGATACATATACATATATGTAGATATATTTTATGTATATATATATATATATATTATATACATATATATGATGTGTATACTCTAACCAAATTGTTCTAAGAACCTATATATATTAACTAACTTAGCCTGCATAACCATCAGTGTTCATCATCATTTTCTCCATTTCACATGTGAAGAAACTAAAACACAGAGGGATGAGTCTAGCAGAAATACACATGACATATATCAACAAAGTGGATTCAAAAAAACATAGGAAGCCAGTTACATAGTTATTAAAAAGCCAGAACACTGAGGCATGAGGGTAACCTTTAGGAGATAGGCATTAGAGAGAAAGAGTTACAGGAACTTAGGAAGTTAGAGCAGGAGGCTAGTTTTATGAAGAATCATACGTCATGAACTCCATATAAGCAGAAAGGAACTAGTTGTCACTGCTCAGACGGAAGACCCATAGGAAGGACAAATGGAAACTACAAATAACAGAGGAGCCCTCTAGATGATTATGAGCATCCAGTACAGGGGAATGCCAGGGCCAAGTAGCGGGAGAGGGAAGGTAGGGGAGCGGGGGGGGGGGGGGGGGGGGGGGGGGGGGGGGGGGGGGGGGGGGGGGGGGGGGGGGGGATATAGGGGACTTTTGGATAACACTTGAAATGTAAATGAAGAAACTCTCTAATAATAATAATAAAAAAAAGAGGAGCCCTCTCCCCAGCCTGGCCGTGACCTTCCAGCCTCCTTGTGACCCGACTAGAAGTCACAACAAAGGAGCATGTAAATGCCCTGTAAAGAAAACACGTGAAATGGCTCAGCGGGTAAGAGCACCCGACTGCTCTTCTGAAGGTGACAAGTTCAAATCCCAGCAACCACATGGTGGCTCACAACCATCCGTAACAAGATCTGGCTCCTTCTTCTGGAGTGTCTGAGGACAGCTACAGTGTACTTACATATAATAAAATAAATCTTTAAAAAAAAAAAAAAGAAAAAGAAAACACGTTGCATAGTTGGCTTTGAAGTCCCCTACCTCACTTGTTTATGCCTTACAAAAAGCCAATTCTAAAATGTGTATATCTGTGGGATACCATGGGTTGTTTCAATGCACATGTACATTGAGCACTGCTACAATCAAGGTAATTATGTCTATCTCCTCGAACACTTACTTCTGGCAAAAAACAAAAATTATAAAAACAAAACAAAAAAAACAAAACAAACAAACAAACAAACAAAAAACAAAAAAACCCACCTTTCAGATTGCAGCTTCTCTTATTTTTTTCCTTCATTCAATGGTGTAAATCTGACTGTGCTTTCATGTTTACTGCTCTGAACTGCTCTAAACACGGCTTTTCGATTCAGCACAAAATTCAGCCTTGCTGCCTAAATCAATCTAGAGGCTATTTTTCTTTTACAAGTGAACAAGGCACATTGACAAACGCAAGAGCTGGTTTCAGTTGTCGTGTTAGAGAGAGAAGGATGGAGGAGTCCACAAATGTCTTTGTTATACAGACTTCTTGTATTCTTTTCACAGTATGCTTCTGAACATTATTCCTGTGTAACCGCTGATCCCCGGAATCTAACCTGAATTGGCTGTGGGGGTTTGCTAACACTTGCCTACGTTTAGTGACTCATAAAGAGACCTCACAGGATACAGCATTCAGTTGTACTCATCCTGTAAGTTATCAGGATGAGAAGATAGGAGAAAAGGTACAGGGGAGTAGAGTTTGGAGAAAAACCAGGCATAGGCTTACCAAAATAAGGTAGGGACACACCCAATTCCTCTAGCTATTATGACATGAGAGAAATGCCCAGCAGGAAGTTTGTTAAGAGACCGTGCCCAAGATTTTGATAGGTAGTGCATCATATAGCAACCTCTCCCTAGCACATATGAAAGTTCCAGGTTTCCCAAAGATGCTTAACACAAAACGTGTTTCACAGTTTAGACACAGAAAGTCTTCAGCTCTCCAAATGGCAGACTCTTCCCACATCAAGTTTTTAGGTACCAGCCAAAAGTTAACCCTTGAAGGAAGACTAACAAAGGATACCTACCTCAGGTCCTTTCTCAAACATGTTTTAACCTGTCCATTGCATATAAATATTAACTCAACACACTTAACTATGAAAGCCCTATCTTACCTATGGTTTTCTCTTAGAACTTTCTGTGTTTGAAGATCACTTTTCCCATAGTTTTCCTCATTATCATTTTGTATAGCACATTTTCATCTTCTGGTAAATTTTGTTAAGAAAGGCTTGTACTATTACCGTATTCTAGCTTTTATAAAAACCATAGCTTATACGATGGTTAAATGCGATATAAAATTCTTGCTTTTCCTTGGGGACCTCCTGGATGCTATTAAGTCGTTCTATACTGTTACAATGAAAATGTCCAATGGCTGTCTAGTTTTCTTTCACTTAACTTATATATGTTTAGGGGATGATTGATTATCTTTGTACGCTATATTAGCATGTCCTGACAGTGATTATTCTGGGTATTCACTTTCTCATGAAATGCTGTGTACCCTTCCCATGTAAAGCCCCAGAGTCTAGAAGGGTTTTCATTAGTTATGCCTTCTGTATTAGTTACAGCACACTGTATTGGAGAATCTCCAGAAGCCCCAGTTGTGCATTGACTGTGCCTCCCCCGTACTTCTTTTCCACTTATGTCTTCTCTTAGCAGGTGTTTTTCTTTCACTTGCCTGTCTTGAGAGTTTCTGTTTTTTATGTCTGTTGCTGAGCCTTTCAAATGACCTCCTCTCTCTGCCATGCTCCTTGCAACTTGGTCTTAGCTTCTGAATCATTTTGTCCTTCTCTTTCTTTGTGCCACTCCTTGCTTTTACTCCCCCAGCATCTGTCTGATAAGCCCGTTGACACCTCGGCACTTGCCTGCCTTCTTTTGCTTCTGTTTCATGCTATTCTTTTAACACTATAATTAATACATTACTTTTTATTACATTGGGATTTTGAATTATGGTCTTTAACTTTATATGTAATTTTCACCTGCTACCCAGCCATATTTTTCTTTTGATTTTTCAAGACAGGGTTTCTCTGTATTACCCAGGCTGGCCTTGAACTCAGAAATCCACCTGCCTCTGCCTCCCAAGTGCTGGGATTAAAGGCATGTGCCACCACTGCGGGCTCCAGCCACATTTTTTATGATTTTTTTCTATACATCAGAGTTTGAATACTCCTTTGTACACATTTATGACAAATTTATTTTTATTTTAATTTATATTTAATTACATTATGATTCCTTTTCCCTTTCCTCCCCCAACCACACCCAAGTCAGCTAACTCCAGCCCTCCATGCCCCCACTCTCAAAATGACAGCCTATTCATCCTTGATTAATATTGCTATGTATATATAATAATCTATGTATATATAATAAATATATATATGGCACTCATCTGTTGCTGGTAACCAACAGCTATCTAATTAGAGTCAAAGTCCACGCAACAGGAGAGCACGATGCTTCGTACTAGAAACCTACCCAAGTCCCTGGAGCTACTCAGATCATGAACCTTAGAAGAAAATGTGCTATCACAACTGTGTTAGACCCTCCTAATTCCAACCAACATTTGGAGTCTTTTCCTTATACCATAGATGGAGCTACATCAAAGAAGCTTCTCTTTCCCATTCTATTTTGTTCAAGAGACCCTCAATTTTAGAGCTAAGGCAGTAGTCTGTTCACAGTATGGCTTACATACCCCATAGGCTTATAGTACCAGGATGCCCCAGGAGAACTTCTAGTCCATCTCCAGTTGCCCTTGGTTTCTTTGTTTGCCATTGATAGTACAAGTGGTGCCTTTGCCTAAACCTCAAAATATTACTCCTGTTTAGAACAAGGGATTTTCTGAGCTAATTCACCTCCTGATTTTCCCTAGGTGCTCTCTGCAACATCTTTGCTCACCTCTCTGAACAATTAGATCCTGATTCCAAAGTCTATCTTACAGAACGTCTTCCTGACACAGGTCCCTGCTCCTTTCGGAAGTGACTGTTTGCTTTTGAGTTCTAAAGGTCTGCCACTGCTAGGCCTTTAGTTAATTCCCATGTTTATTCATCCACAACGTCATCTTCATAACTCTTCTGTAGACATAAAATTAATGTTTATTTCATTTACTTAGGTTACTGCTTAGAGTTTGGGGATGTTTTATAGCTTTGCTGAGGCTCTAATTGGAAGGTAGTTTTTTTTTTTTCTTTCTCTATCCTCCTAGTATGTGATTTACAAGGGAAAAAAGTGTGACGATTTTAAGCTAAGCTGCCACCACACTCCTATTCTATCTATTTCAGTGATTTTTTTTCAGCAGAAGTTGAAAGGGCAAGGAAGAACTGCCAATCTATTGACAAAATGAATCATCAGATGGGAAGTCCATGCCATCCACTGAGCTTACAAAAGTCCCAGTGTCTTCAGGTGATCGTCTAATGTATTTCTTTGTGACCGCTGATCTAGAGAATTGATTGCAAATATTTTTATCTGAGCAATATATAGTGGAATCATAATATCATCTTTTATAAGCATGATGTAAATACTACAAGCCCAGATAATAGTGCAATTCCCTATTTAATTATCTCCTCTGGCATAATAAAACCACCTACTTTCATTATTACACTCATCATAATTAAGTCACAGAGACACACTGTCTCTGAATTTGTGAACACTATCACCAGAACAAAGAAAAGAGAGTCAGAAAAAAAAAACTTTGAATGACCTTTACTATTTATTGAAACGTTTTTTTTCTCTTACAAGAAGGGTTTACTTTATATAGGCTTTCTGTGTGTGTGAAGCAGCAAAATCAAATTCTAAGATAAAGAAAAAAAAATGTCCACAGATGGTTAGAAAATCTGTCAGAGGAGGTACCACAAACCTGGCTCTGAGGGCTGAGGGATGTAGCTCAGTTGTTCGAGGGCTTGCCTGGAATGTAGGAAGCTCTGGGTCTAATTTTCCTCATTATATATAACTGGGCATGTAGTACTTACCTCTAATCCCAGTCGTTGGGAGGCAAAGGCAAGAGGATCAGAAGGTCAATGGAACCTTTAACTACATAGTTCAAGGCTAGCCTGGACTATAGGAAACCTGACTTCCAAAGAAAAGCTCTCCTCAAATATATGTAAGTCATATGTCCAACTTCATTACCTGGTTCTACACAGTGACATCACTCTTAATATCCACATTAGCACATCTTACTTCACTCTGATTTACTCTCAATAGCAAGCTCCTGAATTAGACTACTTTTTGTCTCAAGAAACTTATTCTCTCTCTCTCTCTCTCTCTCTCTCTCTCTCTCTCTCTCTCTCTCTTTCTCTCTCTCTCTCCCCCCACCCCATTGCCAGAGGCTTTCTTCAACCCATGCAGACTAAACCCATGCATCCTGAGAAATTATGAAACAATCACCTTTCGTCCAGCAAACTACAGCAGCAGAAAGGGAGCTAGCTAACATCGTCGATGTACTGAACCCAGAGGCAGCTTTCCCCTCCGGAAACTTTTTAAGAGGTGTGGCTGGGTAGAGTCCGTTCTTCACTCACAATATATGCTGACTATTGTAATTGCCTTGATAAGTGTGCTTAGCACATGGTGAGCATTAAATAAGTACTTGCTGGCTTATGGATAGGTAAGGAGATAAGTAAAGGGGAGTTTGCCTCCCCCCACCATTGTAAAAAATCACATAAATATATATATATATATATATATATATATATATATATATATATATATATATATNTGTGTGTGTGTGTGTGTGTGGAAAACGCCTGCCAAAAAGTACTCTGTGGCCTCAATAGTGTCCTATTGTTCTGGTGGTAAACATTAAGTGGAATAAAATCTTGAATCCAATGCATGTTTCAAAACACAATCGTAAAAGCAATATCCACTTTTGAAACAAAGGAGTTAATCTCTTTGTGTCAGCAGTCGTGGATATAAATGAAATAAGCAATTAAATTTTCCTTCACTGCCAACATCCTTGAAACTGTACCTTCCAATTATATGAAACACTACTTTAGCAATGCGTCTTTAGACCTTGCTTCATTGGCTTGAACTACTGAAGCTAAACATTTTTAGTGCTTTGGATAAAAAGCTTGTCTCCATGTTATAACTTGGGGAAACAAGCGAGGCAAAGCAGTAACACTTTGCCATCTGAAGAGGAGCAGAACCACCCTGAGGAGCGTGGGTGTTTCTCTTAATAAGTAGCCTTCTATAAAATCAGTCATATAAATTTTCACAGTTTTCAAACAAATTGTCAATTTTACCCATATTTTTCTTATTGGAACATAATTTCTTTAGTAAGTCATTTGTTTGATGTTACTAATATTATCATTAATCTCTTTATTCTGAACTAATGTGAACAATTTTATGACCACTTGACTCCCGGGCTTTCAGATGTCAGCTTAGCTCAAGATTTTCTCATTCTCACCACAGTCTCCAGAGATGCATAACCATGGCAGTACATCATAGATATGAAATAAATATCTGTAGATGAAATGTGGTACCTTATGTGTGCAATATTGGGTATCAGACCCATATGACTATTTCTACATAAGTTATCAAGGCTTTGTTCTTATTGTTCTCTAAGTGATATTTGTCACAAGTAGTGTTAAATAGGCAAAACTCTGCAAATAGGAGGTATCACAGAGGCACCAAAATTTGAGGGAAATGAAATTTTTTAAAAAATTTCCAATTATATGCCTGGAAAGATGGTTCCGTAGGTAAAGTAGAAGCATGAAACCTGAGTTCCAGTCCCTAGGACCCATGAAAAAGCCAGACTGGCCTTCCCTGGTGATGTCTATAACCTTCGTGCTAGGGACAGGAGACAGATAGGTCCTTAGAATTCATTGGCCAGTCAGTCTAGGCCAATTGATGACTCTAAGTTCAGTGAGAGACCCTGTCTCAACGAAAAAGATAAANAGAGAGAGAGAGAGAGAGAGAGAGAGAGAGAGAGAGAGAGAGAGAGAGCTAAGAGAATTTAACACAGTTGCATTTCCTTCTTCACTAGGTCCTCATGAGTATCAACTTGGCAAGTCCGTTCATTGAGCCATGCATGCATAAGACAATGAATACATCACCCACAAATTTAAGTCGAGACATTTTCTAATGGTCTTGTTGGGGTCACTGAAGTTAGAGTACTTTCTCAAGGATCTGCAAGAGATATAGCTCCATGCATGATCTCATTAGGAAATTTAGCCTGAGACAGAAAGCAGAGTGTGGGCAAAGGTAGAAAAAAATGACTTCTTTTTCTCCTAGATCAAAAACTCAACTAGATATCTCTTGCCACCAAAAGAAACCTCCACTGACAGTAATGGGTTACATCTAATTAAGCTGGTCTCTAACAGAGCCCCATGGAAATCCTCAAGCAATCCAAGCTATTGGCAAGTCTATTGTTTGCTCTCTAAAAACTGATGTTAAAGCCCTATTGCTGAACATGACCATATGAGAGATAAGTACCAACCTTTGATGTAAAATGATGACCAGCCTGAACAAAATGCTGGTGCAATCGTGGTATAAAAATTTGTGGGACAAAAAGAACACACATGGTATGCACTCACTGATAAGTAGATATTAGCCCAGAAGCTTAGAATACCCAAGATATAATTCACAGAAGCTCAAGAAAAAGGAAGACAAAAATGTGGATACTTTGGTCCTTCTTAGAAGGGGAACAAAATACCCATGGGAAGAGATACAAAGTGTGGAGCAGAAACTGAAGGAACGACCATCCAGAGACTGCCCCACCTGGGGATCCATCCCATATACAATTACCAAACCCAGACACTATTGCTGATTCCAACAAGTGCTTGCTGACAGGAGCCTGATATAGCTGTGTCTGGAGAGGTTCTGCCAGTGCTTGAAAAATACAGAGGTGGATGCTCTCGGCCAACCATTGGACTGAGTACATGGCCCCCAATGGGAGAGCTAGAGAAAGGACCCAAGGAGATGAAGGGGTTTGCAGGCCCATAGGAGGAACAGTAATATGAACCAACTAGTACCCTCAGAGCTCCCAGGGACTAAACTACCAACCAATGAGTATACAAGGAGGAACTCAAGGCTCCAGCTGCATATGTAGCAGAGGATAGCCTTGTGGGACATCAATGGGAGGAGAGACCCTTGGTCCTGTGAAGGCTCGGTGTCCCAGTGTAAGGGAATGCCAGGATCAGGAAGTGGGAGTGGGTGGGTTGGTGGACAGGGGAATGCAGAATGGGATAGCGGGGTTTTCAGAGGGGAAATGGGGGAATGGAATAACATTTGAAAGGTAAATAAAGAAAATATCTAATAAAAAAAAGTTTCTAAAAAAGTTGTAGGAGTAACCAGCTACTATCCGATTGAATTTAAGGTCCACTCCATGAGACAGAATTCAAGTCTGACACGGCTTAGGTGGTGTACTGACTAGTTCTGTGGCCACTCAACACAAACTGGAGTCATCGGAGAGTAGAAAGCCTCGATTGAGAAAATGCCACCATAAGATCAGGTTGTAGGCAAGATTGTAGGGCATTTTTTAATTAGTGAATTATGGGGGAGAGCCCAGACCATTATGGGTGGTGACATCCCTGGGCTTGTGGTCCTAAGTTCTACAAGAAAGCAGGCTGAGCAAGTCATGAGAAGCAAGTAAGCAGCATACGTCCATGGCCTCTGCAACAGCTTCTGTCTCCAGTTTCCTGCCTCGCTTGAGGTCCTGTCCTGACTTCCTTTGATGGTGAACTGTGATGTGGGAGCATAGGCTGAAAAACACTTTCCTCCACAAGTAGCTTTTGTAATAGTGCTTCATCACAGCAAAAGTAACCATAACTCATATAGAGCCAAGAGCCTGGGATTAGATAGGCCATAACCTAAGGGGAAACAAAATACTACTATTCTACTAATGAGACATAGAAATAAAATCACTCCTAACAACATTTTGCTATAGTCATAAATCAGTGACTTGCTCAGTCGTTATCAGAGAAGCTTCCTCGAGCAGTAAATGGGAACAAAGACAGAGACCAGATGGACAATATTCAGAGAGTGAGAGACATTGGAATAGGCTGTCTCCATCAAATCCTTCCCCTCAGGGCTTTGTAAAAGAGGATGTTGGGTGATTACAAGAGCCAGTGAGGATGGAAGACACCAAGGAAACGGGCATTCTGGACACATGAACTCATAGAGATTGTGGCAGCATGCACAGGACCTGCCCAGGTCTAAGCTACATGTGGGTCCCAGCAATAAGAGAGGAAGTAGACACAAGTTTCTATCCCTAACCCAGAATCTATCATCAATTGATAACTGCTCTCAAAGAAAAACCTAGTTTTCTCCCACAGAATTTCACTGGATGTGCAAACCACATGGGCATGCTCCATGCCAAACTGTAGCTGGCCAGGGAAAAACAAACTCAATGGTAATTTTGGAGGGTTTTTGTTTTATAATGATTTATCTGTAACATAAAACCTTCTCTAACCTTATAGGTCTTTTGCTTATACGATTTGGTTTTTGGTTTTATGTTTTCATGAGACTTCTGTGTTTGGAAATGTTTGTGTCTCTGGACCTACTACATGTGCTTCTTCTGCTTTTTCGTTGGCTCTTGTTTTCTGTTGGTGTTTGTTTGGGTCTTTTGTCATAGTCTAGTTTGTTTTTATTTTATCTTTATTTTTCTGTAGATGTTTGTTTCTAGTGAGAGTGAGAAGGAAAGAGTATATAGATTTGTGGAGAAAGGAGCTGAAGAAGGAAAAACAATCAGAAAACAATGTACTATGAGATATATATATATATATATATATATATATATATATATATATATATATATATATATATATATATGCAAGGATATGTTAAAAAAATAGGAAAAAGAAAAACTTGTTCCTGTGTAAGCTAATCAGAGAAACAAAATTAAATTTAAAACCACTGGAAAACTCTGAGCTCCAAAGAAGTTTGGAACATTCCAAGTACCACAGGCCTTGGTGACATCAACTCTACATTGATACCTAGTGACAGCACAAAGGCTTGAGGGACGGTGGCAATAACACCCAAGGTAATAATGTTCTGGGATCCGAAGACAACTGACTTCACAAGAAAGAGAAGAACTCATTTCTGGCTCCATTTGTGAAAGACAATATCAACCAGAAATGATCAGTCAGAGACCAGGAAACCTTGGGAGTCACTGGGTGTATGAGAAAGATTCTAATGAAAGATGCTTACTAACATTCTGTCCAGGGGGAATTTTGAATCAATGCATGTTAGAGTATGAATCACTTGTATCTCAGCCTGGATATACTATCAGGAGTATTGACTCTAACCTCTGAAGCTGGACTTGAAATATCAAGAGATAGGCATCTGTATTGTAGGACACATTAAAGACATGTACATAAGTCACATAAAATATACCGGTGTGGTACTTTAAAGATGTATGGCTTTTAAACAGTCTTATATAGGTTTATGTCATGGTTCTGCATATTCACACTGACTACTGGCACACAACACTCTAAAACATAAAACTCTCTTAGACTTTAAAGCTTGGAAGGGACCATGAAGAGCATCAAGACCAACTCCCTATAAGAACAGTCCCAGCTCTCCTCTATAACATCCCAGATCATAGAACACACACAACAGGGTGGTGTCTGTGGTCTGTGGGGGATAAAACAATAGCCTAAAATTGCCTGCTGACTACTTGTTCTCTTTGGAAAGCTAGCAAATCACAGTGGGATTAAAAGGAACACCCTCTCCTCGTTGTGACTCAGGCCTGGTATGAGCTCTGTGAGGAGCTTCTTAACCATGTGCCTTCTACCCAGAAAGCACTTAATATGGGAATCAGAGTCATCTCTTAAGGAGGACAGCAAGAGTGGGAGCAGAAAGCCTGTGCAGTGTCTTTGTGCCCTTCCTCTCAGTTTTGCTATGAACCAAAAATTTCTTTAAAATAATTGTCTTTTATTAAATAACAAGATTTCTAATTAAAAAAATAAAGTGCAGAATCTGAAGGCTGAAGACTAGCATTTGTCTGTGGGTAGAGGGCACCGCCTCCACTGGAATCTAGAATGAACTTTATACTGTAGTCTTCATGGATACACACAACAGCTATTTTGTTAACTCCTCTGACTTATTTTTTTACATGAATTTTAGAATATTTTTAAGTCTACAATAAACACTTCCAGTGTAGGGGTAGGACATTATGTTAATTTGGTTGTAAATTGCTCACACATCTTAAGAGAAAATCAGAAGGGGGGGGAGTTGATCATGAATACATTGGTCTGTCTTGTTCTCTCCTCTGTAGGGTAGAGTCTCAATAAGGATTTGAAATTTTTGAAAGGAGCTTTCTAAGGACTCACATAGTGCTGGCCCTATTTCACATACAGAAAGGGGCATACAAGACATGCAGATGGCTTCTAATTATGCATTGCTCCTGATTGCACCATTTTGGGGCTGGTTTATTGGCTTTTCTCTCCTGTCAAAAAGCACCAAGTCAGAGCATTTAGATCTCCAGTGGGTCACATTTAAGACACTGCCACTCTTTCAGATGCGAAGACATGACCACAGTGAAGCTGGAACGTGAAATCAGGATTGCGTAGAGCTTTTTAGAAAGGGATTGTTAACGCGGCCTTGTTGAGCAGCATGGTCTAGATAGGTTTTTTGTATCATCATCCTCTATGGCTCCCTAGAGAACTAAAATCATTGCGTAGAGCAGCATGTTCAACAGTGTTCCAAAAGTTCAGCTGCTTCCAAGGCCCAATGGTTTTGAAGGGGCAGAGGCTTTCAAGGTTTCCATGAAGAGTAAGCATGCATTCCATGTGTTTTGACAGGACTGTTGTCAGATATTACCAGAACTCTATTCAGTACATCAAATATATTTTTGGTTGCATAAAAAAGCTGAAAAGTAAAACCTAAATTCCATAAGAAAAATATGCTGAACAAAAATAGGGTTCCTTGGGGAAAGTTAGGCCAAGTCTTTCCTTGTGGCAATTATTCGCCTTTGTATTGAATTAACTTCTTTCTTTTTGTTGTCTTCTTTCTTTCTTTCTTTCTTTCTTTCTTTCTTTCTTTCTTTCTTTCTCTCTTTCTCTCTTTCTCTCTTTCTTTCTTTCTTTCTTTCTTTCTTTCTTTGTATCAAACAGAAAATAAGAAACTAAGATGTGGTGAGTTGCAAAATGAAAATTGCTCCATAAAATGAATGTAAGAAATGTGTTTAAATAAGTTAACAATTACCACTAGCCTTTGTAAGAAAGGACCGAGAATAGAAGTGCAATTGTCTAGGAGTCTCAGATTAAATGATATATCAGGACTAGAGGTCATGGAAAGATATTTACTGGTACAAAAACGATCAGAGGACAGGAGATTCGAGCTCATTTTACAGCTTTTATGGAGCATTCTGAAACCAACTATCTGGATGGACGTGGGAAGGATTTATGTAGCATAAAGAATGGTATGAATCATATTATTAGAAAAGTGGAAATGCATTCTTTATCAGAACTATCAGAGCTGTTTAGTGAGCCATTGTTCTCAGACATTATCCCTCCAAAATGAACATGAATATTTTAATTCTCCTTAGAATTCTATCCCATCCTATGTATAATAAAATCCCTGAACTATTCAGTAGTTCCAAGACTTACTCTTTTCTGGGTTCCTCAGACTTTGACATCAAGTAGAAGGCTCTTATTTTTGGAGGTCACGGGAGTGAGTAAGGAGAAAGGTGCAGAGCAATTTTGTTTTCCTTAGCGGCATAAGTTACCTCAATTCCTTTGCCTTAAATATACTAAGGTTGCTTTTATTTCTCGAACAAGCATAGCTCATGGTTTGTTGTAATAGGATTCCAAATTTTTGGTGTCATTTGTCCTTACGTGTTTTAATTTCCTTCGTAGCTGAGCAAGAAGATTACAAATGTGGCCATTCTTCTGTGGGATGTCGGGGAGAGGTGTGTGTGTGTGTGTTGTGTGTGTGTGTGTGTGTGTGTGTGTATGTGTGTGCTGCGCACATGTGCATACAAATGTGTGTAATATGCACTTGTTCATATGTGTATGTAAGTGTGCTTACGCATATTTAATTATGGAGGATAGGATGTCTCCCCCACATTATTTTTTGACACAGAGTCTCTTATGGAACCTCCTAGGTGGGTTGGCCAACAAAGCCTCTAGGATCTACCCATCTCTGTCCTCTACAGCCAGAGTTATAAACAAGGACTGCCACACCTAGCTTTCTTTACATGCATAATGGGGATTCAATCTTGGGTTCCCATGTTTGCACAACAATTTCAACCAATGACCCATCTCTCTAGCCCAAAGGAAGTCATTTGAATGCTTCTGAAGTCGATTTAAATCCTTACTGATGTAAAACGTGTGATGGATGACAATTGAGCCTCTTATAATCTTAATTGACATAGCTATCCTTATATCAGTTCTGCTAAGATAATTTCGCATCTACCAAAAAAGAAAACAATAGTCAATAACTTAGCCCTTTTACCAGGTAATATTAATTCCTTTAACTCAAATTTATGGGAACATGGAAATCAGCAAGCATTCAAATTAGAGAGGCCATCAATATATAAAGCAATAACAAAATACTGTTTTCACTTATCCATTTGAGAAAACTAAAAGAAATGTTATTTTAACCAGTTTGTTAGGAAAATCTGCATAAATAAACAATTAAACTTGGCACTAATCAAGACAATAATGCAGTTAATTTGAGATAAATCACAAACCACATTGCAAAATCAGAATGATAAAGTTTCAAATACAAAGGTGAAGTGATCATGTGGTAAGCAAAAATTTCTTGAAACACATAATAAATATAATATTTGATACATAAGTATAAAAGTAAACATATCTTGTGCTTCATCTTAATTTAAATTTCTGTTGATTAAAATATTTTCTGGGAGGAAGTACACACAAGATATTCATCTAATAAAAAACTTGTATCTAGAATGTACATGAAACCTCTACAGATAGAAAAAAATCCACCTCAATTTGTACAAAGGAAAGAGAAGTCTTGAGCAAACCTTTTACAAAAGATATGTCAAGGTCCCACTAGGACATAGGTGGCAGCTCAGCATCATCAGCAGATTTATGCAGATAGCATAAATCAACATTGCTTGCTGGTAAATGGCTGAACTGAGATTGATAATGTAAGTGTTTGCAAGATGCGGGGCAATTGCAGTTTTCATGGCTTGTGTGAGGATTAAGTTGTATAAACATTGTAGAGATCCATGCATATGTTCATGACCATCAAAGGTGCATCTACACAATGACCAGAAATGACCTATTCAAAGGTTGATACCAGAAAGAAATGAAATGAAATGAAAACCATTTGTCCACAAAGTCATTTTCACAATAACCCCCAAATTAGGAATACCTCAAATGTGGTTCAAAAAAAAAGATTTCTAATGTAGTAACTTCATACTTCTCAGCATTAGTGATATTTGCAATAAGACAGGACTATCTCAAAACAAAAATCCAAACTATACAATACTATCTATATATTAAGTACCCAAATAAGCAATTATAAACAAATCAGCTGCCTGTGTGTAATGATGGTTGAGACAGCAGGCACAAGATAGAGTTCTGGATAATTTAAATGCCTCATGTATTTCTGAATGGCAACAACATTGGGATGTACAAGTATTATAACTCATAGAACTGAGCACTTGATATCTGTGATATCAAACCAAGCATTAGGATCTGCGGATTATTTACAAATCATATCTCAAAAGATTACTTATGAACTGAGTATTTCACAATAATCTGCAAATATTCCTAGTTATAGAGTAAATTAGTGTGGTAATACAGTAAATTTGATAAGAAGTTTCAAAAGCCCTAAGCACATCAGTGAGTTCATGCATCTTTAGAGGGAGAAACTATTACTATTATGATTCCTAACCACATATGAAATGCATATTCTTCTATCCACAGATAAATGTAGCTCCAAGCCCTCATGAAAGAAGATTGTTTTGGCAGCAGAGATCATCACACAAAACCACAACTTGGTGCAATGCAAAGAACAATTGGTGGTTGGATGCCCAGCCCCAGTTGATCTGTCTACAACACAACCACAAACCTAAGGCTCCAGGAACACCATGGAAGAAAGAACAGAAAGATTGCAAGAGCCAGAAGACCAGCAAGCACATCTGTATCAGCTACAAGATAGTGTCTTCTATATAGGACAGAAAGCTCACCCATGAAATAAAAGCAATATGGTCACCTAAACAAGACACCCATGACAGTATCAGTAGGCATGCTATCACAGATGGGGAAAATCTCATAGAGCCCCCAACTCTAGATATAGAACTATGGCAATTAACAGTTGCTGATAGAAAGAGAAAGTTTTCTCCAGGGATGAGCCCTCTGATAAACTATTCGATCCCAAGTGGTCAGTCCTTAAGCTGTGTACACACAAGCAGCATACTGTGTTTGCACCTGAAATATTTCTTGGCCATGAGATTATATTTAGAATCCTATAATATAATTTCCAATATTGAAGACCAAAGAAAAATTTAAAACAGTCTATATGGCATGAGTAATAATTTGTCTGCTTGGACTATGACTGGTTTCCTGAGAGAAGACTTCATTGTCCTCCTGTAGGAGTTGCAGTCAGATACTGGCTCTATCTAGCTGCTCTTGCATCTCTAGAATCTCTTCCTCCACGTGTTTAAGGCGTTAAACCAGCCTGTGTGTTTTGAACATCAGGATGAAAGATGGACAGCAAAACAAATGCCTGACACAAGACAAGGCTTGATGGGAGGATGAGGGAAGGATGTGAGAGACACAAGCTGGAAATCACCAAGACAGTAAGTAACAGGATGAACGTATCCTAACTGAATAGTGAGAGGACAAGCATGGGCAACTTCTTGAGACTCAGGGGCAAAATGTTTTCTGCAGAAAATCACCACACTTACTCTGAACAGAAAAGCCATTAAATGATATTATCTTATAAATTAAAGGCATAAGGGCAGCGCATAATGTTATTTTATAAACAGCTGATAATGGTGTAGATACTAAATAGAAATGGAAAACCCCTTCTTAAATTCTCACGATTATTATCGCCTCCAAACTTTTCTAAGTGATCCACCGGTTAATATGCAATGCAGTCTTATGAGGTATCATCTGACTACTCTTTCACTGATACGGGAACTAAAGTAAAGAAGGTTAAGTTGCTTGGTCATCAATAGGAGGAGAGGCCCTTGGTCCTGTGTTTCCCCAGTACAGGGGAATTCCAGGGCCAGGAAGCTGGAGTGGGTGGGTTGGGGAGCAGGGTGGGGGGAGGGTATAGGGAACTTTTGGAGAGAAAACTAGGAAAGGGGATAACATTTGACATATAAATGAAGAAAATATCTAATAAAAAAAATTTTTAAAGAAGGTTAAGTTGCTTGGCCAGTTACCCCGTCTGTAAGTGTTAGAGGGAGACCTAAAACTCAGACATTCTGGCTGTGAAGTCTGTACTCAAGAGACAAAAGTTTCTCTTTGCTTGAGTGTTGAAGCATTGACTTATTCACATGCAGGAGCTTTCTCTCACACTATTGATCTTTTCTTCTGTGAATTGCCTTTTCATTTTCTTTGCACATTTTCTCAGCCAGGTGTCTGTCAAATCCATTTCCACATTGATGTGGAATGACATCATTATAAATTAATGGCATTAACCCTTTGTCAGTTTTGCTTATTGGAATATTTTACAAGGATAATTTTTTGTCACTTAGTACCTTTGTAATTTTATCTTCATTTAAAACTTTCAAAAATATGTAAATATCCTTATTAAATACTACCTGTGAGTCTTATCAATAGAATACTAATGTGCAAAATAAATAGCTTGTTTCTCACAACTCTACAGTTCTAAAGACAATAAAACGTTAGATAAATTTGGTATAAGAGTATGGATGGGAACTGTAGTAAAAACACAGCCTACTCTCAAATTAAGCTTATTTTTCCCAGTTTCCTTTCATCTATTACGTACAGTTTATTTGTAAGCCCAAAACACTTGTGATGATTAAATACAAAGGATAAAAAAAAAACAATATGCATTTGCCATGTCAAGGATAAGAAGATCACTTATTAAAGACCTTGGTATTTTCTTTGGACACACACACACACATACACACACACGCACACGCAGACTTGTCATGTTCACTTATCCCCACCCCTCTCACCACCACCATAATTAAGCTTCTATCATCTATATCTCTGGTGATCTTCCCAGGATCACCTCTCCTATACTCTTGCCTCACCAACATCCCCTTCACCACCTAACAGTCAAGCCAATTCTGTCGTAATATACACATGAGGACCTCACTCCTACTTAAAAAAAAAAAAAAGTACAGAATACCAAAGATACACTCCATAGAACTCAAAAAGCTCGACAAGCTGAAGTGTCCAAGAGAGGGGACACCTCAGTCCCACTTGGGAGAGAGAAGAAAGTAATCACAAGTGGGGAGGGGCGAAGGGACCTGGGAGGAAAAGTGGAGGATGGGGGGAGAGGAAACCCCGATCTGGTATTAGGTGAGGAAGAAGGACTGAGGCCCTGAGGGCCAGCAGAAAGAATGTCAACAGGCAACCTCAGGAAATAGGAGGTTAAGGGGACCCTCCAGAATGCACCAGAGACCTGGGAGGTAAGAGATTCCCAGGACTCAAAGGAAGGGACCTCTCCCCAACAGTAGGGAGAGGGAATTTATAGAGCCCATCTCCAGCAGAAAGTGAGGGATGGGGTTGCCATCCCACAGTCAAACTCTGACCCTTAATTGTTCCTGTCTGAAAGAATTACAGGGATGGAAATAGAGAGGAGCCTGAGGAAAAGAAGGTCCAGTGACAGGCCCAAAGTGGGATCCAGCTCAAGGGGAGGTCCCAAGGCCTGACACTATTACTGATGCTATAGAGAGCTCACAAAAAGGAATCTATCATGACTGCCCTCTGAAAGACCCAACAAGCAGCTGAAAGAGTCAGATGCCGTTATTTGCACCCAACCAATGGACAGAAGCAGCTGACCCCTGTTGTTGAATTAGGGAAGGCTGAAAGAAGCTGAGGAGAAGGATGATCCTGTAGGAGAACCAGCAGTCTCAATTAATCTAGACCACTGAGATCTCTCAAACAGTGGACCACCAAACAGATAGCATACCCCAGCTGATATGAGACCACCAACACACATACAGTAGAGGATTTCCGGGTCTGGTTCATTCAGAGAGGATGCACCTAACCCTCAAGAGACTGGAGGCCCCAGGGAGTTTAGAGGTCAGGTGGGGTGGGGATGGGGGTATCCAGGTGGAGTCAGGGTGGGTGGGGAGGAAGTGTGGGATGTAGAACAGACAAAGGGTGGATGGGGGGCAGGGAATGGAATATGGAATGTAAAATATAAAAAATAACATTAAATTAAAAGGGAAAACAAACTTCTTAAGACTTTTCCTTCATAGTTAAAGTAAGAGACAAATTCTGAACCACAAAGATCTAGACTCATAGTATGGGCAAGCAACCTCCAATTTTTCTTTTCTTTTGCAATTTTTGCATTTCCTACTATTATTTGAACTCCAGTCTTCATGCTTTCTTCTTCAAATGCTTGTCAAATATAAGTTGAGTCTATTCAGTAAGTTGTGATAGAATATATGTGTACACCGTGTGCTGATAACACTACACATTGATCACTTCAGCCTTCACCACGCATGCTAAACCCCACATCCCTTTCTTCTTCACTCATGTATTCCCTTGGATACCAACTGCTCTCAATCTTTGCCTTATACTTTGAATGTGATCTTTCAATGGTCACGTGTTGGCTTTCCTGTATCCTTGAAGTCACTTTTGGATTTGAGGATCTAAATGCAAAACAGCTGCTAAGTACAGCTATAAATGGGAAGTTACATAGGCCCCTTTATCACTGCTCATGGAACACACACACACACACACACACACACACACACACACACACACCTGTACTAATGACAATTTGCAGTTAGTGGTTCCAATCCATCTCTGGAGTTCCTATTACACACAAAGCATGTTTGCATACTTTAATTCATATGGTGGGCTTTCATTACACAATAAAGGCTTACTAATGTCACTACTGCATGTAATTTATTCAAGAAAATTGGGACTGAACCTGTTTAACTAGCTCCCAAACTACAGGGATTCTAAACGGGTAGAAATATGTATCTTAAAAAGTCATTGAATTCCAAAAATACATAAATAGACAAATAGATACACTTTATAGATTTCCAGGGTCCCACAGAAACAGACATAAATACAAATATTGAAGCTACTACTTGAAGTTTTTCTCTCCTTGGCCACTGATTCAAAGACATATTTTATGCCTCTATGCCATGCTCCTTAGATGATGCCATGTATAGCTATAACTCCATTACAAGCCATTTACCTGAGAGCTAAGCATGCCTGCTCTTTTAAATCTAATAATTGAATGCTTCAAGGAGACTGCGGGTGTATCAACAATACTCTCAGAACAAGGTTGGGAGTGTGTTGTCTTCCCACACAGCAGTAGCCTTCACACCTGTTGTGAGGGACAAAGAAGTTGGCTTTTCTCTTTTACCATAATTAAATATAGGCTATTGCAGGGAGAAATATCTTTAAGTCGGTTCTGTTGAAAAGCCAGCTCTATGAATATTTGATTGTCCTTGATCATGCTTTTCAAATGCAACACATTTCCGTGACCATGTAAACAGTTTTAGCTCCTTTCTATTTGTTCTGAAAGGACTGTGTATTCAGAGTTCAGCAAATGTAGAATGATTTATTGGTTTAAATTTGCCATTAAATTTGCCTTTCTACACTTGGAAAGTGAAGTATTTCTAAGCGTGTGCAGCTTGTCTACATTTATATACAACTCCATTACAACAAAGACCTTCTTTTTATGTTCAATGCATTAAAAAGCTCCATCATTCCTACCAGTAAAAGAAAGAGAAAAGTTGTTGCAAATTAGGGGAAACTGTCAGATTCGGGCGCTGATTCAGGGAACAGCTAGCAAGTAAACTTGCCTAAAACTTATCTAAAGTATTTCACTAACTTGCTGGCATTATCAGCTATAACTAGAAATGTCTATAAACAACATCATGACAACATATATGTACCATGAGGTTTCTATCTCACTACTTAATATGCTCCTTACAATACATACATGAACCACCCTGATAGTCTGTTCTTCCTCCCACCAGACATGGATTCCCTCATAAGCACAGTAGTCATTTTCTTCCCCTGTACCTGTCTCCATTTTCCTTGAAAACAGCACACTCACATACTCTATCACATCTATACCAATCCATGCATTGTATTACTAGGACTATTCTGCTTCTCGAATCCCTTCTTAAAAGCTCGGCCTGGTCTTCCAACATTCCTGGTCTGCTGGTGGTTGCAAACATTTTTCTCCCTCTGAGTATTGGTTATATCCCTTAATGCTGTGACCAAATGCCTACCAGAGCAATATAAGGAAGACTTTATTTCCCTTCACAGTTCAGAGGAATACAGCCTGTCATGGCAGGGAGCACATGGCAGTAGGAGCCACATAATTCATTATGCTCTCTAGCAAGGACAGAAAGCAGTGGCTAGCACTCAGCTGGCTTTCTCCTTCCCTCCCTTTACTCAATCCAGAACTCTAATGTGGTCTTGAACTGTCCACATTCAGGGTGGGTCTTTCT
Organism: Mus minutoides; assembly: GCA_902729485.2. Classification (NCBI taxonomy): domain Eukaryota; kingdom Metazoa; phylum Chordata; class Mammalia; order Rodentia; family Muridae; genus Mus; species Mus minutoides. Next base: position 348,091 of record LR750507.1, on the reverse strand, counting down.
TTCTCAATTAATCCTTGGATAAACACCCTCACACACACACACACACACACACACACACACACACACACACACACTCACGAGATGTGCCTCACTAATTCTCCAGATGTTTCTTAGTCCAATCAAGTTTAAAATCTAAGCAGTGCAGCTATCTGCATTTTCTATCTATCCATTGTGTCACTTGTCACTCTCTTCTTCAGGCTGGAGGTGTTTTGCCTTCCAATGAAGTTTCTCTAAAAATTACTTTCTCTTTCCTGTCTAAATTCTTTTCTGCATAATACAAACTCACTGTCCATCATAGAATAACACTTATGGTGAATGTCAGGAAGATATGTGACCCTTCCTCTTTAATCTTTTTACACAACTGCATTCTATTTTCCCTTCCTTGAAAGTATCTACCTGCCATGATTCCTTCCTCATTTTCTGACCTCTAGAGGTATCCCAAATGAAACATAAATATCTGAAGATTCAAAGATAGCATCCACAAATGAAAAAAAAAATATGACATTTGTCTTTCTGGGTCTGGGTTACTTCTCTCAGAATAACTGTTTCCAGCTCCCACCATTTACTTGCAAATTTCATAATTTTATTTTGCCTAACACATTATTGTAGTATTCCAACTACATTACAATATATTTTAATAATATTCCATTATATAGATACAACACATTTTCTTTATTTATATTCTTCAAGTTGTATCTATTTCCTAGCTATTGTGAATAGAGTAGCAATGAACACAGAGGATCAGTTATCTCCACAGTAGGATACATGTCCAAGAGTGGTGTAGCTGGATCATGCAATAGAATTCTTTCTAACTTTCTGAGGAACTTCTGCACTGATTTCCACAGTAGCTGCTCCAATCTGATCTTCCCACCACAACTTCAGGTAGAGACCTCAGCCTAACTTACTTAAAATAAATGATGAGAAAATGCGGGTTTCATTAACATAGACAGACTAACTCAAATTTTAAGTTGCATTCAGTCATTAAAGTACAATGCAAACACCACTCAACTTAGCTCTCATTCAATGGCAATCCAGGTTCATGACCTATGATTCTACCTAATCCCAAAAATTTCAAATAGCCTCTGTGGTATACTCCGTGATCCAGAAACATCAGATTTCTAACACAAGCCTTGCTTCAGTTCACTCCTTTAGCTCCCTAAAGCCCATCTTACCTCAGGATGGATAGCTCTGCCTTGGCTTGTCCTCATAAATTATTGTCCCTAAGGAAAAGACAAAGAGACTGTGGAGTGATTTTAAAAATTTTATTTTCCACAATAATCTGTTCACTGTGGGAGTTTAGAATCATCAAAGTAGGCCAAAGATTCTTTTAAAGGAAAGATAAGTGTTGGGATAATAGCTTTATTTAGCTCTATTCCAGAATAGAGCCGAAAATCATTAGTGGCTATATATTTTCTATAATGCAACACATAGAATTTTCCCAATTATAAATATATAAAAACCCATCCAGAATCAGTAAGAATTATGCACTCAAAAATAAACATACTGGTTACCTAGTTTTGAACTGCAGGCAAAAAAAAAAAAAAAAATCTACTACTTAGAAGGTTTTCATTTTCTACCAATTCTTTTCAACTTCTCTAATTTTTCCCACCTTTAATTCTATTTCTACAGAGAAAGTGAAATTACATTTCTTTCCAGTCAATACAGAGGTCACCACTTGAAATTCAGCCAACAATTCTAACCACTTTGAACTTACATCCCTCTCTTTTTTTTTTTTTTTAATTACCAATGCTATACGCTTGTTCCCTAGGCAACCACTGCAGAAATGAACTGGGTAGTCAAAGGCAAGTATAACACACATCACACCCATACCAAACAAAAAGCGATTTCTCCATTTGCTAAAATAAATTTGACCAAGTGTTTTTTTACATGATGGCAGATGGGAGCTGCATTAATATTTATGCTGGACATAAAGAAAGGCTTAGAAGAATGGGACTTTCAGTTGAAGATTCCTTCTGGGAGATGCATGAAAAAAATCAACTTATCAGTAGAAGATGAGCACAGGCTCCAAAATCTGAGTGGGAATCCATCCTTTGCCATATTGTCATCATTTGGGCATGTCCTTTGTCACCTGGACCTCGGTTCTCCCATATGTTAGACCTAGAGCTTAAAGACTGTCATGGAGATTAGAGATGTCGTTGCTTGTGGATTGTAACTGCTGCTACTGTTTCCTGTTTGTGTCCCCTGGGACAGCCATGACATGATAAGGGTATTGGAAATCCTCCCCTTTACTGAAAAGAAAGATTGTTCCATGTAGCTAATTAGTCCATCGCCTCCCAGCTAATGTTAATGTCAAGCCCGAGTCCTGCAAAACCCACTCTGGATCTAAGCTGCCCTGCAGCATGACAGTAATGGTGAGCATTCATAACACCTTCCTGATGAACAAATTAAAATTATAAATGCAAAACACCTTGAAGAGCTCCAAAGTGGGAGCTCCGTGGAACCATTCACATCACAGCACAACCAGGAAACCATGTGGACATTGCCCAGTTATTGTCTCTACACAGTAGCCCAGAGAACTGATAGCTATAGAATTCTGGAAGGAAACGAAACAGGCTTGAAAGAACATTTTTATTGAACTGATATCAGGTCTGAGACACTGTGTCCTCCCTAGCATCTTCTGAATAGCTTTCACATGTTCAAAGAATTTACTAAGCTATGAATCTCACCTTTCCAAAGTGGAATCCAAAAGTCTCTGTTCCTAGGTTCTCTTGTATGGAAAGTTTGAATAGTATGTGACTTTGATTGATACAATCAAGCTACATAGAGCCTATCAAATAAGGATCACTTTTTTTTTTCTTTCTAAAAAGCTATGTGAATACTCTGAGCTTTCAGAGTAGAAAGCTCTACTCTAGTTTATTGCCTACCTTGTCATTTAGTTTCTGTCATCCCTTTTTAACAACTCTTCATGACTCCCTTTCTATTTCCTAAGGAGCAATAATGCCCTCTAAAGAGTTCCCCTTCCTACAATCAGCTGTCAGGAAAACAGTATATTTCTATCTGTTTATTCATGTGATGTATTTAGTATAAGTGGACAGCACACAGGACATGCTAAATATTTGTTCGTTTGCCTTCCCTCACAACCTATTTCCTAAGGTACCAGGACTGATCTTATGCCTCCTGATACACCCAGTAGTGAGTATAGGCAGACATTAGGATGTCCAAGTGTGTGAGTGTGATGGACTGGACCACAAATCAAAAGGCATGGGTAGAAAATTATTCATGCCTAGAAGCTGTAATTCATTTTCCATAGAGGAAAAGAAAGAATATTAAAGAAACACCTTTCATTAATTTTATTTGTCTTTTAAAATATTGTTCTATTTTCTATGCCAATGATCAAGCAGTTAAGATTTTTTTTCTCTCTGTGGTTTCACTAAACCCTCACCTTAGTATTCCCAAGGCTCTTCTTGGCAATGTAAATTAATTCCTATGAGGCCAATATAATCACCTGGTGACAGAGCTGTAGTAAGAATATTACCTGCCTTGGGTATCAGAGTTTCCCAAGCCAACTCAGTTACAACCATTATTCAAGCAGGCACACCCTTCAACAGACCTTAACCCCTTCTACTCCGATGCTGGCCTTAATTACTTGCTGTTTCTTTCTTACAGCATGTGACCCTGTAAATACAGATTACCAAGGTTTCACCTTTATCCAAACACTGCTTACTCAGGCTGACGTCCTCAGTACCCTTTAAGCACTAATTGCTCTCTTATTCTGTATTTAGACATTTGTTCTTGCAGAAACCACACCCATTCCTGTCTTTTGAACAGCAGTAAAACTCTTCCTCTGTCCCTCATCCAGCTCTGACATTAATGAAACGATCTTAAATAATTACCAAACATCTATGAACACTCATCTCTTTGTCTGCATGTGGCACTATCAGAGCTTCAGAGTTGTCCGGGCTTGCATGAGCAAGGCCTGTGGCGTACCCAGCAAAGCAGACGGCAGCTTCCATGCCTTTCTCCTACGTCCCTCCAGTCCCAATATCTCACCTTTCCACTAACCCCTTTAATAGAGAACTGTACCTCCTCCTGCATTCATCGAAGACCTTGTAAGTGCTCTCATTTAATTAATTGATTTTCTTATTTAGTAAGCAGGAAATTTATGCAAAACTGTCCTACAGAACTGGGATACAGATACTTAGAGCCTGCCCCAACAGTGCAGAGTAGGGCAGAAAATATTCTAAACTGAACAAAATTGTTCTACAATATAGTCTCAGCTGTAAACATGAAAGAGGTAAAGGACAGAGTGACAATCATTGCTGGGGAATACTAATGAAAATATATTGAAATTGAGTGTTAAATAATTCATTGTGGTGAGAGGATAAAAAAAATAAGAGCAAGCAAAGGAACAAAATTTGTCCTAAAGAAATAACTACACATTTAAAAATAATTCTGCAAGCACATCTAGCTATACCTATGAAGATGTATAAACTGTACTGATCAAGAGTGCATTTTGAGCTAAAAAAGAAATGCACACAAAGACAAAGAAAATTAAAGGAATAAAACTCAAAATATTTTAGAAACTTAGAATGGGTATTTCTTTAAAAGCAAAGCAAATTAATTAAATCCTAATTAAAATTAAATACATAAATAATGGATTGGTTTAAATAATTGACCAAAATCAAGCTCTTATAAAGATTTCATTAATGATAATAAAGGGGATATTGTAATTTATTGTATTTTTTAGATAACATAAAATTGCGTGCTTTTCTAATTATATGTGAACAAGGAATATAAAGAAGTATACAGAATTAAATAGCTTTGGGTATTGGCTTGATAATAAAAGTCTTTCCTATTTTTTAATTTTATGTATGTGGATGTTTTAGCTGTAAGTATGTGAAGGCACTGTAAGTGTGCCTGGTACCTGCAGAGTATAGAAAGGGCATCAGAGCCCCTACAACTATCGTTCCAGACTGCTGTGAGCTTCCATATGGATACTAGGAATCAAACCAGGGTCCTCTGGAACAGCAGCTAGTGCTGTTAAACACTTAGCTGACTCTCTAGCTGCAATATGAATCTCTTTTTAAATTCTTTCATGATAACTCACTATATTAAAAAGCAAAGACTAAAATTCTATATTCCAGGAACATATTTATGTCTACAAACTTATTTTCAATTGTCTTCCGATTTAATCCATAGCAATCTTTCTATTTTCATTAAAAACAGCAAACCAGGCAGACCTCATACCAGATGTATGACCCCAGAGTAATAACTTATCCTGGGCCCTCGGGCTTTCCCCTTTCTTCCAACCTAGAAAACCCAAACCGTTCCCATGTAGACTACTGGTGAGTGTTTTATAGAATACAGTGTGTCACACCAGAGTAAAATTACATACAATCTGGGGATTTTCAAGCAAAGCTGTCTCCCTAAGACCATATTTATTTGAAGACGACATGGACCTTCCTGGTTATTATCTTTTCAAGACATTAACATAAGCCAGGAAGACCTTCACCGGGCATGTAATATGAATGCATAGAATTGTTTCCCAGTTGATGCAGTATCTGAAGGAAGAATAAATGAAAATTAAAGACTAAGGAAAGGCAACTTATTGATAACAATTAATTGTATATTTCAAAATAGCCTTGAAAGAGCATTCAGAAGATTGCCAACATAAAAATGATGTGTGTTGGAGGTGATTTGTATACCAGTCACTTCTTGTCTGACCATCACACTACATATGTATGTGAAATATTATATGAGACCACAAAAATACAAACAGTGATTCTGTGTCAATGAAAACTTTAGGAACATAAAAAACCCAGGTTCTTGTATTTTTCTACTTCTGTTCCCTAATATTTAAAATCACGAGTGCTTTAGCGTTTGACTTTAACACACTTTAAGATTCAATCTGGAATGTCTTATTAACTGGTTGTTAAAGAATTTTGCAGGATTAAAGCACACATTTTAAGGAATATATCAAAATAATTAGAAAGCATAGAAAATGTCACACATCTCATTTTAAGAAAGCAAACTGAAACAATTTTTATGTTATTTGTTACTAAAGCGTGGTAAATGTGCGTATGCATTTTATTAAAATTTTAATAAATGTGACAATCTGTACTACAAACAGTAAAATAATCACTTCCTTTCATATTCCAGGAATGTTTTAATTGTATGGGATGCCACAGGTTCTTTCTCGCAGGAATTATTAATCTTGAAAGGTCAGCTATACATATCTTCTCTTAATATCTTTGTGGCTGGTTAAAGCTGAATACCTTCCTAATGAGCACCATGCCAGGCAGCTTTGATTTTCTTCCTATTGCTCTGGGTGATCAGCAACTTGCAGAGCATTTCCTAGAGCTACTTGGAGTCAGGAATCCAAATCTTTCTGAGGTGCTGCCCAGGGTGGGAAGCTAGCAAGAGGATGGAAGAAGGATAGTGACCTTCCTGAACCCACGGAGTTTGAATGTAAACACTTAAAATAGTGATCTGAAAAAGGAAATAAATATGAATGTTTAATCTGTTGTCTTTTTTTAATTAATTTTCAAAACCTGTTTCCATGTTCCAGGAGAGTCTAGCAATACATGGAAAAAGTAATGCTTCTAGCTTTGAGTAGTAGTTGTTATGGTTCGTGTGTGTGTGTGTGTGTGTGTGTGTGTGTGTGTGTATACCCAATAGAGGTCAACTTCAGGCATCATTCCTCAGGAGATGCCTATCTGGGCTTTTGGTTGGTTGGTTGGTTGGTTGGTTGGTTTTGGTTTGCTTTGGGTTGGGACTTTTGTTGTTGTACTGTGTTGTTTTATTTTTTTGTTTTGTTTCAGTTTGCTGTGTGAGACAGCATCTCTCACAGGGACCTGGAGCTCATCAATAGGCTACACTTGCTGACCAGAGAGTCCCTCAGTTTCTTGTCTCTCCTTTTTGTCCCCCAGAATTGAAATTTCAAGTGTGCCTCCATGCCAAGCTTTTTATATGGGTGCTGAGGGGTTAAACTCGGGTCCCCATGCTTGTACAGCAGGCATGTGACAGACTGAGATCTCACTGCAACCAAGCAGAAGACAAGCCTCAAGAGAGCGTTAAAGGAGTAATTAGAAGGAAGCATTTCAGAAGATTTTTAAGTAAAGACTCAAGAAAGACTAAACAGCAGTTAAGTAGCTTGTGATACAAATTGCCGTCTGCCATCTTCTAATCCCAATAAAATATAAAGACAATAACTTAGGTGCCTGAAGAAGGAAGGAAACAACAGACCCATAGACCCCAAACAACAGACCCATTAGTCTCCTCTATTCGGGAACTAGTTTCAGGTTTAAAGGAAGGGAGTGGAGGACCCTGATTCAGAGCTCTAGAATTTTATGGACCTGTAAACTTTGTTCTTTCTGAGATATCTTTATCCTGCCGGGGCAGACACTAATTGAACTTCCACTCACATCTTAACCCCTTTAAAAGATATGTTAATGTCAATATTAGACAACAGGACATACTCTCAGAATAACAACCTAGCTAAAGAGAAACCAGGGGACAAGGCCGAGAAGCGGGTGTGCTTGTTTCCGTTCATGTGTATGTCCGATGTGTTTACAACGCTGATACTTTGTTTCTGGCCTCTCTTCTGACTGGTAACAATCTACAACAGGACAAAGACTCACCAACGGTTAGTAATCACTGGGGTAAAGTGCACCACAGCGTGTAACAGGTGTGGGCCAGGTTGGCTCTGGAAGGACAACAAATTGAAATTAAGATAAGCTGAAACAATTTACTGAAATGAGCTCTCTGTTAACCAGCTCTTCCGATATTTTGATTTGCTTCCTGCTTTGGCTTGAGAGGAAGAAAGATTTATTTTAGACTGACCATGCTAAGATCACCAGCCCAGGGCCACACCAACTGCAAGGGGTTAAACATAAGCCAGGCCAATAAATGGAGACGAATGGTTAGTATTCCTAGAAAGAACAGTCCAGTTTTCCAGATTTCCTGAGGAAGGAGATGCACAAAGTGGCTTATTTGATTTTGCAGACGGAAGCAGGTAACATGAATCAAGCAGGAAGCAGAGTGCCCAAGAGAACGCTCAGAGAATGATTAAACGGAAGCAGTGTAGGTTTTTTTTTTTAAATAATGACTTCAAGCAAAATTAGAAATAGGATGTGAAGGAATGAGCACAGGGTTTTAATCCCTGTGCTACCCTTTACCAGTGACATCTTGGACATCCTTCTTCACCTTTCTGAGCTTGCACAAAGTCTTGTACAAAATGGGGAGGGGGATATACCGTGCATTTGGTAGGATTAAGATTAAATTATAAAAGTTTACAACATATATCAACTGCCTGGCTTATACTACATGTTTTTAAGATGGATGACCACAATGATTGTAGTTGCAAGCTGCCCTCAAATGAGGATCACTTCGGTTGTTGATTCATCCAGAAAACATGCGTTGCGGGGCACTTATAGCACCCTAAATCCTCAAAGTCAGTGTCCTAGAACTCCTGTGGTACGCACCTATGCTCACCTGATCTTTGACAAGGGAGCTAAAACTATCCAGTGGAAAAAAGACAGCCTTTTCAACAAATGGTGCTGGCACAACTGGCAGCTATCATGTAGAAGACTGGGAATTGATCCATTCTTATCTCCTTGTACTAAGGTCAAGTCTAAGTGGTTGAAGGACCTCCACATAAAACCAGAGACACTGAAANGGGAACTTTCTGGATAACACTTGAAATGTAAATGAAGAAAATATCTAATAAAAGTTGGAAAAAAAAAAAAAAAGAACTCCTGTGGTAGAGAGGTGGAAAGAGACTTGAGCGTATGTTACTGACCTTACAGCAAACGCATGGCTCCGTTCTGGAATCGAGGACAGAGCAATCTAACACCTAAGGGTGGAACCAAGGTGAGCAAAGTTCTCAAACCTGGATTTGGAAGGTGTATTACATGTGTATTACATTACAGTATTACATGTGTAGGAAAGAAATGGATGGGATTTTACATTCAAGAAACTGTGTATACAAGGGAATAGAACTACAAGCCATCTTGTCCTTCCTAGAGAAGCATAATAACTTTCTAGCAGCCTCTGTACATTTCATCTGTCATGAGTATTTTCAAATGCAATAACATCTCACAATGCACTGTGCACACGGCAACCATGGCTGTTAAGTGGATGGCAGTATTTTCCTATGCACCATTCAGCATTCCCACCTGGGTGCCTCGGTGGGTTCAAAGATTCAGTTCTCATCTGTAATGAGAGAAGTGGTGGTAGAAATGACTTTTTCAAGCTGGGCGTGGTGGTGCATACCTTTAAGCCCAGCACTCGAGAGACTGAGGCAGGCGGATTTCTCAGTTCGAGGCCAGCCTGGTCTGCAAAGTGAGTTACAGGACAGCCTGGGCTATACAGAGAAACCCTGTCTCAGAAAAAAAAAAAAAGAATATCATTCCATTATTTCTCAGTTCTTTTCTACATACCAATCAATTTTCTAACACCTATCAAGTGGAAAATGTAGGCTTTAGCATGCACATGGCTCACATACATACATGCAGGCATTACATTTATGCACATAAAGTTAAATAAATAAATGTTGAAAAAATTAATCTGTAACTGAATATATGTATACATACATGTGTGTATGGGAAAAATAGATATATCACAGGTAGATAGATGATAGAGATAGATAAATAGATGACAGATAAGCAGATAGATAAATAAACTATAGAAAGACAGGTTCATAGATGATAGATAGATAAATAAATAGATTATAGATTACTTTTGCTTAACCTTACAGTTCTAAAACACTAAATTTTCATGACTAAATATATATATAATCCCACTTGTCAAATTATAGAGAGAAAATTCTAATTTAACATACAAATTATTTCATGCCCAGACAATGCATGGATTTAATGCAGATTCATGTCAAGTTGGAGTAGACATTACCTGCTTTCTACAATGTCAACTTTTAACCATATTCTTAAATGTTTTTTATCAATAGTTTAAATCTTGGGATACAACACATCTTTACTAGACTCAGTTAGCCTGAAGAATGGAAAGTATTTGCTGGGAGTCAAAGAAACAACATATCCAAGGGTAATTTGAAGTTGAGTGTGATGCGCCACTGTCCCTTTAAGAAGCAAGATGGAGCCATCACTGCAGAGCTACAGAGGGCTATAAACATGAATTCATTTTCTAGATTGAGAAATTGTCCTTGCAAATTGAAACTAACTACTCACCTAGGTAGTTATATGGTTTACAGTTTAGGACTAAACACCCAACCTAAATAAGGACAAGAAAACTTTCCCCTGTGGAGAAAGACACTATCCACAGGTGACGCTGACCTTGGGTGTGGCCAGCTGCAGAAGATGGTCCTGGTAGCACAGGGTTGCTTCTTTCCTCCTAATCTAGCATTACCTTCTGCTCTCTTGGCTTCCATCCAAGGCCACGCCACGCAGCACTAAGCAGCCCGGCTCCTCCCAAAGCCAATAAGAAAAGAGGAGGTGCTACCTCCACCTCCCTGCCTATAGCTCTCACCAAAAGGTTAGCAATCTTTTATATGAGTAAAAAACGTCTTTACATGCATTGGCCACCTGCCTGTTCGGAAATTCCGATTAAGAAGATGCCTGGAGATACAGGTGGAGTCCTATTTAGGCTATGGAGACAGATGATGGGGATGGCATGGGCCCTGCAACTGTAATTACTGCTGAAGGAGAGAAGGGAAGATGACCAGCACCCAGCCAGGCCTGGATCTGCTTTTCCCTTACTGCTACAAACGATAGGTTGGCACTCTGAAATTCAGTTTCTGAATATTTAACTGGCTGCTCACCTTTGCGTGCCTCAACCATCTCAGGAGTCAGATTTGATGATCACAGGGAAAGTACACAAAGTTCTAGCTGCAGAGACAATGCTCTATGGTAATCAATGGGAAAGAATTCGAAACTTCCCAAGAGGAAAACCAAATTAATCACTAGTCCTCATAGTGACAAACCAGCTTTCACATACCAACATGAAAGCATTACTTTTGTACTTCAAATAGGAAAAGCCCCAGCATGCCATATATGAAACATCTCTTAATTCTAAATTCTACTTGATTTAAAGGGCATTTATTTGACTGCCTATTGGAGACAGGAAGTAAGAAAAACAGGCAATAGTGTTCAGACAACACTCAGCCTTGAACCATGGCAAAGGCCGTAGTGGGGAGAGGCTCTGTTTTTGCTGTTTGCTCTGTCCTGAACCAGAATGGAGCTCAAGCCTCTTTCTACTTCTGTGCTCATAAGCAATAATGGGCAGAAGAAGCATTATTCTAAAGACCCTCCCATCTCATCTTCGCCTGTGTTGCTTAGAGGTGTGCACTGGCATGTGGGAATGAAAGAGAATATGCAATAAACAGTAACTGGAGCTTGGGAAGAAGATACCAACACCAAGAAGCAATCAGAAATGGGGATATGAGTCAGCACAAAAGTGAAAAAGACAATTCTTGCATGTGCATATGTTTACTGAGTGTGTAGACATGTTTTTATGTTGGGGGGTGCATGCCTGTGTACCGGTACAACCAAAGGTTGGTACTGGGTGCCTTCCTCGATCTCTGTCCTTCTCAGATATTAAGGCAGATCTCTGGTGGCTCGGCCAGAGCTTGCCCATTCATCTGCTCTCTCTAGGCAGCTTGTTCTGGGGCTTCCTCATCTCCGCCTCCTGCATAGGCTGGCAGCTATGCCCAGCCAGCTTTTAGAGATCTTAGGTTGGATCTGGGGAATCTAAACCCTGATCCTCACACTTGTGAAACAAGCGTTTTGCCCAACAAACTATCTTCCCAGTCCAAAAGACAATCTGAAAACATAAAAAGAAGTATTTATCTGGTTCAAACCACAGAACTTCCACCCACCGCCTTACAGAAAGCCTCATGAAGACAAGGTCCACACCTTAGTTATCAGCACATTTACATTCATTAGCACAATGTACTTTCCATCACTGATAGTGGTTCAAAAAATATTTTCAATACATTTTATTTAATGAGCAGAGATTAAATGCAATAATAAATATTGAGTTGTACTTCTGACAAAGTTATTGTGAAACAACACTTTGAAGATAGGCTAAAGCCAGGCTCCAGCCTCACCCTGGTCATTATAGTCTTTCTCTCTCTCTCTCTCTCTCTCTCTTTCTGTCACTATATATATATATATATATATACACACACACATAGATAGATAGATAGATAGATAGATAGATAGATAGATATGGATAGATGGACATATAGAGATACATATAGAGAGATATGTATATATGATGTGGATATATATGAATCCCTATATATATATTGTGTAGATAGATAGAGGTAGAGAGATACCTGTTCATATCATCTATCTATCTTTTGTTTTCAGGATTCTGGTTATATAATCCTGAGTTTGGAAAAACAAATACATTTAATTACATACTGGCTATTTCACACTATTCAATCAATCTTTTGTCTCTGATTTCTGAGTTAAATTAGTTTAAAGTTACTGTTCAAGGGACAATTGAGATAAATTGTTTAAGATTTATCTCATGTTTTAAGATAAATTCTAGTCCTTCTTTAGCAGGAATTATAGAAATTCCCTGGCATGATTGTGTATGAACAGGGGCTGCTACTAGGATAAGCAGTACTCAGAGGTCATGCAAAATAAGTCACAGTATGTTAGGATGGATTCTAATTATCAACTCACACTAAGAACTTCTGGTTCTTTAGTGTGTGTGCTGTTTCCTAATAAATGGCCTCTAAATCCCTAGACACTCAAGTCTCCCAGGATTCCCCTTGCCTGTGTTTCAAATGACACAGACAATTTGTCACCTCTAGTTCTGAAATCTCAGTATGTAGAAGTAAACAGACAATACTGTAAGGTGGGGCTATTTCTGCAGCTTTCTGATATAGAAGCTAGGAGCTGAATCTAGAGTTACCCTGACAGAGACAGTGTACGGAGACTGAATCCTGAGACACAGGTATACTACTGCAGTAGTTCTGGGCTCTTAGCACTCATTTTGGCACATGTAATGGGAAGTGTGGAGTCACCTTGAAGAAAAATAATCCATATAGGAACAAAACAGACACAGTCATCAGGAGCAGCCAGCTACCTTACCTCCTGCTTCACTCATGGCACCCACCTCACCCCAGTTCTACACTAGCCCCAGCCTGATGTAGCAGGGGCTTTGCATTCTCACCCTGGTCCTGCTGAGCTGGCTGAGTGATTTAATCTTTTCTACACCAATTGTTCTCCTCTGGAAAATAGAGAGTTTGAATTCCTGATCTCTAAAATCTTTTACTCAAACTCAACCTTTTGTTGGATTCTTAATGCTAGAGTGATGTGAAAGATGTAGAGGCAAAAAAAAATCAAAACAAAACAACAATAACATCAAAAAATCAACTATTAATAATAATATAAAAATAATAATACAAAAATAATCTCTGAATTTTCATAATTAAAAGTTCTGGATACTTACTGAGCATTAGACACTGTTCAATATGTTTTAACCTATTAAATTTACACAGCCCATATGATGTTGACACTACTGTTACTCACAATTTTCAGGTGAGGAAACCAAGACACAGGAATTCTAAACAATGACCAGTGGCCACACAGCTGATAAGCATTGACTTAAAACACTGAATTCTGACCCCTCCAGCTTTGACTCTCAAGCAGTTTTAATTTAATTTTCCATCCTGTAAGATTCTCTTTACTGAAACCATGTCCTCAGCCTAAAGAATTCTACTTTACCATTTTGATATTTCAAGAAATGTTTCTCAACTGTCCCAGGAACTGTGCCTGGAGGTAGGACCACAGAAAAGAGGAAGGAGAAAGTCCTTTTTCTCACAGACATTCCTCCAACAGCGAACACGGATGCAACAGAGCACATCTGTACTAAGTATGCTGGATAGAATATGGATTTCTTCTTGAAACATCATACCATGAGATTATCCATCATTGGTTTTTATTAAGACTATATAATATACTAATGAATAATATTGACAATATGAAAGAATGGTTTAATATCAGACTTGGATCATCAGGAATAACTATGTGAATATTTAGACCAAGGACAGCACTGATTAATGCCCCAGGGTAAAATAGAGCATGTCTGAGTCAAAGAAATTTTTAAAGATTAAATAAGGTTTACTCAGAGAAAGTCAGATAATGAACAGCTATACAATAAAGTGTGAACCAACACAGAAATACTAATGGGACTTCAGGGACTTCCATAGAATTCCGAAGTCCCTATAAACCCTAGCACGATGTTATCACAAACTCAATTTCTTGAAATGTTTAAAACAGAAAGACAATAGCTGCCCATTCCACATTGACTATCTCTACTTCAAACTTCCTCTCACGTCAGCTGTTGTTGGAATGACCTGGAGTTTGGAGACATTGGGATAACGACAGCCAATGTGGCTATTCATCTAGCCTGAGTCTAATGTTACAAGTCCAAGTATGGGAAATTCATTGTAAGCCGTCTCAGTTTAGGAAATACTTCCTTCTTAATAGGCATGGTATGATTGATAAAACATAAAGGAGCAATTCTGTCACTTAGAAAAGCATTTCCATAAAACAGGTATGAGAATTGAGAATTACAGAAATGCTGAAAAGCAAATTGTAGCAAGCTTTCAGATCATAAGAAATGAAATGGTAGGGAGGAAGAAGTACATCTTGAGTAAAGATAATGAACTCTCTTTTGGAGACTTCACTAATCTAATGAATGAAGAGGAGGAAATGATGTGAACATGTTGGAGACACACTTACATTTCTTGCTGATTGAACACAAAATGCTTACACCAACAAAGATAGCAGTTAACACTCCCATGCAAAGGGGCAAATTGCTTCATCAACTCTTCCAGTCCTGAAGATTTGTCACCAAACAAGAACATTTGAAATGCCCCAAATCTTACAACTCATATTTAAAAGTAATTGTATGAAGTAAAGGCTTCCTCAAATTTGACAGCATCGATAAATGCATATGTAGCACAAAAATAATGATCTGAAAGGTGAAAGTTGTCTTAGAAAATCGTATTTTAAAAATCAAAAGATTAATGGAAGCATTCACTATAGAGAAAATTCACACAAATTGTCACATGAAAATATAATTTAAAATATACAGCTAGAATAATAAAACAGGTATTCTAGCTGTGTGGCAGATGGTTCATCATTTAAATGATGATATTTATGGTATTCGTCAGAGTTTTAAAATGTGTTATTTGAGGCTAGTGAGATGACTCAGTAGGTAAAGTCAGTTGCTGGCAAACCCCATGCATGGATTTGTTCAATTTCTAGAACCCACAGGGTAGAAGAAAGAATCAACTCCAACAAGTTGTCCTCTAACTTCCAAATGTGGCATATACACACATAGCCACACTGCACACACACTACCCAACACATCATCACCATCACCATAATAACACTTAAGATGTATTTTTTTGTGTTTTCTCTTGCTAAATACTCAATTTTACTTTTAATTTTGTAGTGAAAATGTGTGTGTGTCTCCCCAAACGGCATCACTACTGATGCCTTTTCAAATGCATTTGAGCATATTTCCCAAGACATTGGCTTCCCCTCCTAGCTGATATGTTTCTTTATGTTCTACCCAAACATCATCTCCATATCACAGTTCTTGATTGTGGTAGGTGGTGTCTGTTTTCACAAGGCAAAAAGGCACTAAAATGTTTTAAGCAATTACTCTGTGCTAGACCTCTGTCAGGTGTCCTATGACATAACTTCACTTAATCATACACGTCTTCAAAGCTAGGCAACTGTTTCCCACCCTATTTTCTGCCAATCAAACCAATGTGCCAATTGTCAAAAATCTTGCTATCTATGAATGCTACAGTGCTAATTATATATCATGACACGTGCTTCTTGGTTGGGTAAAGATAAAATTTAACCCTTTAAAGAAAAACCCATTACAAACTCACACATGAATTTTCAAAATGTACTTTGGGTTAAAAGCGAAACCTTGTGGTTTCTTGGCCAGAAATGCCAACTTTGCAGATGCTACACTTGTGTGGGAAAATTGTTCAGGCATATTAAAAACAAACACATGTATGTGATTGGATTTCCACACTTGAGGCTTGGGATACACTTAGTTTTCAGTATGTATTGATCTTTAATATATTCCCTTCCAGCCAATCCAAATCAGTTAGTTCTTAACATCCCCACTGAGAGGGACACTCTCAGTGAGAGGGATTATGCAAGCACTGCCCTGTCTTCTGCATTACCTTGTTAATCCATTAGGATTTAGAAAAATCCAACTTGAAAAAAGAAAAGAAAAAAAAAAAAAAGAAATCATTCTCTTGCCCATAATTGAAGATGGTAAAATCAGATGAGTTAATGCTGCCAACATAAGATATAATTAACACAGCCATTGTGTGAAGGGTATCACAGCACATATGGTATGGTATGTAAAACCAAACAATGTTTTTTTTTTATAATGTGTGAATATAGATATTCTAAAGTGAAAGATCAAGTGGGAGCCTTAGTTCTTTCTGAGGCTGCATGATAAGCCTGCCCCTGACTGTATCAAGCGCCGCTTCCCTACTCGATGATAAAATTGTCTGTTGACATAGAAAGTTATATCCAGCTTTTTTAACTTTATATGTCAGGTTCTTAATAGTTTCCTAAATAACAAGGAACACTCTTAGTCAGTTGGCATTTTCCAGTGTTTTAATTGCCTGCTGTGATATAATTATTGTGACATTTTGGGATGTTTTTAACATCCTGAATTAAATATTCTGACATCCCACAGAGCACTTCATGAAAACAGTCAAACTGTATTCAAGTCATTAGCAGTCTACAGCTGTCCTTTAATATTAAAATTATTTTCCAAACACAAAACACAGATGAAAATTAAAGTATTTAACAACGTTGAGCCCGGGTTAGGCTTCAATTCTGTATTACCCTGATTTGTCAGGTAAAGGAGAACAGGGCGACTCTGAGATCCTTCCATTAAACTTCATCTGAAGAGCCAAGCAAATTAGGGCCACCTCTTGATAAAAGATAATGAACAAAATGTACTGATTTCAAAAGTGCAATTAGCCCCGGAGGACACAGCCGCAAGTCTGCATCACGATAATCACAAGAACACCCCAGCTCCGTCTCCTAGCGAGCAGGCCTGCTCCGATGTACCCACTTATTTATTTGTGTCACTGTTTGTATCATAGGATATGTTCAAAGAAAATCCGACATCATTCACCTAATTAGTGTATTTCAAATAGCAGATCCTATCCTCAGCCTCTTGCGGCAAAATGCTAAGGCATTTTGGGGGTGGGGGTGGGGCTAACTGGAGGAACTAGTGATAGGCACAGCAACAACGCTCCTTTTGCAAGACTCATAAGCATCTGGACACTTAGCACATCTGGAGCTAAACCTTCCCCCTTTGCAACATTTCCTTTTCCACTGCTGTGGTAAAATACCCCGACAAAAGCAACTGAAAGAAGGGAGTTGATTTTTGCTCTCGGTTCCAGGACACAGTCCATTGTGGTGGGGAAGTCCTGATTGCAGGAATTTGAGGCAGCTGCTCGCATTAAATCCATTCAGAAAGCCAAGAGCAATCTTGCTACCTCCTTTTTATTCAATCCAGCACCTCAGCCCGTGGGGCAGTGTCACCCATGGGTAAGGCAGGTAGGTATTCCCGTTTCTATCAGATAATCTAGATAATCCCTTAGAGGAACGCCTAGAAGCTTGTCTGTCAAGATGACAGTATTAGCCATCAAACCTTTTCACCCTTTTCCTTCTTCACCCACAATTCCTCTCTAGAATCATAGGACAACTCTATAGTTCTCCCAGACCCCTAAGGTTGGTATTACCATTGATTCCTGCCTGTTCTTAGAAATGAAAGCTAAGCCATCAGAAAATCTCATAATCTCAATCTTCAAAATATATATGAAAGCCAGAACTTCTGACCACCTCTCCATTTCCACTGCCTAGCTCATGCCAGCATTATATTTTTTTTAGTGCGTGGTAAAATATACGCTTCATAAAATTTACCACTTTAACTGTGTAAGCATAAAACTTAGTAATGTTCAGTACCTTCACAAGGAGGTCTGAACAAATACCACTCCAGCCACATCACTCCCTGCTAACCACTACTGTACTTTCCCTAGGTACTCCATGTCCATGAAATCATACAGGGTGTTTCTATTGTGCCTGTCCCTTTATAACACTTGCAATAGTGTTATAAAGTCCATAGCATGCGTCAGAACTTCCTTTCGTTTTAGAACTGAACAATAGCCTATTGCCTGTTGGTGTTAACAATTCCTCTGCCAGTGTATGTATGGATTGTCTCCATAGCTTTTGGCTACTGTGGAGAGTATGCTATAAAAGTTGGTGTACACATTTTTTGGTTTTGAATCTGAAAGTTGACCTAGATATGGTATTATAGATCCTATGGTGATTTGTGATCATCTTGTGAAGGAATAATTAATTGTGCCCATTTCCACTCTTGCAAACTCATAGTCCATTATTCATAGACCAGACAGGGTGATCTTTTTAGGTTTTGTGTTATATCACATTTTGTCTTCCAAGTTCTCCTGAATCCTCCTGATCTAGCTCCTGACAGTCACCTCCTCACTCTCCAACTCCGCTGACCGCTCTTTCTCAAATCTGACTATCCTGCCTGACCCCTGTGTGCTAACTATTCCTACAGCCTCCCAGTGAAATAGTAATCTTGTCCACCTGATGGAACTTTGAAGCATGTTGGGGGCACACATCTGGGCATGTCTATGAGGAGATTAAAGGATAAGCACATGCTGTCAATGTGGATGGCACCTTCCAGCAGTTGCCACCTGTCTGCCTGTGCAGGTCTCTGCTTCTTCCTGAGGGTCCATTGTCAATGCTCCTATCATTCTCCATTGACATCTGACTCCCCTATTTCAGCCTTCCCGGATGGTCTCAGGATCAGCAACATTCTAAAGTGCTTCTTCAGTCTTGAGCCCTGGACTGAGACTGTCCAGTATCCAGCTTTGTGAACTGAGTAGCTACTTAGTTCTCTGTCTCTCCAGTGCGCACACAGCCATTCTAATACCGAATCCCTGCTCTATACATTAATCTTATCAATTTTCCTTTTAATGTATACACACACACACACACACACACACACACACACACACACACACACATTTTGGTTCTGTTCCTCTATATTAGTCAATGTCTAACATAGCCAGATGTCTATATGGGTCTAGTTCTCAGTTCTTCTATATGTCTTTTCATATAGCATCTTACTGGGGGTAGGCGAGCTTTCTTCTCCATTTCCCTGTCTAAGGATGACAATGGTACACATATATCACACCATTCAATCTTTGCCTTCTTAATATGCTATATTTTTCATATATCTCACTACACCTGATTCCTTATATATTGTATCTATAATTGATGGTCCTTACTTGTTGGAATGTGAAACTCCCGAAGCCACAGGCATAGAATTGTTGGCTGCTGTATTAACACTGAGGGCTGCCCAGTAACTACTGATGATTCCTTGTTCTCAAGGTTACAGTGAAAGGAATGTAAGCAACAACCACCCATGTCATGTGCTCCCACTAGTCATCATAATAGAAAGCTGTTTCTTAATCATTTAGATTCTATCTGTAGAAAAGGAGAAGAAAAATGGAGGTGAGACTTTTTTCGTTTTCTTTTTTCAATAACTTTTTTGCTCCTTATAAAACTAACATATTCCATTCCTTGTAGAAAATGCAAAAAAAAAAGTTTAGACAATCACAAAGAGGTTTTAAAAAATCACACATAATACCTTAACCTAAAGGTCATGATTTTTAAAGTCCTCTTACATCTCTTTCAAGTCTTTTTCCATATGTATTTTTTCAAACAATAGAATCAAATACTTATTTCATACAGTCTTTCCTCACTAAATGTTGCAAATTAAAACTACCCTAGTCACTCAGTGTCCTTCTATAGCACCAGGATCAAAGGCTAAGTAATACTCATTATATGCATATTATAATTTAACTCTGAGTATTAGGTATTTAAATAGCCTAGAATATTTCTGTATTATCAGCAAGGTGAAATTCTTCAAGTTAAATCTTCTACTCTGAAGTGAGTGAATGAGCCCTTATATTAAAATTTCTAAAAGCAGAATTCGGGAATCAGTGGCTACATGGAGTTTTAAAGATTTTTCTAGGTAATATGAATTTGTACTTTTCCAAGCAAGGCAGAAAGGGCATGTTTTAGTGACCCTGTTGTCATCCACAGACACTACAGTCACTCAGTGGAATAAGCGCCACAAGAATAAACTCATGTTGGCTGGAATTGGATGAACATCAGGGAAAAAAGTGTTAGCTCAAAGGAAAGATAAGAATTGGCCCTGGAGAGGGGGATGTTATTAAACAGAGACTTTGCCTGCAGTCTTTGCACCATGCTAACTAGGGTAGTAAATAGAAGTGCTGTAAGGATATCACAGGCAAATTCTAAGTACTTTAACCACACAATGAATGTCAGTTTTGACTATACTTGACTTTTCAAAGAACCTTGTGTTAACATTTTGTGACAGAGCAATGAAATAGTTTACTATTATGCTCTGATTATTTCAAAATATTTATAGATCACTTTTATAACTGGGAAATATAGTGCCTAACGATACAATCGCAATAACAGAGGATAAATGGGACCAAGTTTGGCAGTAATTCCAGTAACAATAGTGGATGGATAAAATTCACATTTCACAGAGCAGTGACTGTTTGAAATGTTTTAGCCAAATTCTGCTCAGATTAAATCCTTGAAGATGACTGAAAAATCTGCACTGAAAAGGAAAAAGAGGTTGTCCTTGCTTTTGGCAGTTAAGTTTCGAGACCTCTACCTAATGATGCGGTTTATTTGTAAATATACTTTTCAGAAATTTGCTCATTTTTTGAATGTTCATTTAATTAGATCACAGTAATGTGAGTTATGAAAGTTCCCTCTCTGTGGCGCTCTCTCTCTCTCTCTCTCTCTCTCTCTCTCTCTCTCTCTCTCTCTCTCTCTCTCTCTCCCGTTTAATTTTGCTTACTGCTTAAGAGGTTCCAGTCTATCTTGACAGGGAAGGCATGGTGGCTAGCACTGGAGATGACTGTTTCCACTGGGCCCGCATCCGTTAGGCAGAGAGTAGTGAACGGTAGGTAGTGTTCAGCTCACTTTCTCCTTTTTATGTAGTCTGGAACTCCAGCCTGCACAAAGGTGTCACCCACAATCACATTGGTTCTTCCCACCTCAAGTCATCTAACCTAGGAACTTCTTTGGCGATATGACCTAGGGTTTATTTCCATAATTATTTTAAGTCTCATCAAGATAATGATCAAGATTAACCATCACAGTTCCACCTCTTGTCAACTCTAACACATCACTTTCAAGCAATATCTATACACCCTTCATCTTCATAAGCTCGTGTAAAAAAAAAATGCATTTGATTTTATCCCCACTGTATTTTAAAATCCCTACAACGTTCAAACTTGTAAGTGCAAAATCTCTCTGAGCTTCAAACAATCTCTTTCTTAACTGTGAGTTCCCCATACCATTAAAAATAAAACACTACCAACATAAAATGGCAGAGTATTCATTCTCATTCCAAAAAGGAGTACGTGGGGTATATCAAGAAAAGATCAGAACAAAGGTTGAGACCCAGCAGGGCACACACCGAAATCCTGTAGCTTCCAGCCATGCATCTGGAGCTGGTGATGGAAGCATCCTGGCATCAATCCCTCCAGCTCTGCTGTCTACCTGGCACAAAGCCGCTGTGGGCGGGCTCCTTGCGGTGCATCAGGTTCTATCAGCAGATGTCCCATGATTCGGGCATCTCCGCCATTCTTGGATCTTCATTGTAACGTGGGTTTCACCTTCCCAGCTTCACAGAAGCGGCCTCTGGGTGCCACGGTGCAGAGAACCCTGATCCTGCCACATGCTGCCTGTCCTCAGTAGCCTGCAGGAACCTGAGAACAAACCGGCATGTACTGGAAAAGAAGGCGGTCTTTCCTACTTCTTTGTAGTTGAGTTGCTAAGTCTCTTCCTAATGACACAGTTCTCTTCCTTTTTTAAAGAATAATCTTCTTACCAAAAAAAATTATATTTTAAGTGTGAAATTCAGTTCTTTTAAAATTAAATTACAATTATTCAGTCACCATCACAATCCAATTATGGAATATTTCCACTATCTCAAACATACCCTGCTAGCTATTTTACCCATTTTAAAATATCCATTTAAAATATCATGTCTGTTTTCTTAAAAAGCTCCCTTTTTGGTCCTATGATAACACATTTAATTTCCATCCTGTCTTTTGAAATATATATATATATATATATATATATATATATATATATATATATATATATATATNTATTTGAAATAGAATTACATCTCTTTCTCCCATCCCTGTCTCCTCTCAAGCTCTTTCTTTGTCCATCTCATCTCTCTTTTTTAAACCATTCTTTCTTGGCCTTGCCCCTACTATTTGACTGAGAACTTAGCATTGGTATTCACTGCAATGTGTCTCTATGTGTTCCATCAATGCCGTGTGTGCTTTTCCTGGGCCACCTCATCCACTGCATGACTTTAATACTATTTCCTCTGTGTAAGAAATCTATTGTCTATCCACTTCTTTTCTGAGCTCTAGATCATTCCACATTCTCCTGCTTGCCTGTTGTCTTCACTTAGATGTCTTACAGACATGTAATCCTTGGCATGTCTAAAATTGAAGTTTGTATCCTCTGTCTAGTCCCATGACTTTTTATCCTGCAGTGCTCATTTTTCAGTAAAGATACCACCAACATACTCATCCCGGGAGTTCATTCCACAAATCTGGGCACTATCCTAAACCCTTTCCTTTTCCTGATCTATCTAACCCTTCCCTCTTTCTGTCTATGGGCTGCTGATACCTTCTTAATTGGTGGTATATCCTACTTGGACCATTATAGTAGCCTAATTATTTTCCCTGCATTGACTCTTAACTCCTCAACTTTCCTCCACACTGATATCTTAGTAATAAAGTTCCATGCATCTTAAAAGGCCTCAATGACTTCTATAATGAATAAAGTAGAGCTCAGCTTTTCCCAATTGCCTCTTACTCCCCATATTACTGACTTCTGTAGCCCCTCAATTTCACCATAACTTCCTGTTTGTTCTTCCTATAGAGACCCAAAGCCTCCCGATCTCAGTAGTTTCCTTTGCCGGGACTTCTCCTCCCTGAGTCTCTCCCCTTTCACTTCAGATATTATTTTATATTACTCCCTTGTATGGAAGGCTTCTTTTTTCTGACTCTCCATTATTGATCCATTTTTTCTACAATATTCCCTCACAGTCACACACAAACTATATATATATATATATATATATATATATATATATATATATATATATATAATATATATATATATTTTATATATATATATATATATATATATATATATATATATATATATATATATATATATTTGGTTCAGGACTATTAAAAGCCTGTGTAGAATTCTGCTCAGTGACAAATAGAGTGTGGTAGTTTGAATAAGAATGTCCTCCACAGGCTTGTGTACTTGAACACTTGGTTCCCAGTTGGTGACACCATTGGAGAAGACTAAGAAGCTGCAACCTTGATGGAGGAAGCCCCTGAGTGCAAGTGTAAAGTCTTAAAGCCTCATGCCATTGCCTGTGCTCTGTCTCTCTGCTCTGTGCTGCATTTCAAGATGTGAGCTCTCAGCATCCTGCTCCAGCCATCATACCTACCTGCTGCCTGTATCCGGCCATGATGGATGCTTATCCCTCTGCAACTCTTCTACAAGTTACCTTGGTTTGGGTGTTTTGCCATAACAACTGAAAACACAGAGCAAGGACAAGTGGAAATTTATCACTAAGAAACAAAGAGGGAGGGAGGGAGGGAGGGAGGGAATGAATGGATGGATGGATGAATGAATGAATGAATGAATGGGAAATTACTAAGAGGAAGTACATCAGTAGTTATGAGGATGCTGGCTACATTAAGCTAGGAATCTTTCTGAAAACAGGCCAGAGTAATCAGATATCACTGGGATGAGGAAATCAAGGACAGAAACCCTATTTAGATTAGTTATTTAGTAATCAACTAAACTGCCTTCTCAGGGTTTTTGCTGAAATTTGATTTAATAGAAAACATACAGAGCAAGGAATAAGAGAAGAGCCAGGCATTTGGATGGAGCAAAACATCCTTGTCACTATTTCTCTACTTTTTACTTTGTGCTACTGATCACAACTGTGATAAAATAGTAATTTGTACTATTTAATGCCTACTTTTCTCCCTAGGCTGTACTCTCCAAGTACCGGGCAATATAACACTTATTTCTGTGCCTTTTTAGACCTGACTCAGTACCTGACCCAGAGAAGCTCTCAATAAATACTTTTTCAAGAGCTCCACGTGTTCATGTAATCCTGATAGGAATCCTGAGTTGGTAACCAAGATCAAACCAAGATCATATCTATGCATGGCATAAGCAAAGAAACTAGGAGTCCAAGAAGTGGATAGCTTGTCCAGGATTGGTCACAAGATTCTGAAGGCATAAATAGAATGATGCATTGAGCAATTTAGAATGCCTATTTAATCAAAGCTGAATAATGAATAATGATGTTCATTGTCATTAATACTGCTCAGCTTTTAAACAAGTCTCCCAGCCAAGGAACAAAAGAAGTTCATCGACTTAAAGAAGCAGAGTTCCAATGTGCTGCCAATTTTTAACTCTTGGGGGAAAAAAATGCTTGCAAGGTAGAAATTAAAAACAATTAGTTACTTCATCTAAAAAGGCCTACCTGCAGCCAGCCCATTATTGGTACAAACTATACAAAGATGATTGATGGAAGGACTCTAAGCTTTTTCCATGCCTAACTCAATAATAACTAGATACCAAAAAACGCAGCTGTGAATCAAGGACTCACTGAATGCTAGATCGTCTGAGGTAGTGTGACAAAGGCACCACTAATACACTCATTATAAATGTGTGGTGACTGAGTGACAGAAGCTGAAACCTGAATTCCTACCTTTCTGATTTATTCATATTTTACATGTACCTTTTTTAAAGCTTCTTTGTATATAGCTTCAAATGAGCTAGCTATTTAATGTATAGTACTATCTGCATAGCAAATCTGCCTTCAGTAGCATAATATGAAAGCCAAATAATTCATTATTGGAGTCAGGTGGATCTAATGAGTCATGTTTGCAGAAGCAAGGTTTAAAAGGAAAACATGGATGTATAGAAGGTGCGGCTCTTACAACAACAGTTGAGTAACAATGCAGAAAATCGGCCTGTTCTTTGGAAGCACTAAATGACCTAGTTGAATAAATGTTAGGCTTTACTCTTGCACTCCAAAAGCAAGCTTACAGTGGACATAAGTGTATAAACTGACATCCGTGAAGTTAAAGCTTTTACATAGACTATTGCATTCCCAGCCCTATTATTTCTCTCTATGCTATCTGGCCAAAGCCAGGGATGGGTGAGGATGGAAAGTCACTGTATGCTAATGCACAGAATATATTAATCAACATCTGTTTTTGAACTCGTTTTAAATTAGTAGTGAGTCTTTCAGAATGAGAGTTCGTGGGAAGGCAGTTTACAAAGAATGTTGATTAATCATTGTTCCACACTATAAATTCACCAGGTAACCATATATAATAGGCATGCAACTGTAGATTGCCCTTTATGGCTCTGTGTTAGTTAACTAATAGCAAAGGTCTCAGAGCGCATTCTAATAAATGGTAGAATAAAATATACAAAATAATATAAAAAGACACAAATCTCAACAGATGGAGACATCAAAGGTTAAGGTTGAAATTTCTTCTTTAAAGTCACGGCAATAAGGGTGAGGGTAGAGAAATGTCAGACAGAAGGGAGGTAAAACAAATTAAATTCTCCACTGTAGACAGTGTATGTCAAAATCTCAAAGGTGAAGAGAAAGGTCTTTGAAGTCTAAATAAGGATGGGAAAATATCAATAATTATGCTTTCTATTTATCACTTCCAGGAACTGGAGATATTTTACAAACTTTAACTCATTAATCCTCACAACATGATTATAAGTCAAGTGGATGACAACTGGTCTACCTTGTTTCACAGAAAAATGATGAGACCCGGGGGAGGGGGGCAGAATAAGTGACAGAGATGCCTGTGAAGTAGCCAGGAAGAAATCTAAGCAGTACCTAGCAATTAGAAAATGCAGATAGAAAACCCACAGAAGCTAAGACCCACAAAAGAAATTTACCATGATAATCCAACCTGAAAGTCTAAGATCAAAAAGCCATTGTCTTCTAATGAGCTTCTGGGACAATGACTCTTTGGTCTGTTCTTTTGGGGCATTAATGAGAATTCTCCATTTTCTATCACTCTCTGAAAGAGATCAAAATCAGGCATGGCTTCATGACTTGTGTGGTCCCTCTGTAAAATGAGGAGGCCGTTCTTCTCTGCTAACATCACACCAGACCCTATAACTACTTTAACCAATAAAATATGAGGGGAAAAAATCTTATTTGTCACACTTGTGAATGAAACTTAATGGCTGAGACAGAGTTAACCACATATGCTTATCTTATGATACAAAATCTGTTAGTTGGATCTGTTCCAGCAAGTTGCTGAAGGTCACACTGATAGAAATGGACAGAGATGTAATTTGAACACAGAGCCTATTCTTGTAAACATACCATATGTTCACTAATATCACATGGCTGCAAAGGGGCAGGAAAGGTTTTTTATTTATTAATTAATTAATTTATTTATTTACATCTCAAACACTGTCCCCTCCTGGTTCCCCATCACAGAGTCCCTCCCCCCATGCCCTCTCCCCTTCTTCTCTGAGAGGATAGCCCCCCCCCCCTTGGGTATTCCTCCACTTTGGCACATAAAGTCTCTGCAGGGTTAGGCACATCCTCTCCCCTTGAGGCCAGACAAGGCAGCACTGTTGGGGAATGAATACCACAGTCAGGCTACAGTTTTAGCAGGAGCCTCCTCTCTAGTTGTTGAGGTACCTACATGGAGACTAAGCTTTATGTTTGCTACATATGTGTGGGGAGGCTTAGGCCCAGCCCATGTATGCTCTTTGGTTGATAGCTCAGCTCTGAGAGCTCACAGGGGTCCAAGTTAGTTGATCCTGTTAGTCTTCCTGTGGACTTCCTATCCGCTTTAGAGCCTCCAATTCTTCCATGAGAGTACCTGACCTTCATCCGATGTTTGGCTGTGGATATCTGCATCTGTTTCAGTCAGCTGCTGGGTAGAGCCTCTCAGAGGACAGTAATGCTAGGCTTCTGTCTTCAAGCATAAAAGAGTACCATTAATAGTGTCAAAAATTGGTGCTTGATCATGGGATGGGTCTCAAGTTGGGTCGATGATTGGTTGGCCTTTCCTTCAGTCTCTGCTCCATCCCTGCATTTCTTTTAGACAGGACAAATATAGGGTTGAAAGTTTTATGGGTGGTTTGGTGTCCTTATCCTTCCACAGGGAGACCAACCTGGCTACAGGAGGTGGCCTCTTCATGTTCTATGTCCCTACTGTTAGGCATCTCTGCTAAGGTCATCCACATTGACTCCTGGGAGCCTCCATCATCTCTCTCTCTCTGGGCCTTCCTAGAGATTCCCCCACCTCCCACCCCCAGCAGCTGCATGTTTCCATTCATTCTCCTGGCCCTCTAGGCTTCTTTCTTGTCTCTCCCCACACCTGACCCTACCCCCTTTCCCCTCTCCCTCCCTTCTCCCAGCCTCTTCCCTCCCTTTGTCTGCCTCCTAGGACTAATTTGTTTCCCCTTCAAGCATCTTTAGTTGGACCTTGCTTTTTGTTTAACATCTTTTGGTCATGGGTATTTTGCACTTTGTGGTTAATATTTACTTCTCAGTGAGTACATGCCATGTATGTATGAGAAATTTTTTTAAGTAGAACCTTTGTCAGCAATTCCCTTTAAGACTTGGAGAAAATCTAGAAGAGACAAATCTAGAAGGGCAAAAATTCAATGAAATGGTTTTATTATTCTCTATATTTGTACAAGTCTTTATGAAATGGGTACATTTTTATGTAGATAGAAACCTATGCTATTTTTAAGGAAGGGCAACTTGTATGTGATAACTACCATCTCTTCCAATTCTAGTTCTTTATTCCTAACATTAACCTTTCTGTGGGCTCTGCTTTGATTCCTGTCAATTGTTAGCTCCCCATTTCTTTCCTCCATTTTGTATGTCATCATGGAAGTTATTATTTCCCGTGGCTAGTGTGAGCAGAGGTTGCTCACATAAGCCATCCCTATGTTGAAGAATAGGCAGAGTTATTGACAAATTTGAAATTTGTGACTGGAGAGACCTGAAGTGTTGTGAATTCAAGTTATCTGCAGCTATGTTTAGTCTCTTTTGCAGTCAGTTCTCTGTACCTGGCCTATATCCATGTGGATAGTAGGTAAAAATCTTCAAGAAGTATTCTCAGCAAAACACTGGCTTCTACCAATACAAAAGCTAAGAGTATCATTAGATAGCACCATCAACTGTTTTCTTTACATTTCTGTGATCTATGTATTTAGAAATAAACTGGTTTATAGCTATCTATGTTCTGTAATTTTTAAAAGCCAGTGTCACCATTTTATGATGAAACATGTCAGTCAAGAAACTCTGTTTGTTCCTGGGCTACAGTAATTAATGTTTGGCTCAAAATAAATTTTCATAGTCATTTTGCAATGAGATTTGCATTTTATATCAACAGCTTAAAGTTAGTGCCATCCCATTCAAAAGTTGAACCCCCAATTCCCCATGTGATGGTATTTGGAGAAGAGCCCTTTGAGGGTAGCTAGGTTGAAACATGGTTGTAAGGGCATGCCCCATGAAGGGATTAAATCCGTATAAGCAGAAATCAAGCTTAGTCTTGTGAGGAAGGCAACCGTGTGAAGCCAGCCGTATGCTCTCACCATCTTGATGGCATCTCAGCCATAGAGATAAAAGGGAATAAGTAGCAGTGAGTTATGCTGTCTGTGACACACTTTTACCATATGAATAAAGCACTCCTGCCCTAGTGGTTGTTTGATCCTGTTCTTTTCTTTTCTGGAAACTATGCCTCTTGAATGCAAGATTCTGCTCCACTTTCCTTGTCTTGCCCATCTCAACAGTCATCGGCTATACTAACACAATTCAACTGCTCATGCTGGAATCCTTCATGAGTTTCATTATCATAGACTTCCAATCTGTCTCCAAACACACCTGAGGTTTCTTAAATGTTCTACCGCTCCTCACAGATTTGGAGCCCGCAACACCACTTAGGAGGACAAGTTTGGATCCCTAACCTACTTCCATTTGGGACCTCCATAGAGCTGCCAGGGTAATCCTTGTCAAAGATGAGTGAGACTGTGTTCCCTCCTCCTCTGCTCTCATTCTTCCCCTTCAGGGAGAGCTGGTCAGTGTTGAATGGCCAGCATAAAATCACTGAACACAGGGTTGGGAAGAGATGTAACACTATTGTTCTCTTAAATGGTGCAAACATCCTTTAGGACAGTAGTTTTCAACCTGTGGGTTGTGAACCCTTTAGGAGTCACATATCAGATAATCTGTATATCATATATTTACATCACGATTCATGACCATTGCAAGATTACCGTTATGAAGTATTAACAAAAATAATTTATGGTTGGGAGTCACTAAAACATTAATTAATATTAAAGGGTCCCAGCATTGGGAAGGCTGAGAATCATTACTCTAGAAGATCACTGTTCCCAGCACACTTTAAAATGCTGAGTCCTTACTCCATAGGTAGATTCAAAGACTTACATGATATTCCTGTTACTCCTCTGACATTACAATTCTTCTGATTCACTGTCCCCCAACACTGAATTAAGGAAAGATGAATAAAGAACCATTTTCTCTAGCAATTCTTTGTTCCCCTGTTCTTTTCTATTCTGGGAACTATGCCTTTTGAATACACCTTTGAACCAAAATTACAGGAGAACAAGAAGTAGGTAGGTCTGGCATCCCAAAGCCTAGATTAGTTGTAACATCAATGTTTACAGTTGCTGCTATTACGTTTACTGTGGTGATTAGAGTGGGAATGGCCCCCACAGGTTCACTTGCTTGGATAATTTGTCCTCAATTTGCGCAACTGTTTGGAAAGAATTAGGAGGTGTGTGCTTGTTGGAGAAGGTGTGAGACTTAGGGAAAGCTGCCTCCTCTGCCTTTTCTTTGTCATTTAGATTTGTGAACTCTCAGCAGCCCTTACCCTCATGCTTGCTCTCCACCATCATGGACACCAATCCTCTGAAACCATAAGTCCAATAAAATGTTTTCTTTTGTAAGTTGTCTTATTCGTGTCTGAGTACAGAAATGAAAAGATAACTAAGACATAATCTATACTTTATATATACATCAAACCATTATTCATAATCCTTTAGATATTCTAATGTATTTAGCTTTCCAAACAGCTTTAGAAACTAGATTTTATTAATTATACCACTTGAAAACTGGTGCATAAAGTTAAAAAAAAAAAAAAAAACTTCACTAACTATGGTCATTTGAAATCTAACCAGGAGTTAAAATGAGACTTTTGGACCCTGAAGCCTCTTGCTGTACTATACTGTTGCTTAGATGGTCACTTTTGGGTCCCAGTTGACTTCATTCATTTTTCTAATTTTGTGTTAATTCACCAAAACTCAAGCCCCAGCAGAAGCACCGCATCATGATAGCTTGGTCCTCGTGTCTAAACTATGCCTATGAACCAAAGTATGCCATTTTCTAACAATGCTCTTAAGACTGCACAAAAAGACCTGAAGGAGCCCACCGTAGAATGATCCAAAGCATTGAAATACCAAAAGTGTCTGGCATAACATTCAGCTACTTGAGTAACTTTACTAAGATTTTCAAGATCCTTTTCACTCTACCACATATGTTTGATTTCCATAAATTCTCCAACAGTCAGGCAAGAGCCAGCACAAGACACTAGCGTATTTTACAAAATGGAATCACACACACACACACACACACACACACACACAGAGAGAGAGAGAGAGAGAGAGAGAGAGAGAGAGAGAGAGAGAAGAGGGGGCAGACAGACTAACAGACAGAGAAGGACAGAGAGAGAAACAGAGACAGAGAGATAGAGACAGACAGACAACTGAAGACTATTCCCTAAACTTAATGTGTTTAGTACACTTTGCTGTTGTAGGAGCTCTTTCCCTCGGGAAACATTTAAAAAAAATTCTACCTCCTTCATTTAGGGAAACAATGACAAACTAATGTACAATTCTAAACAAAGTTCAACTTGGAGAACCAGTGAGTTTATTGGGCTTAAGATCCAGGGCATGGGTGAAGGGTGACTCATAAGAGTGCAGGTGATACCAAAGCAACCATTCTACAAAAAAGTCTCACCCAAGCATGGATGATGACTTACCCATAGCTACATAGATCAAGTTGCTGCTCCTCTTAAACCTCCACAATCTATTTATGTCAGCACCTCCTAAGACCACAAGGCCACAAAAAATTAGGGCAGAATTATATACAAATGGCTAGGAGATACAGTGGGGAATAACAGGAATCTCAAGGGGCTCGGTGGCCCTCCCTTTATCCACCTTTTATGAGGAAGGTCAATAGCTAAGAAGCCCATAGGTCTTCTTAACTATTTTAGGTCACTTGCAAGTTGTTATACCTGTTCTGATGAGAATGCCAGCTGCTGTGGTGGAAGGGAATCATTTTACAACATATGCTAACAGCTTTGCATAAAATTGCATTTTACTTTGTCAATGCTGAGAGGTATTCCATACCTGAGGACTTTGGAGGTTAGAAAGATCTAGTCATTTGCCAAAGGACATCAAGCAAAGCTGAGGCTTAAATGTCCATTTGTCAGATTAGAATTTTAATGTATAACTTTTTTAATGTATAAAATATTAAGATATGGTTGAATTGTATCAAATCTGGAGCAGTTCTGGTGATACGAAAACAATCCTAAGCATATGTAAAATACATAACATGCAAATTATTTCATAATAGAAATCTTTGAAGATTAAATTAAATTATAAATGGGAAAATATCCTTAAAAGTTAAAAGTTAAAAGCACTAATCAGGTGGAATATATTAGGATATAATTGGTACAAGGATATTAAAATCACACATTGATTATAAAAACATTGACTGAGTGAAATGTCAAGACTTTATAACAAAGCATCATAACCTTGAGTTCTCTTTATAAGTACACATCTTAGGTGTTGACACCACTTTGATTTCCAGCCCAGACAGGGAAGAGAGAGGCATTTGAGAAAAGGGTTGAGTGTTGATGGCGTTTTCTAGTCTTCTCAAAGCAAGATGGTTGTCCACGCAATTTAACCCTCCATTTTCCATGAGACCAAAAGATTTAAGGAGTTTTTGTAATGATAGCTGTTTTCCTTTACTTCCAGTGAGTGTTTTAAAGCAATGCAGGGAAAGTTATGATCTTCATAAAATACAGGGAGGGATACTGAAGAGAAAGGCATAGTAAACAAATCTACAATTACTCTTACAAATTCACATGGACTTGTTTATCAGTTTATGAATACGTGAGCATGCATAGCAAAGCTATGTCTACATACACATCATGTGTACCACGTGTGCAATAAAAATAAAAGGCTGGGACTTTCAACCAAAGATAGAAACAGCAAGTAATTCGGATTAAGTCATGAAGCAATTATATGACTCTGCCCAAGTCATTTGATTTTACTTTGCCCTTTGGTCCACCCCCTAGATAGGAACAACAAAGAAAATCCCTGAAAACCAGATGTTACATCAAAGTCAATATTTCCTGGAGGCCAGCCTTGCTGACTTCTTTGAAACATACTAAATTTAGAAGTAGCGTGCAAATAACATTGCTCAGATTAAACTCGCTTATTAGTGGTCCAGATGATAATCAAAAGCAAACAGATGGTCGCTTAATGAATGTTATTGGAAGGAAGGCATCTTTAAATATAGGATTTGTGTGAAAAGTTTGCTTTTTCTTGCTAGTTATTTTGATGATTATATTAGTATGTTGGCATCTCTTTTCAGACTTTAACTTTGTGAGGCCTCACATAGGCATGTTGGGAAAGATCAAAGCTTTACAGAGCCAATGAAAGAACTCTACAAATCTAGTAAGCAAAACTAAGCAGTTAAAATGGAGATCAAAGCCTTAATAGAAAGCATCTAGCTACTGTGCCAGACTGTATTTCAAGAAATCAGAGATATCAAGTATAAGTATGCTTTTAGAGATATCAAGTATGCTTTTAGAAATCTGACACATGAAACCAAATCTATACCTGTGCCAAACAAGAAATTGCTTGGTTTTTTCTTTTTTTTTGTTTTTTAGTGGTAATCTTTAGTATATAAAGATTAAAGAGGAATCAGATTTAAAAAAAAAATCTGGTTGACTTTGCTCAGTAAATAACTTTGGCTAGTAGCTATATTTTATCCCTTCTATATGAAAGAATTAGAAGCTACATTCTAAGCAGGAAAAACATCTTTCTACCTGTCTATGGGATACCCAACTAGCATCAGCTTAAATTAATGATGTTGACAACTTTAGTCTAAAGGAATTTGTCAAAAACATCATACACACACATATTGGTCTTCCTGGCATAAAACACAAATAATAAGGTTAAAAGGTTATTGAATAGTTGAATATCTATCAGAATACCAAACCTGGTATGGTGGTTCACACCTATAACCCCAGCATTTTGGAGGAATTGAACAATCAGCCGTTCAATGTCAGCTTTGGCTATATAGCAAACTTAAGGCCAGCTGATGCTAAATGAGACAATGCCTCAAAAAATTATTCAGAACATAGAAACAAGACTGGGTGTGTGTGTGTGTGTGTGTGTGTGTGTAGAAAGAAATGAATATCAAGTTCTTTAGACATGAAGTTTTTAGCTAGGTGACTGAAGTGGTAATCCAATTAGTGGCGTACTGCTGAAGGTATTCCATGATCCAGGCATGGCTGATTCTAAGCTACCAAGTCTCAGACCTATGTTTTGAAGTCATGTTTAGTGAGAAGATGAAAGATGGCATTTTAATAAGCAGAGTTATATACAGAAGAATAAGATTTTATACAACAAAATACTTTATAATCTGCAAAGATATTTAAACTTCACTTAAAATAATTACCATCATTACTATGTGTTTAAATTGTGCTAAGGACAAAGCTAAATATTTTACTTTTTTTGACATTTTCATATCATATACATTCAATTTTATTAATTTTTGCTCCTGTTACCCCTTCTCCTGCCTTCTCTCTCCCACTGAAATCTTTCTTCTTCCACTGCTTTCCAGTCCTTTATCTTACTCTCATGTCTTTTGTATGTGTGTAACCCATGGAGTAGAAGACAGGTTGTTTGCATGAGCCAGGATGAGAGGGTATTTACTGAAACATGGGGAAACATATCAGTAGCTATGCCACTAAGGAAAGTAACACCTCTTCCTCAGCCACTGTTGATGGCCACTATTGTCTCAACAAGGAGCAGGACCTCAAGGGTCCTTCCCCTTTCTGTGATGAAATTTTGATAAGTTCAATTTTGTCTAGGCAGGTCTTGTTGCTGGTGGCCACAGCCATGATGAGTTTGTGAGTACTCACATGTCATCTCTAGAATCTATCTATCTATCTATCTATCTATCTATCTATCTATCTATCCACCCATTCACTCACTCCGTTTACACAGCTTCCTATCCTAGGAATCTTGAATTCTTTCCCCCTTTTCTTTACAATTTTTCTGATAATTGGACTGGGGTAATATAGATAACTCATTTAGAACCAAGTACTATTCAGTTCCCTATTCTCTGTACTTCAACATGTTATGAGTCTCTGTATTAGCTGCCATCTACTTCAATAAGAAGCCTCTTTGACAAGGCTGAAGAAAGCATCAATACACATGAGTATTTAGAAGGGGGTCTAACTAAATGTTCATTTATTAAAGTAATGATAGTGGTTTTTTTCCTCTAAGGCCAATGATCTTCCCAGCTGTGAGCTCTTGACCAAGATTATAGAACCAGCAATGCCTTCCAACCCATGGCCCTCAGATCCAATCAGAATAAGGTTGGTTACTCTCAGAACATTGCGTCAATGAGTATCTCGTTCCAGGCCAGTCATTGCTGTAGCTCAAAGGCTTCATGGCTGGGTAAGACTGTTTATGACCTCACCTCCCCAGTGGGGTGCACAGCATCTTCTGGCACTAGGAAAGCTACCATCAGGGGAAAACTTCTATCTCAATTCCTGCTTGATTTCTTCATGTCCTATGATCAAAAATTATGGTGTCTTCAACAATATCATCTCAGCAAACAATCCTGGTGGAAAAACAAAAGCAATGGTATTAAACCCTATTGTTCTGGAAGTATCTTAGAGTGACCTGACCAAAACTTGTAGGAAAGAATCCCATACCTAGCACCAGGGTTTGGTTTGGTTTGGTTTGGTTTGGTTTGGTTTGGTTTGGGTTTGGTTTTGGTTTTTATTTTTGTCTTATTGGCCTTTAATTTCTTTATACAATAAATTTTGACTGTATTTGTTACCATCCCTCATAAATCCACCCCACCGCTCTTATCAACCAAATTTCATGGTTTTCTTTCTCAAATAGAAAATAAAAACAAACCGAAAATACAAAACCATCCAAACACACACACACATACACACAAAAGCACACACAAAACATATGGATTATATTTTGTATTGGCCAACTATTCCTGAGCACCAGGCCTGTCTTGGAGTGTGGTTGATATACCCACTGTCACTGCATTGAAAAACAAGAAGAAGAAGAAGAAGAAGAAGAAGAAGAAGAAGAAGGAGGAGGAGGAGGAGGAGGAGGAGGAGGAGGAGGAGGAGGAGGAGGAGAAGAAGAAGAAGAAGAAGAAGAAGAAGAAGAAGAAGAAGAAGAAGAAGAAGAAGAAGAAGAAGAAGAAGAAGAAGAAGACAGAAAAAATATTTTCATTTTTCCAGAAGATATCAATTACAAATAGTTCCTGGGTTAGGAGTGGGACTTTGGGCTGTCTCCTTTCTCTGTAGCACTAGAATTTTTAATAATCTATGGCTTCTATCCCCTCATACAGAATAATTCCAATCAAACTATTTCTTAAATTTTAATAAGCTTATTAACTTGTAGGTTTCCATATGCTTTTTCATATACCTTTAGTGGAATAATAAAACTTAACAGTTATAATTAATACTTTTCATTTACTTTATTGCCTCAAACTGTCCCATCTTTAGCTACTAGTCACCCCTCCCACTGACTCTTCTTCTCCTAATACACACACACACACACACACACACACACACACACACCACAATGTGATGTGGGTTTGCTTTTGTTTAGTTTCTCTGTCTTTTTGTTTCAGCACTTTCTTACTTTTTAAAACACTTCAGACTGATTGTATACTGTTTACTACCCTAGAACCAGCCATTTCTTCAACTGTATTTTCACCTCTATTATAAAGTTTATTTCTTCCAATGATTCATTTTTTCAATTAACAAACACAAAATTCCTCTTTAAACAAACAACAAATACTCACTTTAAACAAACCACAAGAACGACAACAAAAAGATGTGAAGCACAAATACAAGAAGGAGACTAAAGGATATCGATTCCTAAAGAGTGAAAAAGGATTTCTCTTCTTCCTTTCTGCTGTTTGCCTCCAGCAGGTAAGTTATATATTCATGGTCTCAGAAGGAGGAGGCCATGTGGAGGTAGAAGTCACTGCCTGAGATGCTTCAAAGCATCTCTAGAATAGACCCTCTCCCTCGGGAAGAAACATGCTTTCTCCATGAAGCACACCTAGTCTTCTCAGACTTTGGTACCAACCACCAAAGGGATTTTATTGTTAAAGAGTGTCACCAGTGTGTATTATGTGACAGTGGCTCTTTGAGTAGAACAGAGATCTTAGTGATACATCTGCTTACAGAAAAGAAGACCTAGTCAATTATTTCCCTAGAGGTGACCAAGACTTTGCATGGTCTGGAGTTTCTTTTTGGTGGTGGTCAAAGACTTAATTCCCCCAAAATATCCTCTTTGGCCATAAAGAGGCTAGGATGGCCTGGGTATTTCTGAGCACCTGAGGCCACAAACTCATTCACTTCTCAGGAAATCTGTATTCCACTCTTTGAGTTAAACACTGAGCTACATGATAGGGATGGAAATATAAGCTATAATCTTGGATCTCAAACTTACATATTTGGAGATGGGGAAGAAAAGTAGGGGGTCACAAACATATCAGCAGACAACTACAACTATGCTATGATAGGTGACCACATGTAGGAAAGACTAAGCTGGGGGTGGGGGTGGCAAAATAAACCATTCAAATACTCCTTTGCCCTTTCTTCCTATTATATATTATCACATTACCGTATTCTCTTACTCAGCTGCACTGTCATTTTTGGATCCTTTTAGAATCACTGTTTTATTTGCTCTTCTTATCAGGGTCCCATGAGAGAAAAAGATCCACTATGATCTGTGTATGCACATATACACACATATATCCACAGTTTTACACACACGGACACACATGTACACACCAAGTTTGGCCAAGGACATACATAGGGCAGGCTGTCAGAAAGAACAGGTGGAAATGCTTCTGTAGGACCTAGCGATTCAGTCCATAGAGAGAACTCCTTTTTACTGAGAAAAACCTAGGTTCTGCTTTTCATGCACTTCAACAGGGTCAGGAACTCCGATCATTCAGAATAGTATCCTCTGAGATGGAGACAGCAATTAAACACATTAGTCACATTTACAAGATGCATTTACAGCAACACCAGGAAATATTTAGATTGAATACACTGGGATTAGAGTTTGACCAAGCTGATGAATAGAACTAGCCACCACAGTTACCCATGTCTTCTCTTCATCTTCTCAGGGTACAGGTTAAAGGACAATGAGTGGGTCTTTTCCCACTGGCTATACAAGGTGAAATAGTCCTATTTCATATCTTCTGTTTTCTTTTCTATTCCACCACTCCTGACTGTGCAGTCTTTATTTTACTTAGACCTGGTTATTTGTTAATCTGTGGTGGATGTACAGATACAATTTCTTCTGGATAAACAACCAGACTCATCTAATATATGTGAGAGGAAAGGAAAGGTGATATCATATAAACATGTGGAAAGAGAATAAGCACACACTTCATAGTTTAGGAATTATTTGGGGATGTTGGTGCACTGAAGACTAATAAAGTCTTAATTGCTATTTTTTTTTTTTGCTTTTCTTTTCTTGATCTAAGTGCAGAGAATATATATTAGTGCTCGGACCTTATAATCAGTTGGAAATATAGGTCACATTACCTTAAGCAATGCTCTAGTTTGCTTTTTGCTTCTCTGGTCAAATGCAATATGGGGGTGAGGCTATTTCTGTCTAAGTTCCAGTCTATAGTCAAGGGAATCCAAGGCAGGAACTTAGGGCAAAAGCTTGAAGCAACTATAATGGGGAAGTACTGCTCACTAGCACTATTCCCCTGCCTTGCTCCATTCGTTCTTAGACAGCCTAGGCTCACATTCCCAAGAATGTAACTGCCCACAGTGAACAGGATCCTTCCAAATCAATTAGTAGCCAAGAAAGTGCCTCACCTGCACACAAACCCGCGCAGGCCAGTCTGATGGAGGCAACTCTTCAGTTGAGTTTTCCTCTTCACAGGTTCGTGGACAACTAAAATTATCCATCATAATCAATTTCATAACTACCTGGAGTTTGTGCAACCAAACAAGCCTTACTTTAGAGAGATGTTGGGGGGCTAGGATGAGAATATGCAGAAGAATGTAGCACAAAGTCAAGCATAAAGTTTCAAGGTTTGAAAATCTGCCTCCATTTGCCTATCAGACAAAATAGAAGATGGAGATAAACAACTTGTGATCCTTCTCTTTGAAAATCATACAACCCAAAGAGAAACCGATCTGGAAACAATTTCAATGTGGTGTAGAAATTCAATAGGAGGATACGGCCAAGAAAAGAGTAAGTATAGCAGCCTGGAGCTCCACAGTAGGAATTCGAATAAGCCATATAATTTTCATGGTCAAAAGAGCCAGGAAGAGCATGGCATGCATAGTGAAAGGTATAAGAAGAGACAGAGATGTAGAAAAGCATAATTTTCCTGCAAGAACAGCAAGCAGCCCATGTGGATGGAGTGTCACGATGGGTGTTGAGTGTAGGAGAGGCAGGGGAATGGAAAAGGGTAAGCGTGAAAGGAAAGGAGAAACAAGATATCTTCTGAAGCTGATAAGGCATTCTAGGGAGTTTGGGCTTTATTCTGACAACTGAGAGGCAGACTTCCAACTCTGCTTTTGGCCACAGAGTGACTGTATTGTAAATTGATAAAGCAGCATTTGTAGTCGTTTGTCTACCAGCCAGACACAGCAAATGTACATCCCCGTGGATATGTTCCCCGCCAGGATCTTTAGTAATCAGGGTAGAATAGAAACAGGATTACATATAACAAAAGCAAGTCAACTACAGCACCCAGCCCAGCCTGTCCCCTTATACCACAATATGGCTGGACGTGCAGAAGGGTGGGGAAGAAAGAAAAGTTTCTTAGCTAAAACAAATATTTTCCCAAGTATTCTGACTTCTTCCGTCCACACATGCAAGCTCCAAACGATTTTACATGCCGACTATTCCCTCCTACTCTAATGCTTGTTTCTCTTGGCTTCCGGTACACTCATTCTCCTGGTTGCTTTCCCACCTCTCTGGTGACCCTTCTCAGCCTCCTCTGCTGGTTCCTCTTAGTATTGGATCCCTAGGTTTCAGTATTTGGACATCTCCCCTCCTGTGGTTACTTCATCAAAATTTATTACATCTATACCCTGACAATTTCCAAATTTATATCCCCAGCCTAGACCTCTCTCCTGGATTCCAGGCTCTATATAATTGCATGCTTGATATTTTTACTTGAGATGTCAGACATCTCAAACTAAGATGGATAAAACCAAACTTTTGGCATTCTAAGCCAATCCTGTCCAGTAGACATAAATCACACTAATCCTTTTAAAACATAAATCACCTCACTCCTCTGCTCAAGCCGACCCAGGATTCCACATTTCACTCACACTGGAGCTAAAGTCCATATAGGCCCTTCCAAAGCCTAAACTGTCCAATTCCCACCTGATACAACTCCTTGCCACTCTCCACCTCACAAATTCCATTTCTCAAACAGTGGCTTCCATGCCTGTCTTCAGATCAATCAAACACCCATTAGCCTCAGTGCTTTTTCATGGACTGTGCTCTCTGCTAAGGAGCTGCATCCCTGAGATGATCTCAGCACAGACATCACTTGCTCAGTGATACCAACCTTACCCACCTTATGTAAAACAAGAGCACCTACATTGCCAAAATTCTTTCCATAGCACTCGCTCGCCTTCTCCTCGCTTTATCTTCTCTGTAACACTAATCCTCATCTGATGTTATATTTTCTATGAATTAATTTACCTGTCTTTCTCCCTTCCCATCACATACTAGTAGACTATGACATTCAGGAGGACTTTCTATTTTCTCTTTTGTCCATGGCTTTCTTCCTGGTGCCCAAAACAGAACCTAATATGGAAAGCCCAGTGATTTTTTTTTGTTTTCTTATTAATATATATTAATTTTACAAAGAGGTTTTATTACTACATATATATATATATATATATATATATATATATATATGAATGTATATACATATACATACATTCATACATACATATAATGTACTTTAATCAAATCTACTCCTCCTGTGACCCTCTCTTAAATTATTTACCTTTTCAAAATTTATGAATTAAGGTAGAAAGAAAGTACTGGACCTAGAGTTTGAAGATATGTAGGTTTCAGTATAGACTACATGACTTACTTCCTTCTTAACATTGGGTAAATAACCCAGCCTCTTGGTCTTAGCTTCTTTATCTGTAGCCGAGGAATTAGAATTTATATATATATATATATATATTATAATAAGCATTCAAATAAAGGTTATATACTCATTTGCTTTATTTAATTGTATCAAAACAAAGAACCTATAATAGAATAAGAACATAGTTGTTAAGCCAAAATAAAAATCATTTAAAAAGTAAGTTTAAAACATACATTTAAAACCATTGTCATTTACATATACCCAATTAGCATCTTAAACTCAATACATAGTTAAGGTCTAGATGTATTTTTAATTAAAATTATGGATTAACAGTTTGCATTTTTATGACAGGAGTTCATTTGTAACTGATTGTGGGTCACAATCAGTTATTAAAGACATCCTCTGTGCCAAGCACGACTCTAGGTCCCAGAGATGAACCAATGAACAATAAAGACACATGCTTCCATATGCTCATTATAGAACATAGTTGGGAAAATAAGCAAATATACTTAAACATTGTGTTGTAAAGGAAAACACAATGAGATAGTGAAGTAATGGTGAACAGAACAGTAACAGTGAAGAAATGGTTGTTGTTTTAAAAATAGATTTTATTTATCCTTACAGAATTCCATACAAGTATATCAACCCCATCTCTGATTATTCCCCCCCCCCAGCTCCTTCCAAACCATTGCTCCTCATCTTGCTCTTAACTAAGTGTCTAGAAATTGCAAACCAAATATATAGGGAGAAGGAAAGAAAAGCAGAAAGTAGAGAAAAGAAGAAGAAAAGAGAAGGCACATCATCCTACATGGAACATGTGTGCTATGAGCTCCAAACACATGCCAAAGATTATCACAGTTGCCAGTGGCACAAAGATGAACAAGATGTATAATTCATCTCATTATTTGTGGGTCATATTTGCAAATACTCTTACTCACTGATATTAATTTGTAACTCCCAAGTCAATGCTAGAGTGATTTTGTAGTGATTTACAAGCAAAACCAGATTAATGAAAAAGTGTGTTATGTCTTCCTAAAGTCAGGCAGAACTCTGTGTACTTATCTGAGC
Source organism: Mus minutoides (assembly GCA_902729485.2). Taxonomy (NCBI): domain Eukaryota; kingdom Metazoa; phylum Chordata; class Mammalia; order Rodentia; family Muridae; genus Mus; species Mus minutoides. The sequence goes on along the minus strand of LR750507.1, from coordinate 306,349 downwards.
TGTCACAGAAGATGTATCTTTCCATGGTCTTCTTCACGCAACATCTTTCTTCTTTAAGGCAATTTGTTCCCTTTATTGTTTTGCTGATTTCACTGTTTGAAATGATCTCTAACTACAGCACTACAGTACTGTCTGGTGCTCCTAGGCACAAGAAAGTATTGCTGTCTGACAGAGAAGATAAACCTATTGGATAAGCTTCACTCAGGCATGAGTTCAGTGTTAATGAATCAACAATATATATATTATACAAAATGTCTTTAAATAGAAATATTAATAAAACAAGATTGGCTTACAATCAGTTTTCCAAAACTCTGTAACCAGAGACTCACTGGCACCTAAACCTGTATTTCCTGAAGAGCCCGATTTGCTAACTCCATGTTTGTAGTAACTTAACTGTGATAACTTGAATTGACTGCAGTGTTTGCCTTCAAGCAGAGCATGAATTATCAAATGCTATATAATGTTGCACAAATACAAAAGCAACTCAAGTCATTTAAAGTCTGAAAAATATTGTGCCAATATATTCTTTAAATGCTACCACCCTATTTCTGTGTTTTTCAGTGTTGACAGTAGTCTAAATACTTTTAACAAGTCTAAGCTACTCACACTCCTAAAAAGATGAAGGGAGAATTTGTGGCATTTTATCCACCACTTTGTCTGGATAGTCAATCAGAGTGTGCCTTTCCTTTATGTAAAAGTCACTATGAATTCTTTTCTCTCTTTTTGTTGTTATTTTCTTAAATGTTTTTGGAATCCCCTGCAGGAAACGGTAATACATCATCTATTTCATGAAGGGAAATCTGTTTTAAATCTGACAAGTCCAACATTCATAACTTAAATAAATTTCCAATTTTCTTTTAGAAATTTTCATCTGCTTCTAGTTTCATTTTCACCCTTTCAAAGGAAATTTTACTAATAATTAATCAGTAAGAAGTATCAACACACAAACAAAATTAATTTTTAAAAGAGCAGTAAATGGTTGACTGAACACTTTGAAAACTTGTATTCATTCTTACAAAGATGTCCTTTCAGAATTAATTTCCTTTTCAATTGTATTAAGCAACAGGATACTTCTCACAAGTAAACATGACCTTCTGTTGTAATTATTCACCCTTACTTGCATATTTGGTGACACTTTCTTCTTTCAAACCCTGAGACTTTTGAAAGAGCTAAGACCCAAGGGTTGATGGAAGTTTCAAATACTGCAGTACATTTTAAATTTCTTGCTTCTTCTGTAGATAAGTCTAGGAAGCTTGCAAATCATTTTTGAGTCAAAGGCCACGAGAGGGTTGAAAATGGATTCCAAATCCCAGTTCTTTTTAAAGTGTGCATTATTGGCCTTAGCTCCTGTTGGTCTCTGCTATGATAAAGAGGAAGAAAAACATACCAATTTGCCAGGAGCAAATTATCCAGCATGTTCCAGCATACTTTTTAAGAGCACTTCTTTTGAGGCCTGGGTTAATAATATCCAGTTTTAGACAAAAAGGAAGAAAGGGAAAGAAAAGGGGGTCATTTTCTTTCATTGTAAATTAAAAAAAAAAAGTAAAAAAAATAAATCCCCAATGATGGAAGTTAATGAGTGGTGACAAGTAAAGACAGGGCTGGAAGCGGGGGTAGGGTGGTAAGCAATTCTCCTATTTCACATTTTTCTTGTGTGGTCATCTTTTCTATGTACTGCCATTGTTTTCCTTGATCCAAGATAATACATACTTCACAAAAACTAATTCAAAAGCTCCTTTATATCATTGAGAAGTTAAATATCAAACTCTTTATCACTTCATGCAACAGAGGCAGAACCAGTTTTTATCTATTAAAATTGGAAGATTAATTTTACGTGTTCTAAGTATTCTATTATTTCATATCATTAATGGCAAATGAACAAATTAAGTTGGAAACAAGACTTCTGTATTTAATCTCATCAACAATTTGAATAAAAGAAAATGTTGGGTTTTCCACTTAGTGTCAGAACGCTAGTGAAGCTTTGGAAGGTGGTGTAGAATCAGCACTTTAGACTACAAAGAGGGTAAGAGTTTCCAAAATGGTGGTCAGCAGGACATTGTTCTTGCCCTGTGTTTAATTGCTGTTGTTGTTGTTGTTGTTTAAATCAATTTCCTCTCAAACGTCCATTTATTGACTTGCATTAAATGTAATGATTTTTTAAAACAATCATTCGAGGTAATGATTGTATTTTTGTTTTCACCTTTTATTACATTTATATGTGTGTACGTGGAGGTCAGAGGAAAACTTGCAGGAGTCAGGTCTCACCTTCTACCATGTAGAAGCTGTCAGGCTCAGTGGCCAGCTTCTTTACTCTCTGAGTCATCTCACTTGACCTCCAGTTTCTAATTGTCTTCAGCTATAAATGAGAAGCCCTTATGAGTTCGTGATTATAAACTAGAATATAGATTTAAATTGTTCTTCAAAACAATCTTTAATTTTTGTTTTCTGCATTATCTCATGCATAAGATTATGTGTCATGTCTCGTGTTCTAGGCACAAGCTCTCTGAGGACAAAATGTCCGTTGGTTTCATGTCTCTAACCTTTCCAGAGCCTTTAGAGCATCACTCAACAAAAAGCAAACCTCTTGGTTTAGAATCACTGTCTGACATCAGTTTTGATACCTTTCCTGATGCTATTCCTATACCATAATCTAGTCGCCTGTTTTGTAAAATATTAGTGAGGGTTCTATGGGTAGTTTATCCTACACTGGTATGTGAAATATGCTTGACAACACTGCACACACTTGGCTTCCAGATTTGAAATCATCACAGCTTCTTGGCTTATGGTGCTAACTCAAGCTCATGCTCTACCTTGTTTCTCAAATTCCCATCACCTTAGTTCTTCTCCATTGAAAAAGAGAAAGAAAAGGAAAGGAAGGAAGGAAGGAAGGAAGGAAGGAAGGAAGGAAGGAAGGAAGGAAGGAAGGACATATTTGAAGCCCTTAGCTTTGTGGGCAACACGCATCCTGGTGGCATTTCCCCATCCCATCTTCAATCCTCTGCAAGAAAAGAACCAAAGAATCTCTCCAGTTAAGATTCACAGGGGATAGCATTTGAAATGTAAATGAAGAAAATATCTAATAAAAAATGCCTTATTAAAAAAAGAAAAGATTCACAGGGGATCATTGGTATTTTGAAGTTTTATGAACACAAATGCTATCCTTTTGTATCCCTGCTGATATTAAGACACTGGAAACCTTCACTTCTTCCAAGTACTCTGTTTCCCTCTACCCGTTTGTTCCCAGTGCTGATCGCACCATGGCTGGGTGCACTCAGGAAGTGTTGGTAAGGAAGGACATCGGTTGGGTCAACTTCGCTGCTTTTTATCCTTGCTTTACACATGAACATCTGGACTTCTTAGGGATGCCCTGACAAAAGTAATATCCAGGGAATCAATCAGTCAGAATAGCCTTACAATTAGCCAATGGGAGACAAATAAAGGAAGGGAGAAGAAAGGGAAGAAGGAAGGAGACAGTAAGGGGAGGACAGAAGAAAAGAAATTATTGTGGTTTTAAAAAACAACAACAGTGCAGTAATAATTCCATAATATATAGAGAGATTACATTTCTTATAACACCTTAAATTCATATAACATTGATTTGACCCTCAGTACAGCTGTGTGGAAAATAACATGCTGACATTTTGCTACAGAAACATTGAGAGTCTGCAGTTAATATCTACAACAGATATTATATTATATTATATTCACAAGCTCTACCTCCCCGTGAGAGAAAAGGTGATGTCTAGTGTGCCAAAGCGTACTGTGGTACCTGGCCAATGAAAGGTGCTTGACAAATGTTTTCTTGTTGGTTAGAAAAATCAGATGCATGTTCAATACTAAACACTGAAAAGAATGACAGCTTACGTTTTTATTTTCAGTTCTGCTTCCCCTAGAGTTACCTAAATGCGTTTTAGCAGTGAACACTATTTTTCAAGGATTATCTTTAAATAAAGAATAGTCTTTCATGGATCAAATTCCAGGAAATGTTGCCATGTACAGTGAGTTGAGCCAAAGAAAACCCACATTGCTCTACAGGTTGGAAAATCTTGTTTGAGTTCTCTAGCACATTATCAGGTCCCGAAGGCTCTCAGATTCATTCAGTGGCCTGAATAAATTTTAGAGATGAGGATTAAAGAAGAAAGCAGAGATCATAAAAGATTTAAAAGTTCTGCTATTTCTTGACATTATGGGAATATTAACCAGTTAAGTAGTTTGGAGAATATTATGACTCAGAGTTCTCTTGTAGCCTATTTTTCTCAGACAGGGTAAAAATCAATTTGCTATCTCTTATTACATTTTCAAGATACAAATACAACTCTTTAGCTCAAATATCAACAGAATTTAAGAACAGAAAAAGTTCTTGAACATTGCTCAGTGACCTAGTTTTATAAGCACATAAAGGTCCAAGAATCCTAAAGCATTTTGAACTCAAAAATCTGTTTTATATTTTTAGAAGCTTTTGGAAAGCAAGTATTTTAAAAAGCTCCATTCCTTCAGAAACATTGACAGTGGCCAAATCATGGAGTCTGCTTAGATGCTTATCAACAGGTTAAGGGAGCAAAAAAGTGATATATGCAGACAGACAGAAGGACAGAAGGACAGAGAGAGGAGAGGGAGAGAGGGAGAGAGAGGGGGAGGGAGGGAGGGAGAGAGAGAGAGAGAGAGAGAGAGAGAGAGAGAGAGAGAGAGAGAGATTGTTTTTACTCAGCCACAAACAAAAAATGAAATTAGAGCATCTTCAGAAAAATGGAAAGAACTCAAGATTATCACGCTAAGTGAAATAAACCAGTCTAAAAACAAGAACCACATGTTTTCTATGTAGCATCAAGAGAGATATAAAAGAACATAAAAGTGGAAACAGAACTATTAATGGCTGTGAAAGGGGAAAGGAGGTGATGCTTAAGGTAAGAAAGAGCGAGGAGTAAAAGCGATCAGTGTGTAATAGAAGCACATAAAAAATGGCAGAAACAAGCCTTTTACTCCATAGGTCAGAAATGTCAATAAAAATGTTAACTATGATCTTATTCACATTTAGTTGTCTGTTTCTTCATGAGCAATTCAGATAAATCTGGTTCCTCAAAACAGACATCAATATTTCTTGTTTGTAAGTAGATGAGCAGTTATGATTATTGACTCTGCTTAGTACAAAAGATATTAAGAAAGAAATAAACAAGCATCAGAGTATCTCCCAATAGCCTAAGAATTTCATCTTTGGGCTGCAGAAATGGCTGCATCTGTAAATGCCAATCATGCACGCACGAAGACCTGAATCTGGATCTCAAGTATCTATGTAAACAGCTGGATGGCAACCAGCCCCTCCTTCACCATCATTCTTCTCATTTATGCATTCTCACATACACATACCACCACCACATTCTATTCATATACTCTCTCCTCTTCTCTCTCTCTCTCTCTCTCTCTCTCTCTCTCTCTCTCTCTCTCACACACACACACACACACACACACACATCACCACCACCTTCTGTTCCTTCATACATCCTCCTACACATACCACCACCACCACCACCATCACATTCTTCTCATTCATATATTCTCCCCCACACACACCACCACATTCTGCTCATTCATACATCCTCCTACACACACCACCACATTCTTCTTATTCATATATTCTCCCACACACACCACCACCACATTCTGCTCATTCATACATCACACACACACAAAACACACATCCCACCACACCACAACCACCACCACCACGTTCTGCTCATTCACACATTTTCTCCCCCCCCACCCCCCACCCCAGTTTCTGCGCCTGGATCAAACTCCGTAGCACAAGCTTGCCTTAAACTTGTGGCAATTTCCGTGCCTCATCCTACTGAGGGCTGGAAATATAAACACAAGCCACCATGTCCAACTTGAATTTCTCTTTTAACATCTCAAGTGAACTACAGAATCTTTGCACCCACAATGTAAATGTTGTTCCATGTTATTCATCTGTTGTCTTCCTAATGCATAACGAAAATGTTAGTCAGAAGAGTTTTTTCTTTCTTTATATTCTATCTCCCCAGAAAAGTATCTACTGTCGTAACTGCATTGATCAGGTCTAGGTGGAAAACAACCTATTCTGCCTGCAGTCTTCACCCCTTTCATGCACTCCTGTGCTTATCCAGCCAACTCTAGATATTTCTGTGTGAATGTCACACTCTTTTGCTTTCATTCGCCATGACTAAAATGTCAGCCACTGTTGACCCACTGTAGCTTCTGTTCATTATCCTCTGTCTTTCTAAATAAAAGAAACAAACTCCTACTTCAAGTAGAAAATGAGTTGATTCTAAGACTCTATGGCCTAGCACTCTGAACCACTAAGAACTCTGGAGATGTAACCTCAAGAGAATTAGCAGAGACCAAAGGAAACTACATCTTTACTATAGACTCAGTGTGTCAAGGATACTGCCCTTCTGCTATGCAAAGTAAATACTTGCTTTCATGCCCCTAATTCCATAACTTTGCCACAGATAAAGGTCTCTGACTGTCCAGTGATTCATTCCATCACTAAGTTAAAATTCCAGACAAGAACATCTGATATGCTGGGCTAGGGCACAGACTCAAATACTGTATACAGAAGTTTAGAGAGGAATTATCTGCTTCTGAGCCTATACTTGTGCCTATTATGGTCAAATGCAAACATATAAAACAAGTTAACTATCCAATAGAGCGGAAACACACACACACACACACACACACACAAGCACGTGTGCACATGCATATGCATACATCTTATGATGGAGTCTGGAAAATTATACAACTTGCTGTCCACACGTTGGAGGCTCAGAAAATCCAATAATGTAGCTCCATTCTACATCAGAAAGCACAGGAACCAGGAATTAGCAGTATAAGTCCCAATCCAAAGACAAAAAAACCAAAAAACAACAACAACAAAAAAAAAACCAAATGTCAAGTCTTAGGCAAGTAGTAGACACATGGAATCATTCCTTCCTTTTCCTTATTCTCCTCTCTTTCTAACCTTGACAGATTAGATGATCTCAAATATCAATCTCATATCACATTTACAGGTCATCTGATTCACCAAGTCCATGGGCTCAAATGTTTAAGAATGTTAAGAAACACTTTTAATTACATACCCAGAAATAATGTCCAAGAAATAAAACTAAGTTAGATTAACACATGCAATTACCAATCACAATAGGACATTGTCATTTTAGATGATAAGCATTCAAATTAATTCATGTCTATCTTTCTCCAAGACTAATTTCCCCTCTTGACCATCTTGCTTTTGTTATGGTTCTCAAATCTGTTTGCAGCTGGTTGGTACTACTAAATAGATTCAAACTGGTCAAAATATGGAGAGTAAGTGACTATTTCCTGTTACTACATCTACAATACAACCTATACACTTAAGACCCAAGAAACATAGAAGAAGGGATGGAAAGATTCTAAGAACCAGAGGAAAGGGACATCTGCTACAATATAATACCTTCTAGACATAATCATCTACGCTCCCCCCTCCCAATCCTTGCTATGTGCACAGCAAAGTAGCAAAAGCATATATGGAGAGGGAAGGTGCTCACTCCGCTCTGTTCTATGTTGCCCATCAATTTGAATCAAAGTACCAGTATGTACAGATAACCAATACTATTGACTGAATGAATGACTGTATCTTCTGACCCTCCTCAGCTCTGTTCTCCCCCAAAACGTTTTCATAATTCTGTCCTCGCTAACACTCTTGAAACAGTAACTTGCCATCACTGTGGATTCCAGACTCTCCACCACTATTGGTTAGGGCTGTTTGTATACTTCCTAAAGACATTATACCAATGTGGCAAAGCACTGAAATCCAACTTTTTCTCTGTTCTTCTGCTGGGAGTCCTGGCATATGTCTATTCAGAAAGGGTATCCTTCCTTTCTCGTGTATTTCAGATAGAGTAACAAGAGCCCTTTCTTGACTGAATTTATTTCCAGTATTGAGTCTATGCCCTACTTTATACATTGTCATGGCATAAGATATGTTTCCCTCAAAAGATAAATTGAAGGCTTAGCTCCCCAAATGTGACCTTATTTTGAAACAGTTGTTTCAGAGGTTATTAGTTAAATATTATAAAGACCATCATGTGAAGCCAGAGACACAAAGGGAGAATAACCATGATAATGAAGATAGGTATTGTAGTTAAGACGTCATAATCCAATGATCTTCAGAAATTGCTAGAAAGGCCCCCAAATCTAGGAGAGATGAAGTAGGACTCCCTTCAAAGAGTATAGCCCTGTCAGTGACTTGATTTGCTGGCTTTTGGCTTCCAGACAGGAGGAATGTCATGCCACATCAAGATATTGTGTTATACCAGTCTTTGAAAACGTATGCATATGTCTAATATATTTTTCACTTTGTCATGTAGGGTTGAAAAAGGTGTAGGGCAGACACAGAAATAAAGAGTGAGCTTAATACCTTATCCCAATATATTTAGTGACTCTCTTACTTGCTTCCTCATCCTTCTTCCTCCTTCATTGTTGACTAGAAATATTCAATTGCAAAACAGAAAATACATTGAATTTGAGAAGACTATCTGGTATGTGTTCTTGAAAGTAACTTGTAAAATAATTTTTTATTTATTGTATCTTACTTTTAAAATATGTGTATATGTGGAGAATGAACTATGTATACACAAGTATATACAGCTGCTCATGGAAGACAGAAAAGTGTTTAAGAGCTTTGGTTATAGGTGGCTAATAGCCACTTATCTTGGGTAAAGAGAATTGAAATTGTTCCTCTGAAAGAACAGCTTAAAAGACACCTCTGAAAGAATTCTAATCTGCTGGGCCATCTTTCCAGGCCCTTGTGGAATTATTATTAAGCTCAACATTTTTACATTACAGAAAAGCCCCTTGTATACAGTGTGGAATCATTCATTCAAAATAAATTCAGAGATTTATATAGCAATGGCTGTCTAAATGTGCTTTGGTATTCTGTGAAATTTTTTTTTTTTTTTTTTTTTTTTTTTGGTTTTTCGAGACAGGGTTTCTCTGTGTAGCCCTGGCTGTCCTGGAACTCACTTTGTAGACCAGGCTGGCCTTGAACTCAGAAATCCGCCTGCCTCTGCATCCCAAGTGCTGGGATTAAAGGCGTGCGCCACCATGCCCAGCTGTATTCTGTGAATATTAAGTTCATTGCTAAGCCACAACTCTAAATTGAAACATTTCTACACCTGAAACGGTCCATGACAACAAAAAAATAACTTCTTTTGTAAAATCTTTCCACTTCTCTAAATCTTCATTCGGGAAGAAACACACACACACACACACACACACACACACACACACACACACAGAGGAAATACAAAGAGACAATATGGCATATCATGTTGAGATGTGACTACACCTCATTGGTCAATTAGCACTAATCTCCCACCAAAGAGTGAGGAAATTATCTCAACAAAGTAAATGAGACAGTGGAGTCAACTTACATACCTGAGAGTGGATATTCTACTGCTGCCATAGGAACATGCATTTCATAGACATTACAGAGATTGTAGAATTACCAAATGCATCATTTTATAACAAAAAAAAATCTTCAAGAGAAAAAAAAATCAAACAAAATTTCTTGGAAGAGCCATTCATTTGGTTTTATTACATGAATGAAATCCATGACCTATGGCCCAAAGAGCTTTTGAAATTATTCATCTTTGCTAAGAAGCTTAATCAAAGGAGTTACTTTAAATGCAATATTTTATCTAATAATCACTTTAAACTTTTTAGGGAAGAAAAGCATCATGCTGTCAGACTTTATAGTGTTCACAAAGCCAGGCTTAAACTGAAGCCAGGAGATACCATCCAACAAGTAAAAAAAAAAAAAAGTGGCTAGCCTTTTCCACATGTTTTTGGCCAATGTCTTTTTTCTTTTGAAGTAAGACGGCCGATACAAATTTATTTTCTAAAGCATGCCAACATGATGTATTTTCTACTTCAGTCTATAGCAACTGTCCTTGTTCCTAAATTTTCCACCCTGAATGGTAGTTTTAGAGAAAAAAATTAAATTAATATATGCATAGTATAAAGCAGAAAACTGAATGTATTCCATAAATAATTCCTGGATTTAATAGGAGAATTAATAGAGGGCAAATAATACTTATTTGTTCTCATGACTCTAAAATGTATCAAGTATTTGTAACACAAAGCATAAATACTTCTAAAGTTACAGATCATTCCAACATTGTTTTAAAATGTTGTTTTTAAAAAATGGGTTATGTGTTCACCACAGCCCAAAAAGTAGAGTCAACAACCTACAGAAATCAGTGTGTGCTCACTGCCCCCCACTCCACCTCTGAACCAAGCTTAGGTCAGGTAATGAGAAATTAAAAATAAGAGGCCTAGTGTTTTCCCAGTGTTCCTCTCCAATGGAGTTGAGCATGGGAAACTATGGCAATTGAACACAGCAATTGGTACCCACACAAAGCTGACAATTTGTTCTTCCCTATCCTCAATACTTGCCAGGTTTTATCATAAGTGGACTATAAATTGTATCTCACTGTCTTTGGGCTTGGCCATGTAACTTAACTGTGGTAGTGGAATGAGAGTGGGTGTGACTGAGAGGAGGCAGCTCCTATGATCTCTGTTGTCTTGCTTGCCTTCGGGTACTTCTGTCACCTCCATTGTGAGAATGAGCCCTACTAGTCACAAATCTCAGAATGAGACACAGGGAAAACGCATAAACCAAGGCCTCTAGAACTTATGAAACCAACAGGTCCAAGGTGTGTGTGTGTGTGTGTGTGTGTGTGTGTGTGTGTGTGTGTGAGAGAGAGAGAGAGAGAGAGAGAGAGAGAGACAGACAGACAGACAGACAGAGACAAAGAGACAGAGACAGAAAGACTGAGACACACAGAGAGACAGAGACACACAGAGAGACATAGAGAGACAGAGACAGATAGACATAGACAGAGAGACAGAGAGATTTGTTGTTGTTATAAGTCATAGCTGTTGGAAGCCAAATATTATAGAGCAGAATTGCTGTGATATGTAAGCCTCTACAGTCTGGCTTACCAGCTCAACTAAATGTAGAGGTTGCCAAGTAAAAAAGCCAGTGTTTGAAAAAAGTGCTATAATTCCAAAAACTCCATATGTAAAAAGGGGTCCTAGTCTCCAGGGTGGTGCTTTTGGTAGGCAGTAGGAACTTTAATAAGTAAAGCTCAGTGAGAGCTCCTTGGGGTCATTGTGGGCATGCCTTTGAAGGGATTGTAGGACCTGAGCCCCCCGCACTTTGTTGCTTCCTGGTAGAAACATCAGCACTTCTCTCAGCAATGCATTCCCATTATGAGCAACCTGTCTCAAGCCAATAATCATGGGTACAGTTAATTGTGGATCACAACCCACAGAACTATGAGCTAGAGTAAGTGTTTTCTCTTTATAAGCAGATAGTCTTGGAAGTTTGCTTCAATGATAGAAAACTGACTAACACAGTCTATGAAACAATATTTCTCCAGTTTTTATAATGCCTCCTTATTAAACATACGTGTATGCAAGAGTTCATCAGCTACTTAGGGAATCTGTAAACAAGAACATGAAGCTTTTTCAATAGAAGTTAATAGGATTCCAGAGGAAGCAACTGAGGATAGAGAACTTAACTTTAAAATAAGTTTAATGGCTATTCTCCGGCACGTTTAAAAGGAAGAAATGACATAAAGCTAGAATGTGATGCTATAAAAAGAACAATCATTTCATAAGCAATGTATATATGAATTGTAAAAACATGTTTTTGAACGAATATGAGTCATTACGATATGTGGAATGCAAATGATTCTTTCCCAATGTATGCAAAATGACAACTAAGAAAAAATATGAGAGAAAAAGGTTTTTAAGCCAGAGCATGAACCCCTCATAAGAATGTAAGAAAGGCAAAGGAAGAAGAAAAATTTCAAGATAGAAGAGAATTTCTGAGAGCAGAAATACATGAGTGTTTAAACTGAAAGACCATTTTAAGTTTTCTGTGTAATGTATGAGATTAGTGAGAGCTTCTTGGGGTTATTTACTTTCTTCTTTATTCAGATATAGTATTAAATTTTAAATAAATATTTAAAAAACTCCAAAGATTTTTCTGTTAGATGGTTTCACAAGTGAATAAAACATTTAAATGGCACAAAACTTCCACAAACTGTTCAGGATACTAGCAGACATCAGCACAGCACACCTCAAAGTTCTAAGTAAACAGTTTTTAAGAGTAAAAGTAGAATAGAAATAGTTAAAATAGAAAGACTGAGGACCTTTCACTTCCCAAGGCAAGTATTTCCCAAAATTCCTGCAGGATATGTTCCCACTACATGAAGGGGTAAACCAGGAAGTGTGTGTGTGAGGGGGGGTTGTGGGATCAAAGAGTAATAGTTCCTGACAAGCTTGGCAAGGGCAGGAAGTATTGCCTGGATCATCTCCCTGGAAGACAAAGACTGCTGCCAGAGGACTGTTCTGGGGAAAGAGGAGAGTCATGGGATTTGTATCCTCAAAAATCATTTAGATTTTGTTAGAATCCATAATACATGAAGAAGACAAAGGAATTGGCAACCTTGAGGAAATGAAAAATAGACTACGTGACTTTTCAGAGAACATCATCAGATGGTCTAAGCATCTATTGTTTTCAGTTTTTAGAATCAACCTAAAGAAAGATTGAATATGGTCAGGGAAGGGATGCTAAAGGTTATCAGACTTGATGGGAAAGCACAGAAGATGAGAAGTGGAACCTGACTGGCTACAGAAGATCAAGGTGAAAGTCAAGACAAGGGTGGGCCTAAGAAGCTTCTGTAAGGCAAAGGTCACTGTCAATAAGACCAAAAGGCAACCAACAGATTGGGAAAAGATCTTTACCAATCCTAAATCCAATAGGGGGCTAATATACAATATATTTAAAGAGCTCAAGAAGTTGGACTCCAGAAAATCAAATAACCCTATTAAAAAATGGGGTACAGAGCTAAACACAGAATTCTCAACTGAGGAATACCAAATGGCTGAGAAGCACCTAAAAAAATGTTCAACATCTTTAACCTTCAGAGAAATGTAAATCAAAACAACCCTGAGATTCCACCTCACACCAGTCAGAATGGCTAAGATCAAAAACTCAGGTGACAGCAGATGCTGGCAAGGGTGTGGAGAAAGAGGAACACTCCTCCATTGCTGGTGGGACTGCAAGCTGGTACAACTACTCTGGAATTCAGTTTGGCGGTTCCTCAGAAAATTGGACATAGTTCTACCGGAAGAAACAGCAATACCTCTCCAGCATATACCCAGAAGATGTTACAACATGTAATAAGGACACATGGTCCACTATGTTCTTAGAAACCTTATTTATAATAGCCAGAAGCTGGAAAGAACCCAGATATCTCTCAACAGAGGAATGGATACAGAAAATGTGGTACATTTACACAATGAAGTACTATGCAGCTATTAAAAACAATGAATTTATGAAATTCTTAGACAAATGGATGGATCTGGAGGATATCCTGAGTGAGATAACCCAATCACAAAAGAACATGCATGATATGTACTCACTGATAAGTGGATATTAGCCCAGAATCTCAGAATCCTTCTTAGAAGGGGGAACAAAATATCCATGGAAGGAGTTACAAAGACAAAGTTCGGAGCAGAGACTAAAGGAATGACCATCCAGAGACTGTCCCACTTGGGGATCCATCCCATAAACAACCACCAAACCCAGACACTATGGCAGATGCCAACAAGACCCTGCTGACAGGAGCCTGATATAGGTGTCTCCTGAGAGGCTCTGCCAGTGCCTGGCAGATACAGAAGTGGATGCTCACAGTCATCCATTGGATGGAGCACAGGGTCCCCAGTGAAGGAGCTAGAGAAAGTTCCCAAGGAGCTAAAGGGGTTGAAAGCCCCATAAGAGGAACATCAATATGAACTAACCTGTACCCACAGAGTTTCTTGGAACTAAACCACCAATCAAAGAAAACACATGGTGGAACTGTGGCTCTAGCTGTTTATGTAGCAGAGAATGGCCTAGTCAGTCATCAATGGAAAGAGAGGCCCTAGGTCCTGTGAAGGGTCTATGCCCCAGTATAGGGGAATGCCAGGGCCAGGAATGGGAGTGGGTGGGTTGGGGAGCAGGGAGAGGGGGAAGGAGATAGGGGATTTTTGGAGGAAAACTAGTAAGGGGGATAACATTTGAAATGTAAATAAAGAAAATGCCTAATAAAAAATAAAATAAATAAAATAAAAGTAAAAAACAAAACCAAATGGAAAAAAAAATGGTCCTACTAAGTAGAGAATCAAATGTATGTGTTATAGGTGAAACAAATCATAAATGTACATGTCTTAAGTGCCCATCATGCTTTGCTAGTGCTGACAACAGAAACTAAACTCTTCTCACACCTCTAAGGCATCAGCAGAGGTGGCATCATTTTGAAGCTTCTTTTGTCCCTTGGCTTGTGGAAGGTTGACCTTTCATGGACTCTCTAGTGCTCTGTGGTCAGTGGGCTCACATCCTCGGTATTTATGTGTCCAAATTTCTTTTCCTTATAAAGACACCATCCATATTGGACTAGGGCCTGTTCAATGACTTCACTTTGACTGAAGTCTTATCTCCAAATAGTCACAGTCTGAGATACTTGGACTATGAACTTTACATGAACCTGGGTGGTGTTTCAGCTCATAGTAATCACAAATTTATTTTTGACATGCACAAAAACAATGATATGGTCATTGTACTGGGTGGTTTTGTGTGACTTGACACAAGCTAGAGTCAGTCATCAGAGAGAAAGGAGCCTCAGTTGAAGAAATGCCTAGGAGAAAACCAGCTCTAAGGAATTTTTTTTCAATTAGTGATCAATAGGGAAGGCCCAGTCCATAGTGGGTAGTGTCATCCTTGGTGGTTCTGGGTTCTATAAGGAAACAGGCTGAACAAGCTAGGAAGAACAAGCCAGTAAGTAGCATCCCACCATGGCCTCTGCCTCAGCTCCTGCATCCAAATTCATGCCCTGTGTGAGTTTTTGTCATGACTTCCTCCAATGATGAACAGGGATATAAAAATGTAAGCAAAATAAACATTTCTCCAAGCTTGCTTTCTGGTCATGTTTTATTTTTTATTAGATATTTTCTTTATTTACATTTCAAATGCTATCCTGAAAGTTCATTATACCCCGCACCCCCCCCCCCGCCCTGCTCCCTTACCCGCCCACTCCCACTTCTTGGCCCTGGAGTTCCCCTGTACTGGGGCATATAAACTTTGCAAGATCAAGGGGCCTCTCTTCCCAATGATCTTCTGCTACATATGCATTTAGAGACATGAGCTCTGGGGGTACTGGTTAGTTCATATTGTTGTTCCACCTATAGGGTTGTAGACCCCTTCAGCTCCTTGGGTACTTTCACTAGCTCCTCCATTGGGGGCCCTGTGTTCCATCATATAGATGACTGTGAGCATCCACTTCTTTATTTGCCTGGCACTGGTATAACCTCAAAAGAGACAACTATATCAGGGTCCTTTCAGCAAAATCTTGCTGGCATAAGCAATAGTTACAGAGACAAAGTTTGGAGCTAAGATGAAAGGATGGACCATCCAGCATTAACTTTAACATAGTTAAAGACATGTTTTGTCTGATTACAATGTGTTAGTTTTTGCTTTATTTTATATTTTATTTCATTCTTATGCCTCAGAAGCCTGTTGGTTTTCGAGTGACAGAAAGGAGTAGATCTGGCTAGGAATGGAGGTAGAAAGGAACTGGTAGGAGTAGAGGGAGGAGAAATCACTCAAGATACATTAAAAGAGAAAACAAAAATTTTTTTTGTTTTTTCCAGACAGGGTTTCTCTGTATAGCCCTGGCTGTCCTGGAGCTCACTTTGTAGACCAGGCTGGCCTCGAACTCAGAAATCCACCTGCCTCTGCCTCCCAAGTGCTGGGATTAAAAGTGTGCACTACCACCGAGAAAATTATTTTTAATACAAGAGAAAAAAGAAAAATCAATTTTTCATATAAAAATTAGTTTTTTAAAAGTCAAGGAAACATTTTATTCTTAAATAATATCCAGCTATAATTATCATTTATGATAATGAATGTCCTATACAGCTATTTGTCTACTTTTTCAGAATTTAACCCAGAGATGTACAAACTAAATACACATGCTGTCTTCTGTCTCCGTCATTCTTTTAAGAGGATATGTCATCTGTTCTATAGGATGTTCCATTAGGGTCTGTGTGATATCTGATGTCTCTTTGCAGTTACCTTTACTGTAGTGAGTTATCTCTCTCAAAGTATCTTAATGAACATGGATGCCATTTGTCCCAAATTTTGATGATACTGGGGTTGTCTTTTTTCAGTTGGTATAACCCATATTTCTCAATATGGCATGAAGTATTTTTCTTTTTAAAAAAATAAGTAGCTTATGTAAAGACATCTTTAAGTAATATAATTACCCTGTTCCTGGTCAACACTCTGGTGGTTCCTAGATGTGTCGCTTTTGTTATATTTGTTATTCAGAGTTTTATTATTATGACTCACTTAGTTATTCCTTAATTTAGTTAGCTGTAGCAATACATTCTTGTTGCTTATTTTAAAAAGATGAATTAGAATCTTAATAACATGTAAAATTAAAATCCACAACTCATGGTACACATTATGAAGGCTGTTGCACAAGATATGCCCATTGTGGTGTGATCAAATCTTGCTCAGCTTACTAACCAGAAGAATGGGCTGACTCCACTGGAGTGAACCTGAGGCAAGGCAACGCTGTGGCACTGTTTGTGGCAGAGAAAGAGGAAGCTGGCCTCATGGAAGCAAGTGACAGGGAGGCAGAGGAGGAGGGAGAGAAAGAGGAATAGAGGGAGCTGGAGGAAGACAGTCTCATAGTAAGAGACAAAGAGACAGAGAGGAAGGGGCAGATGGAGAGAGGGAGGGAGGGAGGGAGGGAGGGAGGAAGAAGCTGGTGTAATAGGCTTCCTCCTTCTGCTTTGTTGCTTCTAGGTCCTCAGCCTATTGGAAAGTAGAACCATGCCAGCTGCTGTCCCCCAGTGCAAATGATCTTTGGAAACACCTTCAAGGTCATATTCAACAGTGTACCTAACATTCCATGTGTCTCTTAATCCAATTCTTGCAGCACCTGACCAACAGCAGGTGACCAAAACATTTCCAAATTTTTATGAGATACGTGTTGCTTATAGCGATGCATGTTATGTTCATCTAAAAGAATAATTTTAGAGTTGCACATGAATTCTAATCATACTAACTTTGCAAAATGAGACAATATTATACTTCAATTCATTTGATAGTTCAGTTTGAGTTGAGGAAAAAAACATTCCAAAATACTGACATTTGGTATGCATTATTTTAGTTTTTTTCATCTTTCTTATACATTCTCGAGAGCAGTACTACTTCAGCAGTAAGTTGTGCATAATTCCCAAAGTACCAAGCAAGCGTTTTAATCTAGGGTTACATAATAAAACACAATAATTTTTAATATACAAAAAAACTACATGTGAGGGCTTTTGGGGGGTGGCTTTTGTTTGTTTTGTTTTCCTCTCAAAAGCCAATACTTGCAAGACTGACATGTCTTGGGATACAGGTAAGTCCTATCTTAATATCTGAGAGTTCCCCCCAAGTGCATGATGCAATTCTCTCATTAACGGCGTATGCGTAACTTGATGTCTCTAACCCTTCCTAGTCTTTGTAGAATTTGTCTGGGCAGCTATCTAATGCTACTAAGCCAAATTCTTTCTTCACTTGCTCCTGCCAAGTAGTACCATAATTGTCATCAAGATATGTCATCTGTTTCCCATTGCTGTCACTCAGGCAGAATGAGAGCTTCAGTGCTACTTGCCATTTCAATTCAGTTCTTTTTCTTGAAAAGTAGAAAACATGCAAACACTTCTTATTCCATCACACTGGGAATACATTAGCGTTATCCTTGATTGGAGAAAGCTAAGCAGAGAAGAAGAAAAGGGTTTTTAAGACAAGAAACTGGTTAAAGAATGGATAAAAATGAGGACTTTGTCTAGTAGCTTATATTGACTTCCACAGTCCAGAACTGCCCGGCCCAGTAGAAAATTCTCTGTGCATAAAGACTATGAAACATGACTAAGAACTTTCTATAATTTAAAATACACATATATTTCAAGCACTACAGAAAAGAGAATAAAAACCATTTCATTTCTAGCTTTCATATTGACTATATGCTGAAATGATATATTTTGAGAGGAAGGATATTAAATGTCTTAAAATTAATTTCACTTTTACTTTCCAATGACGGTACATGAAAACATTCTGTACAGATTGCCTTTCTTTCTGTCTCTGTCACATGAGACAGAATGTGTGTCATAAGCATTCTCAATGCTATTGTCTATTTGGGATGGTTTACCTGGAGAAATAAGATGTTTTAGTTACTGTTGCTGAAATAAATAGCTTGGCCTAACAGAAATAACTTAACGGAGGGAGACTTTAGTTTAGCTTACAGTTGAAGTGACAGCGTATCATGGCGGAGAAATCATGGTGGCAGGAGCTCAAGGCAGCTCGCCACACTTCATGAGCAGTGAGGAAGCAGAGGGTGATGAATGCTCACACCCAGCTCACTTTCTTCTTTTTATGTATCTGGAAGCTCAAATCCAGACAATGGTGCTGTCTCCTTTCCTGTGGGTTTGTCTATCTCAGCCTAACCAAGTTAAGCATGCCTAGAGCTAGCCTGTTTGAAATAATCCCTCACAGTTGTGCCTGATTTGTCTCCTTGTTGGGTACAGAGCCTGTCAAGATGACAATACAATTCTGGGAGGAAAAATGTTACTTTTTTTTTTTCTGACTGGGTATCTATATTCTTTTTTCCTGGTAATTATAACCCGAAATCTCTCCTCTCCTTGGTTCCAAGTCCATGTTCTTTGAACAAAGCTGATCTGTGATGCTAGAGTTGAGTGTGTGACCCAGATTTAACCAATCAGGATATTCCACTCCTGTAATCACAATAATTGGCTTAAAAATTGACAAAAAAAAATAGGTTAAATGAATTGGGTCTAGCAATTTGAGTAATTACATTAAAAGTAGTGCTGCAAATCTAGGGGGTTAAGTGGGCAACTACTCATGGCTACCTTTGCCAGAATATGGGAGCAAGTAACTCAGAAGAGAAATAATCAAGTAAGCAGAAGATGCGAGTTCAAACAGGCTCATTTCAAGTCCTGGGTCCATTCTATTACTGAATCCACCATTTAGGATTTTTCCCCCCCAAGTTTTAATAAATTCCTATTTTAATGAAAAAATTAATTTAACTTCTATTTTTGAGAACTGAGAAGCCTGCTTACTCTGGAGGGATCAACACACAGTTAAGTAAACAGCCTGCATTTATACAATTCAATACACATTCAACAGATTTTGCATATGTTCAAGTGAATGTAGTGGGCGCTGATGGGGGAATCAGAAGGTTGTTTATTAACATTATTCACTATTTATCCATGCAGCAAGCACTTACTGAGATCCTTCTGTGCCAGGCAATATCACAGGCATGGGGTGAGGAAAGATAAAACTGGCATGTCATAGCCACTGAGACTCTTTTCACTTTCTAAATTACCTAAGTATGTATTTGTCAATTGCTGTTCTTGATATCCCCAATAGTCTTCCAATATTCAACTTCCCACTGCTTATATCTGTTTAATTTTGTCTTGGGAAATTCTTTCTTGTGTCTTCTCTGTCATCCTACCTGCATGTGGAGTTGTTTTTTGAGTCTGATTTTAACATGCATCTCTCTGTCTGTACTTCCTCAACTTTGGGATTCTTTGACCTTTCTCTTAAATCAGATTCTTAGCTCCTGGATCACTTGCCTTCTTTGCTTTATCTGTAGCCCAGACTGGCATTGAACTCATGATTCTTCTACCTCAGCCATCCAGTGTTGAAATTTAAAGTACACACCACCATCTCGGCTCCTCCATTTTGCTCTAAGGAAGCCTATGTTATGGCGGTATTCTGAAAGGAGATTTCT
This sequence comes from Mus minutoides, assembly GCA_902729485.2. NCBI lineage: Eukaryota > Metazoa > Chordata > Mammalia > Rodentia > Muridae > Mus > Mus minutoides. The sequence continues at coordinate 286,421 of LR750507.1, read as the reverse complement.
GGAAGTCAATGTTATGTGGTTTTGCATTCCTAAAAATCAATTCAGACAATTGATTACTGATGTGATATGTCTTAGATCTAAGTTAATGATCATTTTTTGATACAATTTCAAAGAAATTGCTCCAGTGTCATCTATTGAGAAGCCCATTTCTCTTGGGAAGATTTTAGAGTCTTCTTGTTATTTATAGGTTATAACATTTTCATTCTAATATGTTTTAGAATGAAACTACGTAATCTGTAGGCACATTTCTCTCTGCTCTGGAAACTTCTCTTTCGCTATTTCCTTGATAATGCCCTTCCTTCAGCTTATATATGGCTTTCCTAAAATTAATGGCAGTCAGAGGATGTACTATCTATATTGATCTTGAAATTTTCTAATCTCCTGAGATTTCTTACCATATCCTTTTAAAAAATGCTACTTCAAAGAAAAATCCTCATCTTTATCTCTCCAGGCTTCTTTTGAATTTTAAATTTCATCTGACATAATTTTAATTTCCACATCTTTTGGCTTTCTCATTGTTCTCTGTTGCTATAGCATCTCCATTTAAAGCAATTCTTGTTTTGATGATACAATGTCTTTGCTCTTTGATGATGTTAGCCATAATAGAACTTCTCTTCTGTTCCCTGTAATGTCTCTATTCTTCTCTGAATTCTTTTTATCTGTTATTTTGTTCTCTTTGTGTCTTTCAAATTGGATGCTTTCTGCAAAGGGCAACGCATGTATACAACTGAAGTCCTTCACTGCTTAGGGCAAGCTCTGTGTAGGTGAGTAAGTTTTGATGACTGCTTGTTGTTTGACTTACTGAAGTAAAATCAGACCGAGGCCAGCTCTGAATCAGAGGGACAGTCAAATGTCGGTGTTTGTGAGTCTTTTCTGCAAATCTGTTGAAGTTTCCTTAAAATGGGTCTCTAGATATCCAGTAAAAGGTGCAGACTTAGTTAAGTGTTTTCTGGGAACAAAATTGAAAAAACAAAACAAAACAAAAAACAGTAAACTTTTTATTCAGTATCCATGCTGAGTGTACATTAGTCCTGTTCTATATTATGCTCAATAGCCTCAAGTCTGTAGATTTTTCCGTGCAACTCTTTCAAGAGTAATTTGAGTTAGAAGGCTAAATCCTGTTCCCAAAAGCATTAGAAAATAGCTGTCAGATCCATAAATGGTGCATAGTCCTGTTACATCAAAGCATTTAGCAAGTAAATGGAAATTATACCCTAGTTTACATCAGGCATTTTAATATGAAAAACGTTCAATGTGTTAACTCTCTGCTTTAAAACATAGCTCCTATTAGCATGTGGTCATGTCACATTTCTGCTCCTGTCTCAATATTAGGGAGGACACCTACGCTGGGTTAGGAGGAGGCCATGAGAATATGGGTGGGTAAAGATGACAGAAGTATACTCTTCCATGTTGCCATTGCTCGTTTGCTTCTTGAAATTCTAATTTGCTGCTTTCTCGTGTCATCTAATTGAGAGTCTTGTTTGTACCGACTGGGTGTAGGATGCATGTAGATAGATACAGTAGTAACTCTACTCATTGGTGTGGCAAAATAACAGAAGCAATGCGAGGATGGAAAGGTTTATTTCAGTCCTTGCAGTCATATGGTTATAGTTCACAGCAGGGAACAAGGCAAGGCAGTATCCAGGAAGTGGTAATGTTCTGTGGCTACTTATTCACCTGGTAGTGGATGGGCAGATGGCGAATAGAGCAAACAAGCCAACATCAGGATCAGGTACAACCTCCAGACAACTTCTGCCTGATAATCCCCAACCCACATAATCTCCACAGTATTCAAAATAGCACTACATACTACAAATCAACCATTAAGAACATGAACCTGTAAGGGAGATTTCAGACTTAAATGATAACCACAAGGGTAGTGAAGTTAGGCTTTGAATTCATAACCTACAAGATGGTTGAATGTATAGTGTGTCCTTAGATAGTTTTAATGCATGGAAGAATATGATTAAATCCCACTGAGAAAAAGTTTGAAGGAAGTGTTTTGAAAACACACAAAGTAATCGTTACTCAGCTGGGAGTGCTGAGCAGGCCTGATCAGAGAAGGACTCATGGGATGGCAGATGGCACGAGGCACAGCAAAAAGATCATCTGGCTGAATGAGGATTAGATGGTTGGGGTGGGGGGCAGGACAAAATGGTAGATGTATAAGTTTGTGTATATCATTAAGGAAATACAGTGGGATCATCAGTAATTCCTCCCCCACCAAAACAAACAAACAAACAAACAAACCAACAAACCAGATATAGCTCAAATTCCTGAATTCCTTTCTAAGCCACATTTTCTGTTGTTTATGAGTTTGTTTCCTTTTCTCTAAAGAAAAGTAATAGTTAAATTTGAAAACACAGAGATTCAAATTCTAACTTCACCACGAGCTATATAATGCTGGTCAATGAACGTAACTTATCTGTGCCAATTTATATTTTTTTCTCCCTAATATGAATATAATATCAAAGGTACTTGCTTAAGGTTATATATGGTAAATGAATTAATAAAGGGAAGTATATGGAACAGCTGATAAGTTTTATTAAAGTCCAAAATGTCAAGAACCATGCTTGTGCCAGTACTTATGGTAAGGCTCCAGCCTTGTCTAGGGAATTCTCTAGAAACTCACCTACCAGTGCCATCATCACACTACTAGGCCTAGCTCTAGTCTCACACATCCTGAGAAAGCTTTTTATGATAAGCCCTTAAAAACCAAACTTGTGAGCACTATCTCCACACTCCCAGGCCAGGATAAAGACTCACAGCTCCTGTACCCGCCTAGCCTGAGAAAGGGTGTAATCTCACATTACGCATATAACCATTGAAAAAAGTTCTCACGTCTAGGTCACATTGAAAAAAAAAAAAACACCAGCCATATTAAAAGACAAAATAGTACATTCTTCCCCAGATCCATTAGTCTTATAGAAATATTCTTCAATGGTAATTACTTAGATGAACTCCGGGATACAGAATTTAAAAGAACCAATTATAAATTTGATCAAAACTTCAAGGGGTTTAGGGAAGGCAGGAACAAACAGCTCCAGGAACTGGAAGAACATAGTTAGCAATGAATGCCTTCGTGACATCCAAGTAAATACAAACATACAAATGAAAGCCTGCGTGACAGCCAAGTAAATACAAATACACAAATGAATGAAATGAAGGCAATCCAGGATTTGAAAACTGAATTCAGCAAAGGTATAGAAATATTAAAAAGCAGACATTTACACACACACACATACACATGTGTGCATAATTATAAAAATTAAAGAAGAGATATGAATTTGAGAAGAGGGCAGAGGAGGAGGTGGAAGGAGGAACAGGATGTATGGAAATGATGTAGATAGAGTACTCACTGATTTAAGTCTCAAAAATTAAACAACAACAACAAAAATAAGCTAAAACTGTCAAGGTTGGGAATAAGGAAAATGAGCTCTGGTAGGTAATCTTGTAAGCTTTGGAACCTACATAAATTGCTTATTCTCTCAGGATCCAAGTTTCCCTCTCTATAAAAGTAGGAGTTGACTTGGATAATCTGTATTTCTTCTAAACTAATAGTTTAGGCACCATAAATATAATTTTTATTTGACTTTGATACCGAGCCATACAATTCGACTAAATTAGATAAAATTGCCATCATTGAGCCTCTAATACATTGAGATTTTATTAAAAGACTGAAAATGAAAGAGATAACACTGCATTAGTCTGTGGGAGTGATTTCTAATGGACACAAAACGTAGCGATCTATCGGGTCCTATTATCATGCCTGGATGCAAGAGAGAGAAGATGGAAACTGGTATTAAACTCAAATACCACTCTCAGAGGTGTATAATTTTACTTAAAAAAAATCTGGAAAGGTACCCAATTTCAGCATTGGCTATACTGGCAGTTTATCAGTACAGTAAAAATTATGGCTAAGAACATGATATTTATTATGGACATGATAACAGGACATAGCAGTAATACTTTTAAAATACAAAACAGTTGCACGTATTTTAGAGTACAAGGAATATAATTTTTGAGAAGGCGCCCTGAGATGACAGAATTGGAGTAGCTATTATTCCTGTTCTTATGTACATTCGGGTTAGCCTTCAGACGGGAAAGATGTAGAAATTACAATCTAAGAAACACATTTCATCACCATTATCATCTGTTTCCAAAATTATGATTCTCTTTTGAAATTTTGTCCTTGTTCCTACAAAATGTACAGAAAGCTGTTGATAAAAAATGCATTTAGGAATGCATTAAGAAAACAAAATAATGTATTTTATGTGTCTTTACGATTCAACTGCAGTACTGACAACAGATGTATTAGATGTGTAAATTTGATATGATACTGCCCATAGCCTATGCTCTTGTAAGATAAAAGAAGACTATGAAATCTTTTGCTCATGAATAGAGATGGATCTAAGATACCTGTATAATTATTAGAATGATATATGTGGTGACCAGAAATTTTGTGGACAAGGGCTAAGTTCCAGGTCCTAAATAACTGATTAATCAAATTTCTCTCTAATTTTTCTTTTTTAATTAAAATTTTAATTGTGAATTATTCATAGAGTATGGTATGCTAATTGGGTACAAGTATACAATGTAGAATGATACAATTAGCATGTCTCTGATTTTTTTCAAATTTCCAATCAGTGCAATACATTATAGTTTAGAACTAAAGGAAATAAAATAAAGTGTAATTGTTTAAAGCAGATAATCAAAATAGGACTTATCGGCACTATAATGCTTTTCATAATTAATTAAGGCATCCATTATGCTTTATAATTACAAGTATATAACGTGCACAAGTGTTTAAATTTTATTAAATTGTAAAATGTATTTTTGTGTTATGTATTAATAAATTTTTAATTGAATGGGTATTTTTGCGGTCCTACTAGTATGCTAGATTCCTTGCATTTGTAATAATGCTAAGGAATGGTTTTCACTTTAGGTTAGTATTTTTAAAAGTATGACTAGCAACATTATTCTGTAACTTTATTTTTCTAGTGTGGAAATATATTGCAAACTACTCAGTTTAATCTGCACTACTTCATGCTTTCCTAAAATATACCTTAAATTTAATGGTTAAATAGTCAAATAAATACATTAGTGATTTGCCAAGTAGACTTTAGATGTCTACTGATGTCCGCAAGCTCTTGTTGGCATCTGCCACAATGTCTGGGTTTGGTGGTTGTTTGTGGGATGGATCTCCAAGTGGGGCAGTCTCTGGATGGTCATTCCTTCAGTCTCTGCTCATAACTTTATCTCTGTAACTCCTTCCATGTGTATTTTGTTCCCCCTTCTAAAGAGGATTTTGAGCTTCTAGGCTAATATCCACTTATCAGTGAGTGCATATCATGTGTGTTCGTTTGGGATTAGTCTATCTCACTTAGGTTGATATCCTCCAGATCCATCCATTTGTCTAAGAATTTCATAAATCCATTGTTTTTAATAGCTGCGTATACCCTATTGTGTAAATGTACCACATTTTCTGTATCCATTCCTCTGTTGAGGGATATCTGGGTTCTTTCCAGCTTCTGGCTCTTATAAATAAGGCTGCTTTGAACATAGTGGAGCATGTGTCCTTATTACAAGTTGGAGCATCTTCTGGGTATATGCCCAGGAGTGGTATTTCTGGGTCCTCAGGTAGTATGATGCCCAATGTTCTGATTTCCAGAGTGGTTGTACCAGCTTGCAATCCCACCAGCAATGGAGGAATGTTCTTCTTTCTTCACATCCTAGCCAGCATCTGTTGTCACCTGAGATTTTGATCTTAGCCATTCTGACTGGTGTGAGGTGGATTCTAAGGGTTGTTTGATTTGCATTTCCCTGATGATTAAGGATAGCTGTCTCCTGAGAGGATCTGCCAGTGCCTGGCAGATACAGAAATGGATGTTCACAGTCATCCATTGGACGGAGCACAGGGTCCCCAATGAAGGAGCTAGATAAAGTACCCAAGGAGCTGAAGGGGTTTGCAGCCCCATAAGAGGGACTAAAACACATATCAAAGAAAACACATGGTGGGACTTGTAGCTGCATAAGTAGTAGAGGATGGCCTAGTTGGTCATCAATGGGAGGAGAGGCCCTAGGTCCTGTGAAGGTTCTATGTCCCAGTATAGGGAAATGCCAGGACCAGGAATGCGAGTGGGTGGGTTGGGGAGCAGGGGGAATGGGGGAGAGAATAGGGGATTTTCACAGGGGAAACTAGGAAAGGGGATAACACTTGAAATGTAAATAAAGAAAATATCTAAGATAGATAGATAGATAGATAGATAGATAGATAGATAGATAGATAGATGTCAACTGATGTACTATTAGCTTCAGATGAAACTAGGTGGACATTCATGGCAGTTTGGTTGTGGGAGTGACACCTTTATGAAGTAGTATACCTCCCCTCACATCTTGGGCTTGCCTATTGTCTTTCCTTTGGCCAGCAGAAGAATGGCAAGCAAACATGAAAAACATTTGCATGTTAGTACTTACCCTCTTGTGCTTCACATGCTGGTTTACATAGCTAAGTTCTGGCATTGGCCATCCCACACAAGATTTGCAGAGCCTCACCAGATCAGCTCAACTGCCCATCGGACATATACATTTCAGAGTAGTAAGAAATGATTGTGCTTTTACGGTACTATTAAAGATTGACTTGCTACATAATAACAAATGACTGATACAATAGGTATAGGAAGTACATGGGACAACACTGTCTTTCTACAGAGTATCAATAGCTTCATATCACATATTTGTTATGTTAAAGTCTGTTGCAGCTGAATTTTTGGTGTAAGAGACAATATTGGATATGACCCTCTTTCTCCTGTTGGCTTTATAGATATTCTAATTATTCATCAAATCAACAGATAACAATTAAGTATCAACTGAGTATCAGGAATAACACTAGATGCTTAGACTGAAATGATCTGACCTTTCTATGTTTATGGGGATGGTTATAATGGACTGACATACATGCTATGAAAGATTCTACGCTATTGACAATGAAACTGATTCCCAAAGTTAATTCCATGCTGCCGTTGTATCTAGTCATGGTTTCCCCCCTGTCTCCGAAAGTCTAGAGATGTGTGCTATTCCTTTTTGTATTTTCTCTTTATTTGGGAGAAACATTTAACTCCCCCTTTCATGGGACTTACACATCTTCCTATTGTGTAGCATAATATATTACCCGTATTGACACCGGGCTTGGCTATGTTACTTGTTTTAACCATTGAGACTTAAATGTGATCCATGTTGAGACTTGATGTGCCAGGGTGAGGGGAGATATCCAAGGGGTTCTCCATTTTCTCAGAGGAGAAAGAGGAGAAAGGAACGGTGATGGAGGGGGGACAGAGATCTGGATGTAAAGTGAATAAATAAAAAAAAAAAAGGTTATGTTTAGGGGCTACTAGCTCTCATGCTGCTTTTTGGAACCCTATGACAGCCACCATGTGGACAAGTCAGGGTAGACCCTTGAAGAATAGGAATACTGGTTTCTGTGATCCTGTGGGACAGCTATTCCCCCAGAAATGAAAGTCCCTTTATCTGCGAAACCACCTCACTATCCCATAGTTGATATTTTAAGCTATCAAGTTTTGGATGGTTTGTTAGGCTCTCATAGTTATTTAATCCACCATTCTTTTCAAGTTAGCATGAGCACATACTTTCATTAAGTTACCTTTAATCAGACACTTCTAGAAGCTGGGCCATGCTTTTGTGTCCTGTTTTTGTGTCTATTTTCATGGTGACTGATGAGCTTTAGATGGAAGAGTTCTATTACAACCATTCCATCTTCCCACTCTAAACTATGGAGATAAGCCACTCCTATTCTAAATTTCTGTTTCGGAAACGCCATCTAGACTGTCTCTACTCTACACATACCCTTATTATAGCCTCCCAAATGATAAGATTGCAAAGATATATTCATAAACACATGGCTTCAAACTTCACATTCGAAAATTTCTGATGAAGATGTAATGCTACATTTTTACTTCTGATACAACAAACGCTGAGCAATAAAGTACTCTAGGGAAAAAAAAAAAGAGAATGATAGATAAGACTATACCACAAAATAGAGGGTAATACAGAATTGAGAATTGGGGTTCCTAAGAATTAAAATATTTTTCTCCGCAGAGCTGAGCATAAATGCCCAGTAATGTACAGTCCTTCTCTCTAAGCTCTGAATGGCTTACAAGCTCTTGGTCCCCTGTGACAATACAGACATAAATGTAGAAATGGCTCTGGTGCAAAAGGTTTTTTAAAAAAAGTAATTTTAAGTATATACTTAATCAAAAGATTCTCCTCTCTCCAAGGAAATTTTCTCTAGCACAGCGCAGGATCCATCTGTAACAATTACAAAGTGCTAAATCCCATGCCAGGTTGGGGGGGGGGGCGGGGGGGGGGAAACCAGTCAAGGCACCAAAGTCTCAGTGAGTCACTGTCCTTCTAGAGCTTACATTTTGAGGTGTATGTGAGATTTCCCTCCTGGAGTTTTCAGCCAGCTATACCCATTTTTTATGGCGAAAAGCCTCTTCAACGTTCCCCTGATCTTTGTAACTATTCTCGCTTTTCAAGATCTTTTCGCTTCGCAAACTGATGTCCTCGCACATCTTTCCTGGATGCAGTAGAATGATTGGCAAGCGCTTTCGCTGAAAGTGAAGCTAGATGACATTGACCCTGAAAAGTTTCCAGCACTTAAAGAGCTGCCTAGCCTGCCACCGACAACTCTGGAGGCTTCCACGGTACTCCCCTCTTGAAACTCGAGGAAGCTAAAGATAGGCGAGGGTAAGGCCCGCCCTGCAGGCATTTGGGCGGAGGGAGTTAGAGGCTAAACCTACCCGGGGCAAAACCGGGACCAAGCTGCTAGCTGGAAAAGTGCGAAGTGGCTAGGAGAGCGCTCAACGCAAGAGGACTACAAAGCCCAGAGGGCACAGCGTCGTTTTCTTGCGCTCCCCTACGGCACCTGCACGCAACGAAGGCTGGGAAATGAAGTCTTGGGACTTCCAGCGCTCCGCGCGAGGGCAGAGGAAGGCGTTGCTAGTCCGCTCCTTCAGCACGCGGGTTCCTGGCTGGCCTCGGGGTTTCTCGCTCCCGCTCAGGGTTTTCGTGGACGGCGGGAGCAGTATGGCTTGCCTGAATAAACTCCGGGGGGAGGAGGGGAAGGGAGTGGAGAAGGAGGCGGGGTCAGCGGAAGCGGCAGGTTGCTTCCTTCTCTCCGCGCTCCCTCCCCGCCTCTCCCCGAGGGAGCGGTGGGAGGGGGAGGGGAGGGCAGGAGGAAGGTAGTGACACGTGTCAATCAACCCCACTCCGGGGGGCGCGCGCTCCGGGGCTCGCGCCGAGGGCTCGCGCCCCTGCCTCGTGCCTGCGCCGCTCGTATGTAAATGAGGGCGCGTGACGCGGGACGCAGATGGACAAGGGAAGAGAGAGAATGGCCGCTGCCGCCGCTGCTGCCGCCGCCGCCGCCGCCGCTGCCGCTCAGTGCCGGAGCCCTCGGTGCGCGGCGGAGAGGAGAGGATTCCGGCGGGAACTCGACTCCTGGCGCCACCGCCTCATGCACTGTGTAGGTAAGAGAGAGACACGGGCCGGGCCGGGCTCGGCGCCGCGGTGCGGCTGCCGGAGGAGTTTGTGGCTGAGGGGTGTAGTTGGAGCTCCGGTTCGGGTCAGTTCAATGGGGAGCGATGGGAGCGGCGGCGGCGCGGCGGCGGCCCCGGCGGCGCCTTTTGTCTCGGGGCTCCCTGCCCGGTGCGGTCCGCGCCCCGCCGCCCGCCTGCCCGGCTCCGGGCTCCCGGGCTCCCGGGGAACTGTTAGTTCGGACCCCCTCTCCGAGCACCCCGAGGAAGCAGCCCGCCCGCTCGCGCTGCCCCGAAACTCCTCGGCGCCCGTCGCCACCCGCTGGTGCCCCTGTCACCGCGGCTCTCCACCGGGGCGGAGGGGACCCTGGAGCGGCGGGCCGGTCCGCGCCCCCCGCCGGCCGCTCACACACCCCCTTCTTGCCGCCCGGGGGCTGGCCGCGGAGACGCTGCCTAGTTCCCGGGACGCGGGAGCAGGGGTTGCGGGGCGCTCGCGGGCCGGGGGCCGGAGAGGGCCGAGGGGCGATGGGGGCGGCGCCTGAGGGGCGGGGGGCGGCCGCCTCTGCCCTCTTGCGCGCGGCCTCGGATCTGTGTGTACCCCTTTAAGAAGGAGCCGCTCGAGCGCTGACGGTTGGGATTTGAAGTTCTTCCTCCCTCTTTGGAAGTCTGGACGGATGGGGGGGGGGGGTTGTTGCTATGGCGACGGCACCCTCCCCACGCCCCCCCTTTTCCTTGAGGACGCCCCGACGACTCCGGTCCTCTTTTCGCTGTCATGTGATGGACTCGCGTAGCCCTCTCCGCCTCCCGTTCCTGTTCAAATGCGATTCAGTTTTCCGTTTCTCGGTGGGGTCTGATCGGTTTTGCTTCAAACTTGCGCGCCCCGGGCTGTCATTCAGTGGGCTGCTCCGGGTAGCGGGAAGTACTGGGACTCCCTACCTTGTTGAGGTCACTGCTTTTCCTCACTCAAGAGTGCGACGTGTGCCCGCAGCTGTTACCCTGCAGGTTGGTTCAGTGCAACAGAGGGGCAGCCAGCGGAGGGTGTGCTTCGGCAGGGGTTATGGCATTTGAGGGGAGGAGGTGGGAGTGGAGGCTGGTCGGTGTAAGGAGTGGGTGGATGCGTCGGTTTTCTTTTCTGGAGAGTAGGTGTCAGCCTTTGGAGTTGAGTGTAGTAAGCTCAATTCCTTGGGAAGAAAACTCTCTCCTAACCTTGTTTTCATCTGTTCTTGCGCCACCTCGCGCCCTGTCTCCCTTCCCCATCCCTCTCAGATTTGCTTGGTTAGAGCCCTAAGGTCTATCTTGTTTCCACTAATCATAGTAGATGAAACCATATGCAACTCCAGTTCAGTAATGTGCCATACAGAATAGGAGAGATATATAGGAAAACAGAAGGAAGGGCACTCTGATTTAGGAACATTGCGGTAATGTTTAAGCAGTTTGCTCTTAAGAGCAGTGTGTCACCTCTATAAAATGTATTTTGGGTTGATCTGTGGCAAAGTTATATGGAAGCGGGGGTGGTGTGGTATGGAGAAAAAACAAAACAAAACCTCATACTAAATGTGTGTCCATACTTGTATTTCATGAATGCAAAGTGGACTCGTTTTGAGAGTTACTTATGTTTAGATCTGTTCCGTTGAAAATCCGCCTAGAAATAGTCGCGTTCCTTCTTGTGTGTCCCAACAAATGGCACTGACAGCATTGTAGTACCGGCTTACAGAACTGTTAGGCATCCAGTGATTTGAAGATGAGCATGCTTAAGTTTTGCTTTACAGTATTTGACGATTTGTTTTTCTCCTGTTGTGTCACTAAATACATTTCGTATGTCTTTGAATAAAAGAAATGTACTTTTGAAAGTAAAATTTTGACGAAGTGAAACAAATTAATTTGATTTAATGGGAAATGAGGTTAATTTTTTTTAATATTTAGTATTCTGTCATCTGTGTTACACTTTCAGTGTTATATACTGTTATATTGTACCATAAATGAAAATGTTTTCCTGAGAAACAGCCATATTTGACAACTTGTTTCACAGTCCCTGTTTTTGTCTTAGAGACCTGCTGAAATCCATCTTGTATATTGTTTTTGTCATTGCTATTTTTAAGTAACAAAACCCTTCTAAATAGAATATACATCTGTTGGTTGGGGAGTGGTCTCATTTAATAGTGGTGTGAATTGGTGATAAAAGTCATTATTTTAAGCTACCCTTTGTTATGATACATACTTTGCAGAAAATCTTCCTGTTCCTTATATATATGTGTGTGACTTATATGCAGTATGTAGATGTACAAATGTATACATTTCTATATTGAACAGTCAGTGCTCTTATTGATTGAAATACCTTTTTATATAAAACATTCTTCTGGCTATTGAGAAAGAAAATGATTTAAGCCTTGGTTTTCATCAAGAGTTCAAAATCATAAACATATTGAGGTTATACAACCATTTGTTATTAGGTCGCAAATAAAGTTTCTTGAAACCTCGCATCTTCATTTAACTAATTAAACAAATAGGTTTATCTTTTTTGTTAATGTATATTGTCTGAAAATTTGGGGAAGAAAGTTATCTTCACTATCAGTGAATGATTATACTGATTGACAAGAGAAAATGTTTGCACCCATCTAGAAATATTTCCTTTATAAATGTGGGACCCATGTCTTTGCCTTAGATTTACTCCTCTGATTCATTTCTGGTTTTGTTTTAAATTTTAAAAATGTCTTTTAAGTTTTGTTCCAATTGATGGCTCTGTTTATAATCTTTCTATGCTAGAGTATAATTTTGAATATTCTCGTGTAACAAATGCGTATTGGATGTGGAACTATTATCCTAGTATTCACAATTCTACTGAACATTAATAGACACGGTCTCATATTTTATAGAGTATGTAATTAGTATCTACTAACCAGAATGACACTGAACATTATTCCTTATGGAATAAATAATATAATTAGTATCTAATGATATATAAAATTAAAAACAGCCAAGTATAACATGAGATAAATATATTAGTGCAGCTTAAAACTTAAAAATTTCAGACTTGAAAAGTAACTAAAATATTTAAGCTGGGACAGGCCAGTTTTTGAAAAAATAATTTTGGTATAATTCTCATCTTAAAATTGTCAAATCAGGAACTAATAGTTACACTTGCCTGTGTAAACCAATTGTTTCATATCTTGTTGTATTTCCATTATTTTTGTTCTGAACTCGTGCATGCACACACATACACACTGACACACACACACACACACACACCAATTTGAGAGTAATTTGAAGACATCTTTGCACCTAAGCTTTTCATTATTCCGAAAATACCTAATTTATAGTTCATTTGAAAATTTTATTTTCTCTCTCCATCTCTTATATGTTCCCTAGCTCTTAGAATGACCCATTCTAAGAAAGTGAGGTGCATTTATTGGTTATCATGTCTTTAGTCCTTTTTAACTACGGAGACTTCTTCAATTTTTCTTTGTATTTCTTGACCTTGACATAACAACAACAACAAAATACACGACATTATTTTGACGATGTCCCTCAAATTGGAATTGTTGATTTCGTGTGGTAGGAATACTACTGACGACATGTTCTGTTTTTCTCAGTATATTGTGTCTTGAAGTTCGAAGTGTTGGTATGTGTCAACCTTAAAATTTGGTCAAGATATTTACTATATTTTTCTCTGAAAATTATTCCTCATTTTGTAATTAATATGCAACTTATGGGAAAGTACTTTCAAGAACAGCGTATTGCCACCACCTCATCAAAACTTCATAGAAAATTAGCATCTGTCAGTTTTCTGGTTTTGTCCCTGTTTAAGAATTGATACTTATTCGGTTATACTTTGTGTGATTCAGTTATACTTATTCAGTTATACTTTGCGTGATTTTTCATTTACTATTCTAAAAGATAAAAATCTGTCACTGTCATTATTTTGAATCTCAAATTGTGGCAGATTTAACTAAACTTAAAGCTCTCCCCATTCTGTGTGTATGTGTTGTGTGTGTGGTGCAAACATGCATATATTTCTGAACAAGATAGTCCACATTCATATATATATATATATATATATATATATATATATATATATATATATATATATATATATATATATATATATAAAATGGTCCCAGATTTGGTATGAGTCACTTCACTAAAATGACCTTTAATTTTTTTTTTTTTTTAGACAAAAAGTAAGTTTAGATACCAAAACTAAGCAGAAGGTTTTGAATCTGTTTTTAATTAATCCCTGTTTTTTCATATATATAAGTATATTTTTTTCTTAAGACTACAAAATAAAACAAGAAAAAGATTGGCTTAGAAACATTCTATAATACAATAGTGTCTTATATAAGACTGGTTCGGTAGTAATTGGCACAAAATATGAAATGTTAAATCTTCTAATCAAAGTTTAAATTGTTAACCTACCTCATTAAAACATAGTCTATTCTATTTTTATTAAAAATCCTATCATTTTTGTACTAATCCATGTGGAAATTGTTGAGAAGTTGGATTACTACTACTTATGTTTTAGAATTGGATATTTTACATTTGTGGTACATCTCAATTTGAAGACTATTTACTGCAACAGGTGGCAAGTGGACTTAATTGGACAGTTTAGTTTTCTTGATTTCCATGGTACCACTTACTTTAAAAATCTCTTCATAATAATCAAATGTATCATTTTACTCAGATCTTTTATATGGTTAGTATAGAATGAGCAGATCATAAGAAAATCAGCTCTGGAGCTAGACTTCTGAATGTGGCACCTAGTAGTGGCACTGTCTACCAAGGTTTGTTTTGTTGTTGTTTTGGTTTGGTTTGGTTTTTTGTTTGTATTTTATCTTTGAGTTGTTTAATAAGTACTTTGGAGAGAGCTGGGTTGCTAGAGAAAAAGGTTGTTAATTTGTGATAAAATATACCTCCCATATAGAAAGCACGCACTAAATGCTAGCTATCATTGGTGATAGTTTTTCCCTTGGTTCCTGAATGCTTGGGCTTTATAATTTTTGTCAGTAGACTTGATGGAAATGGTGCTGGATGATTTAAAATGATTATGGAGCATGCTAAAGTAAAAACAAGAGTTTACATTTTGCATTTTCCAGTTCTCTATAACTATAGTGTTACAGAGTTTTAAAATCACGTAACTTAGTATTGATTTTCTGTATGATTGATTTTACATTTACCATTCTAAATTCTAAGGAATCTTTAGGAACGGATATAAGAAATTAGTTTGTAGCTTATTAAAAACTTTATTACTAACTGTGGTGGTGCACACATTACCTTTAGTAACAGCATTCTGGAGGCAGAGCAGAGGAACTGTGTTTTTAAGGTCAATCCTATATACCATAGCAAGTTCTAGGCCAACCAGGAGTTCATAGTAATAACCTGTGTACAAGAAGTACAATAGTAATCACAATAACAATGAAACACTATCATATTAAGTCATCTTAAGGTTTTCTGTTGATATGAGCCTTCTTGTTAGTGGTCAGTTTGATGCTTTCTTCTGGCTTCTTCTTGCCTGCTCTTCTGTTATCTTATCAGAGTTCTCTTTTGTCACTAAGTCACAGAAGAGTAGGTTTACTTAGAGATTTGTATTCATGGGTCACTGATCAGTTTGGCAGCTGTCAAAGAGTGTTAGCTCTTGTTAACTTGTTTAACTTGTTAAACAAGTGTTAACTTGTTTCAAGCACCAGAAAATAGAATGTCCGTTTAATTTTAGTGGTGGCAGTTGTGATACCATCGCATCACGTACATTACACAATTGGAATCTGTTACATAGGTTAAGACATGTATCGAAATTATCTTCTTTAAAAAAATAGGCATTTTGGATAATTTTGCAGTTTTTGGCTGCAGACAGGTGTGTGTGTGTGTGTATGTGTGTGTCTTTCTCTCTGCTTGTCTGTCTGCCTATCTGTATTTATGTCTTTCTGTCTGCCTGTCTGTCTATCTGTCTGCCTATCTGTATGCCTGTCTATGTCATATGTGTGAGTGTCCTCTGAGGCTAAAGTAGGATGTGGAATCCTGAAGTTAGAGAAGATTGTGAACTTCATCTGAAAAGCAGTAAGTGCTCTTAACCACTTAGCCATCTCTCAGTCCTTAGAATCGTATATGCCTTGGGCTGGCTGCAGGTGTGCCACCTTCCCGGCTTGGCAGCACATGTGATTCGTTTCTGTTATGTGTCTAAATATTCTTCTGACCTTCACTGCTGGCCTTTATTTCTGCCTCAGTTCAGTCTTAGGAGGAACCATAAAGATACATAGGGTTTTTTGTTTTGGTCATATATGTATTTTTCCTTAATAAGTCTTAGCAAGTTAAAGTATCCTCCTTTGCGTGTGTTCATTGTCTTCTTTTTTGATGATACTCTTAAGATATATAGGTTGCCCTTAGAGTGGTTAAGCATAAGATTCTATACTTTATAATGACATAAAAGTGATACATACTTAGCAGATACCATTCAAATTTTGAATTTTGTGTTCTATAACAAGCAATATACAGTATGATATTCCTGATATGTCAGATGGTAGCTCAAACCACAGCTTCTAGTTAGCCACATATTCATTAGGATGAACAATTGATGCTTTTACAATGTGCTTCTACCATAGTATTCAGTAAGTTACATGAAATACTCCACCCTTTGTTATTTAAAATAGGCTTTGGATTTTGATTTTCACAACCATGGGTAGTGTAAGTGTCCTGAGCATGTTTAAGACAAGAAGTATCTATTGTACATAGACTAGCATTCATCAAGCACAAAACTTGTAAGTCTCAATATTGAGAACCTTATTACAGTAGATATTTAGGATTAAATTTGTAATCAATGAATCATTTGAAAAGTTTTTATTTGTAACAGAATGTAGATAAGAAATGGTGATGGGTCCAGTCCAACCTGTTACTACTAGAAGCATAATTAAGAAAATATGCTATCTTTGAAGAACAGCACATTGTTCTTAACTAAGCTAAATAAAAATTTTTGTAAGAATTTTTATTTTTGCTAGAAAATAAAAGAATAAAATGAATTTTTTTCTGCATCTGCTTTCCTTTTGTAGTTGCCAATAACTTCGTTCTGCTTACATTTGCCCGTTGGGATTTTTTTCTTTAATCTGCTGCCAATTTATTTTCCTTGTAATAGTTCCTGGATTCAGTTTTTGTGATAGTGCAAGCACTTGGGCAAATTCATAAGGTTTTGGTTTATATCAGTATATGCGTTACTGATTTTACTTTCTTCTGGTGTAACTTACAACCTAAAACATACAGTGAGTCTTTGTATAGCAGCTTTGATTTCATAATTGACAAGGCATTTGTCTCTGTTTATCAAGTAAAAGCTCTTAACCATATTCAGCTATTTAGTCATAGATTATCATTCAGTTCCATCCGTATTGGTTCTTTAGACCAACAATTCTCTTCATCTGCTTTTATTTATTATACATTTCTCCAAATTCTTGGGTATCTTTGTAGCTGTATCTTTTGCCTTGGATCCTTAGTCACCTTGAAATTTTAACTTGGCCCTAGATTCTTTTATGGATAATACCTTGAGAGATTTCTCCATTAATTCAGCTTGAATTTTTTTTCCTGTAATGTGTGTATGCAAGGTGTGTATATTGAAAGTAACTTTGTCCATTAGACTTCATGTTTTCCACACTGTTGACAGACAGGGGACTAAGTCTTCATAAATGGTAGAAAGGGCTAGATGAAACGCTATAACAGAATTATAATCAGATATAATTCATCTTTTACAGGGAACTTTATGGGACTGAGATAATATCATTCCTCATGTGTTTGCTATTTTTTGGCTTAATGAAAAGTGTTAAAATATTTATATAGTAGTATTTTGGTGCCAAAGATATTAGTTAAAGAACTATATGAGCACAAAGATATTTAAATCTATGCAGATGAATGAGATTAACTAGGGACACGGGGTAGACTATTGGATAGTAAAGGATTTGGCACCACACTCAGGTATGTTAAAATTCCTTAAGTAGAGAAAAGAACCTCACACTCCTCCCAGTGTTTATACTGAAAAGTAAGGCTATTAGATAAGCAGTAAACCAGAACAGAGAGTTAGCACTATTTGGAAGGAGAAAAGATTTTTTTCCAGATGGACTGTTATCTGTTGATAGGAGTCTGGTACATATGTGAAACATGGAATGTCCAATACGCTGGCTACATGAGGGTACCAGGTGATCTTGACTAGGTAAATTTCCGTGGAGTGATGGGCATGACGACTGTATTGTAACAGGTTAGATAGTAACTCAAATATGCTCAAGTGGAGATAATGTACTCATATTAAATGGGGCATGTTTTAAGGACTGTCAGAATGGCTCAGTGGGTAAAAACACTTGCCGCATGAGCCTGATGACCTGAGTTCCATCCCCAGTAACAACACCCATCACTCATGATCCCTTTTTTTGTGTGTGTTTCTTTATCTTGTTCTGAGCAAGTATGTGTACTTATGTGTGTATGCATAGACACATGATGATAATGTTATGTGTGTGCATATGCATGTAGAGCTTAGACATCAACATTGGATGTCTTCCTAAGTTGTTCTCAGTTTTTGAAAGAGGATCTCTGTAAATCTGGAGTTTCCTATCTTGTTAGATTAGCCCCAGAGATCCTTCTGTTTCTGCCTTTCCAGAACTATGATTGCAGACATGAGCCCTGCTTCCATCCACTGGGGTCTTAATGCTTGTGTACCAAGCATTTTATAGACTGAGCCATCTCCATAATCCTTGTATCTATAGAGTTTAATAAAGCTGAGAACTAATAGCAACAGAATATTGAGTAAAGAAATGGGATGGACTTGGTTTGAATTATTGAATGAATGTCAATTCAAAATTTATCTCTTAAAGAAACTTAAAGGAATATTTTCTTAATCAAGTTAACTATTAGATTTATGACATCATTCTGTTATACACTTTAAAGATATGATTTTTTTTCCTCCCAACTCTGTTTACCATCAAATTTCTTGAGTTCTATGTGCCAGTTGTTTGGAGTTATATTTCTGTTTTTTTCCAAACTGGGTTCTGAACCTCCATAGTCTTAAAAATTCAGAATCAAAATACGAGCCTTAAGTAGAGTTGTATTGAAGTATTTGACTTAGAACCATGGTTAAAAATAGGTGTCATCGCTAATGTGGATGAGAGAAGCTCACAAGGCCTCAACCATACACAAAGAATGACAGGCAACTAAGGAATGCTGAGAGAGGGAGAAGAAGTCTTCCACGGGGAAGAGCACAATAATTCCTTAGGCAATACCAATGGTCAGTCCTAAGAACATATTTACAAGTAACATTATATGGACTGAGCAGGTTGTATTTATGTATTTAGTAACACATACACGATCACCACCACCACCACCACCAACAACAACAACAACAAAAAGAAGCCGTGAATTTGAGAGAGAGTAGGAGTGCTTGAGATGAATTGAAGGGAGGAAAGGGAAGGGGAGATGATGTAACTTGTAATTTCAAAAAGTAAACCATTACTAAAAAATAATAACAAAATTAAGTTTAAAAAAAAGTGTCATACTTCTTACCCTTCAGCTCCTTAAACTGAACTAACTTAACAGCCTATTCAGAAGTGCAGCTGGGCTAGCAGGCCTCTTGACTATAAGGAGGCCTGGATACCCTAATGAAGCAGATGGACAAGAGGATTGGTCCTTTGTGGAAAACAACTTCTAAGATACTCTGCTCCAGTAAGGAACAGATATAAAGCTGTTGTTAGTATTTTTTTTTTCCTCTTTAAGAAGTCTGAGTAAAATCTAAAGAACAGAAGCTTCTTCCTAAATATTTCCCCTAAGAATGTGAACTTTTCAGAGGAATTCTGTTTTATGTGAGATGCAAGTGTGAGGAGAGAGTGGAGTTAAAATGCTTACCCTTTACAGTAGGTTTGTATTTAGGTTAAAATGCTTACCCTTTACAGTAGGTTTGTATTTAGGTTTTGTTTATAAAGACTGAACTATGATTAAGGGTATGGAGTATTAGCATGTTATAAGCTAATTAAAAGAGAAGAGGAACAATTAATTA
This sequence comes from Mus minutoides, assembly GCA_902729485.2. Lineage (NCBI taxonomy): Eukaryota > Metazoa > Chordata > Mammalia > Rodentia > Muridae > Mus > Mus minutoides. The sequence goes on along the minus strand of LR750507.1, from coordinate 266,861 downwards.
ATTAAAAGGTCTCAAATGACTAGGTTCTATGGGAGGGAAAGCAAGGATTAAGAATCTTTTAACTATAAAGGAATGGTTAGTAAATATTAGGCTAAGCCAAGTTAGAGCAGTAGTCAGGTAGACAGGTGTAAGCAGCCTTTCCCGTCTAGTCAGTGATAGATTTACTAGAGAAGCACAATGTAATGTGAGCATGCTACAGGTATGTTCTGCCTGATAGTTTACTCCCAAGGGTCATCTGGTCTCTGCTGGCATTAGGTACCTCTGCTGTTATAATGCAAAAGTAATAGTTAAGTGAGTAGGCATGGCTGTGTTTTAATAAAAACTTATTTTTATAAAAAAGTCAATTTGGCTTTGCAGGCCATAGTTTGTTGATCCTGGAGTTTCAAAGCTGCAGTATGAATTGAGTTAGGGACAAGTTGAGAGGGATAGAACAAGCAAATACAAGTAACATATCCTGGGAATAATTAGCATGGGATCACTCAGTGTGTGGTGGGTGTGCAGCAGGAGTGCAAGAGCAAATTATGGTCTCAGCCAGGAAGAAATGAGAACCTTTGATCATTTTTGTTAATATGTAATAAGCATAATCAGATAAGCAGTTACTTTTCATTTTGACCATCCATTGTTGATAAAATTTCAGGTTTTTCTTTATTTGCCTTTTTGTTTTTTAAAGACACTTAATTGAAGCAGTTATTTTGAGTCAAAGCTGGGAAAATGTGCGGTCTATAATGTACTAATGAAAACATTGTATATTCAGATGGCATCGTTTTTTCTACCTGAACTTTTAACAATTTGAAAAGTTAAACAGGGCAAAAGATGGAGGCAAAAATCCCATTTGTAATGTGACTAGAGACCAAGTTAGAATAAAGCAAGTGTGAGACACTTGAGGAGAACACTCATAGACCATCGTTCGGGCTGATTTTCCCTTGTGCCTCTCCCCCCAAAGCAAGAGAAGCAGAGCAGGGTTGCGCCTGTTCAGTGACTCCTTTTAAATTCACTGCTCAGCAAAGCCATGGCCCTTCTCTATGGATGAAGAGAGTTCAAATCCTGCTCATTGAAGCAGCCTTTCTGGTAGAAACCAGGGAGAAGGAGAAGGTTGTAAAATCTCTTAGAACTGTTGCAAAATCGTATCTGTGGATAAATATACCAGAAACAATGCAATGCTTACTATAGAAAACTAACATATTCTGGATATCTATTTTTTTTTATTTTAATATTCTGAAAAACCTTGTTTTAAAAATTCTTTAATGAATAAATATTAACTAGGTCTATATTTTTTCATTAATGTATTTACTTATTCACTTTTACATCCTGGCTGCAGCCCCACTTCTCTCCTCAAAAGCCCTCCCCGCCCCCCCCCTCACTCCCCATTATCCCTTCACCTTGGGTATCACCACACCCTGGGACAACAAGTTGCAGCAGGACTAAGCATATCTTCTCCCACTGAGGCCAGGCAAGGAAGTCCAGCTGGGGAAAGGGGATCCAATGTTAGGCAACAGTTCAGAGACAGCTCTCCCTCCAGTTGTTTGAGGACCCACATGAAGACCAAGCTGCACATCTGCCACAAATGTGTAAGGCCGAGGTCCAGCGCCTGCATGCTCTTTGCTTGATGGGTCAGTCTCAGTGAGCCCTCATAGGCCCAGGGTAGTTGACTCTGTAGGTCTTTTTATGGCGTCCTTGACCCCTTTGGCTTGCTCAGTCCTATCCATTACCATTCCACAGAAGTCTCTGAGCTCTTCCTGATGTTTGGCTGTGGGTCTCTGCATCTGCACCCATCTGCTGCTGGATGAAGCTTCTCAGGAGACAGTTATGCTAGGCTCCTGTTTGAAAGAATAGCAGAGTATCATTAATAGTGTAGGGCTGGCTCTCTCCCATGGGATAGGTCTCAAATTGGGCCAGTCATTGGTTGGCCCTTTCTTTCCTCAATCTCTGTTCCATCTTTATGTCTGTATCTTGTAGACAGGACAAATTTTGGGCTGAAGGTTTTGTGGGTAGGTTGATGTCACCCTCTCTTTACTGGAAGTCCCACCTGACTACAGGAGGTGGCCACTTAAGTCTCCATATCCCTGGCTGCTAGGAATCTCAGCCAGGGTCAACTCCCAGAGGTGCCCCCCACCAAATTCTATTCTCTCTCCCACCTCCTTCTCCCCACAACTGATCCCCAACCCTCTCTTGTTCCCCTCATCATCTGTCACCCCATTTTCCTTCCTTCCTCCACCTACAGTGTCTATTTTATTCCCCCTTATGAGTGAGATTCACGCATCCTCCTTGAGGCCCTCCTTATTACTTAGTTTTTCTGGATCTAAGGATTATAGCGTGGTTATTCTGTACTTCATAGCTAATATCCACTGATAAGTGAGTACATATCATGGGTGTCTTATCTGGGTCTGTCTTGCCTCACTCAAGATCATATTTTCAATTCCATCCATTTGCCTGCAAATTTCAAGCTGTCTTCAGTTTTAATAGCTGAGTAGTATTCCATTATCAGTTGAAGGACATCTGGGTTTCCAGCTTCTGACCATTATGAATAAAGCTGCTGTGAACATAGTGGAAAACATGGCCTTGTGTTATAATGGGTCATCTTTTGGGTATATGCCCAGGAATGGTATAGCTGGCTCTTGGCATAGAACTATTCCCAATTTTCTGAGAAACCACAAAATTGATTTTCAAAGTGGTTGTATGAGTTTACACTCTCCCAAGTAATGGAGGAGTGTTCCTCTTGCTCTAGCATCCTCACCAGCATGTGTTTTGCTTGAGCTTTTCTCTTAGGCATCCTGATGGATATAAAGTGGACTCTCAGTCGTTTTGATTTGCATTTGCCTGATGACTAAGGACTTTGAACATTTCTTTAAGTGCTTCTTGGCTATTCAGGATTCCTCTGTTGAGAATCCTATGTTTAGCTCTGTACCCCATTTTTTAAATTGAGTTATTTGGTTTGTTGGTGTAATTTTTTTTGAGTTCTTTATATATTATGGATATTAGCCATCTGTCAGATGTAGGGTTGGTAAAGATCTTTTTCCAATCTGTAGCTTGCTGTTTTGTCTTATTGATGGTGTTCTTAGCTTTACAGAAGCTTTTCAGTTTCATGAAGTCCCATTTATCAATTGTTGATCTTAGTGCCTGAGCCATTGGCGTTCTGGTCAGGAATGTGTCTCCTATGCCAGTATGTTCAAGGCAGTTCCCCACTTTCTGTTCTGTTAGATTTAGTGTATCTGGTTTTATGTTGAGGTCTTTGATTCACTTGGACTTGGGAGAAATTGCATCCCCCTCTCCCCCCAATAATAAACTATCTGTCTGGGTCTTAAAACCAGTTCTCCAAAGATATTGAAAAATAACTATACTTTGAAAAGTAAATTACTATTTTCATTAGCTTTGATTATATGTGTTTATATTAGCTTAGTTGCTGGTGATTATGTTTTGAAAAATGTCAACAGGTATCCTATGTCTATTTTCTCTTTTTCTTCTGAATATTCAGAACTTGAGCTATCACATAAGACCAAGCAACAGTAGTCCACACTGGGTAAGTTGTATTGACAGAGCTGTGTCCTGTAAGAGTATTTGCAGAGGGTTGAGGCATCTTGGAGTTTTTCCCATCCACTTTGGTATGTTCATTGGTGTTGTCCTTGATAAGCTTAAGTTTGGGCAGCCATGTTGGTTAGAGTTCATGGGTCTAGCTTCTAAAAATATTAGGAGACATAATATCATAGAAGATTCCCTCATCCTCTATCACTTAACCACCTCTTCTGCAGTGTTCCTTGAGCCTTAGGTGTAATTGCTTTGTAGATGTAATCATTGGGCCTAGGCTCAACACTGCATTTCGATTGGTTGTGGTCTCTGAAAAGAGAAGTTCCCAAAATGAGAAGTGAAGATTACATTTATATCTGAAGATTTGGAGGTAGGAGAATATTAGAGAACATAAAGAATGATGAGGTATCATATAGGCTAATTACTCTCAATGGTTGGAAAAATAAGGTTACTTCATTAGTAAACCTTCTCTATAGGGTTTTAACAAAATAACAATACATAAAGACAAAGTTGAGATATTCTTGTGAGTTACTTAATCACTTTATTCCTTGAATCAATCTATCTATCTATCTATCTATCTATCTATCTATCTATCTATCTATACATGTGTATATGTATATGTATGTACACATGTGTGAGCTGTTTGGCATAGTTTTCAACACAAAAAATTCCCTATTAAAATGATGACTGCGGATATTTATTGAATGTTTTACATGTGTTAGGTACTATGCTAAGCTCCAATGCATAATAAATTCCACCTTTAATTTTTACACATGAAATAATGCAATATTTATGTTTGCAGATGAGACATTTGAGAGGCTATGTGACTTGACCAATACCTTTTTTCTAGGAAATATAAAGTTGGAATTTACATCTGTGTAAAAGTCCTTACTGGTTCCTCATTAACCTGTATGTAGATAAAGTCTAAAGTTTTAATAAGGCTTGGTAAGTCCAGCTTTAAATGCCTCCCTTTCAATGCTTTACTCTTTTCTCATCTTTCTACACTGAGTACCACAAATGAACAATTGTCTTATTAATACAATGATAGTGATAAAGTGACCATAGCAGCTGACAGTATTGACTACTCAGTGACACTTATTTTGGGTAATATGTACTTTACAATGTTAGATCTTCTATAAATCATCAGTTATCTTGAGTAGTATCATTATAATTTTCCAGTGACATTGAATTCTTCTCAGATCATTACTGGCTCTGGACTTTGTTTTCTCAGTAACTGTTCCATTGCTACTTTTGTAAATCTTTTAAAGATATACCTACATAGAGAAAGGCATGAGATAAATTTATTTCTCAGTGAAGAAGAGAACGAATGCCTTTAAGTACCACCTCCAGATCAAGATCTAATAGAACCCCTAGACATCCCCTTGTAGGCCCTCTCATCTATAGCTTTTTACCCTCTCTCCAAATGCACATAGTGTGCTGATTTTGAGTAGATTAATTTTACTCATATTGGGATACTTTCTTTAAATTGAAGTATAAAATGTATATTCTTTTGTGTTCACTCAGTATTATTTGTATAATTTATTCTTAATGCTTACATGTAGATAAGTATTCATTTCCAGTGCTTCATAATTTTATATGTAAACATTTCATAATAGTTTCTTAAAGTAAGACTTCTAGGAATCACTTCGATCATTGATTATCTTTATTTTCAGGGATATTTGGCTTTCTTCCAGTATGTATTATTAGAAATAAGGCTTTCATTGTACTAGATTAGATTTTACTTTTTCTGGGATTCCTCTTAGTCTCTCTTGTGCACACTGGTACAGTTCATTCCTCTGTCATAAATACTCATGCTGTGTAGTAACTGTGTTACTTACCAGGCACGTGCGTGTGTGTGTGTGTGTGTGTGTGTGTGTGTGTGTGTGTGTGTGTGTGTTTCTACAATAGATTACTATGACTTTTTGAGATGTCTTGAGTGTTAGTTATTCCTCCCCATATTTCCTCCACTGTCTTGCCCGCCTATCCCACTCCCCATTTATCCCCCTACCTCTTTTATTATTTCCCTTTATCTCTTTATATCAGTATGTTCTACATTCCTTCCCTTGAAATACCATCCTCATGACTCCTCCCTGATTTCCTATTTCTTTTTCACTGTAGTCTATACTACTTGCAGTTTGAATGGCCTCTTTAAAAATAATCTTAACTCTGTCGTACTTAAAAGAGTTAATATATTTTTATTTATTTATTTATTTATTTTTGAGACAGGGTTTCTCTGTGTAGCCCTGGCTGTCCTGGAACACACTTTGTAGACCAGGCTGGCCTCAAACTCAGAAATCTGCCTGCCTCTGCCTCCTGAGTGCTGGGATTAAAGGCGTGCGCCACTATTTGCCAAATTATGCCAGACTCTTCAGTATCCATGCCTGTACATCGTATTATCCATCTATATTGTCTGTCTTTTGTATTACATTCGTTACTTCTACCACATCTTTCCAATTTCTAGATATTACCATTTAAATTAATCAAAACTAGAAATTTTAGATTGCTTATAGATGGATACCTCAAAGTCCTATTTCCAGAATGTGTGATATCTTCAGCAATAGGGTCTTACCTTCAAAGTCTGGAAGGCAGCCACTGACAATGGCAATAACCTATATTATTTTGGGAGTTTTTTGGATTCCCTTGACCAACAACTTGAATGGACATTTCCTATGTCTGGTACGGGTGGGGGGGTTGTTAGATAATCTATGGCTATTAGGAGGAGCATTATCACCACACGTGACATAACTTCATTCAAAATGTAAACCTACATATTATGTTGGTATTTCTAAGCAAATATAAAATAAAGTTTCCCTGTGGCTTTTCCAAGTGTCCTTTGTATTACTTCTGTCTTCCTCCCTCAGCTTCTTTCTGCATTGTGTCCTCATGCCACTTATTAAAGTCCCCTCCCCTCCCAATGATGCCATTTCCCACTTCATAGCAGCTCTGTCTGACTACTTTCCTTCCCAGAACCTCTCTAGCACCTGGTCCCTTTTTACTTTCCTGGTTTCAGCAGTTTGTCCAGGGTATGTGCTTACACTCTAAAGATCTAGAGCTAGGATCCACAGCATTTTCCATTCTGTATCTGAGTTACCACAGTCACTATTATGTGTACTAGTTTCATCCATTCACCTGCAAATGTCATGATTTCATTTTTTATTTACAACTGAATAGTCTGCTATATTGCATCTATACAACTTCATTCATTATCCATTCTTAGTTGAAGAACATTTAGGTTGTTTCCGGTTCCTGGCTCTTCTGAATAGAGCAACAAAGAATGTGGCTGAGAAAACATCTAACCTCAACTACCAATCTAAGAAAAGTGAGTCTGTTGTATATTAGATTACCTACCCTTTTCTTCCTAGGATAGGAATCACATTCGGAACAGCTTTTTACATTCTAAATGGAGTATAGGTTGTACTTTTAACAACTAGACTAAAGTGTATTTCTGACAAATAATCTCAAGTGTATGCAGCTTAAGTAAATAATGGAAAAGAATTAATGGCATATGTTCTGTTTTTAAACAAAACTAATAGACTCATTTAATGATGTAAATACTACTAGTTCTTTGTCAACCCACATCTTAGTTATGTAACTTTGAGTATTCTGAAGGAAAAGAATGGATTCTAATTGATGATGGTACATTCATTTTGAACTCAGTTGAAAGATAATAGATCTTGCTTGCCTTAGGCAAGTGGATTTTTTTTAACTTTTTTATCACATTAACATGTTTAACTAAAGTAAGTTTTACAAAATGGGCAGGTAGCTTTCACAGAGATATCTACAATGAACAGTAGATTAAAGACAGTAGTAAAGTGTTAGTGAACAAGAATCTAAGCTCCGTTGGAATATTGTGGGGTAATAGCAATGCAACTCTAATATATATATATATATATATATATATATATATATATATATATATATATATATATATATATATATATATTAGATAATATATATTCCCACTTCATAGTGTGTGTGTGTGTGTGTGTGTGTATTCAAAGCTCCATTGGAATATTGTGGGGTAATAGCAATGCAACATATATATATATATATATATATGCAAAGCTCCATTGGAATATTGTGGAGTAATGGCAATGCAACTCTAATATTTAAAAAAGGATTAAAAGAAGCATAGAGATAGAAATCTAATGATTTATGCAGGACTTTCATTAATAATGAACCTTATCTTAAATGTATATCATACTGGGCAAAATTCTAAGATGTTATATTAGAAGGCACAGTTGACATTTAAGAAGGATATTATCCAGGTGACCCTGATATAATCAAATGAGTCCTTTAAAAGCACAGAATTTCCTACTGCTAGTGGAAGAAAGGTAAATGAGATATTTGCATTTTGTATGGAATTGCTAAATAAACTATGCCAGATGGTAGTGCTGGAATGAACATATAGGACCTTGAGCAGGCTAGGTAAACAGCCAGACTTAACAGTTCCCAAACGTCTTTGAATTTTCAAAAAAATTGAATATTACGGGATATAGTCAAATTTTTACAAAGTTGGGATTCATGTTCCAAATTTATAGAAGATGCATAAATACTGCACTTAGAATCTTTCACATGTAGCATCTACTACACTATCAATTAATAAATTTATTTTTCTCTCATCAGAATATCTGTTCCTTAAGATTGTCTCCCTGTCTCCTGTCCCTTTTCCTCTGTCTCCAGCTACCAAGTACTATTACTTAGGAATAATGAAATAAAAAGAGATGCAACAAAAATAAATATTTGTGATTTTAAAGATATATTAGTAAGCAGAAACTCACACTGAGCATTACATGTAATGTTAAAATTGGAATCTCATCCCCTTCCTAACCATCTCTCAGCCACCCCACCCACCCACTGTGCTAGCTAGCCGAACAGCTCAAGAAATGTGAAGAGTCTAAATAGGAACACCAGATAGGAATTGGGATTTGGGACTGCTTTGTATCTGACCTGAAATTCTTGTTAGTAACATCTAGAGCCATATCCCTTCCATTCCTCCCATTCCTACTGGCCTATAAGTCATTCTGCTTATTGTATGGATGTGATAGGATTTGAACATGGAACCTTAAAGTACCCCCAAGACTAAAAACAAACCATTATTCAGTTAATCTACAACATGACAATCTGCTGTAACAGAAAGCAAAGATCCAAACACCCACCCAATAAAAGCAAGACTAGATAGCCATAAAAAGAAACACTTCATACCCTAAATCTAGATTAGATTTTAATATCCCATTAAAAATATACAAACAAAGATAAATAAATAAAAAACACTAAGAACATGAATAGTCAAGACAATATGTCTCACAGAAAATGGTAACACTAGTTTTCCAAGAAAAGCAATTTGGCAGATGCACAAGATATGCATTTCAAAATAGCAATTATAAATATATTCAGGGAACTCAGAAGATATGACCAAATTCCTGAATGAAGACAATAGAAATACTCAGTTTTATGGAATAATAAAAACAATTTGAGATATGAAAATAAATTTTAATAGAGACAGAATCTTTGAAGAAAAGTCTCATTGAAATTGTAGAGGAATTTTAATCCAGCAACATGGCTGTTCTGGCAAGGGATCACATCCAAAAACCTTCTAGGTCTGTGTGATCTGAATGGAATACAGACATGCCCTTTTAGCACACACCTATAATTCCTCTGGCTGGAATGCAGACACCTGGTTATGTACCTTTAATCCCAAACAATGAAGTTAACTTTGGTTTGTAGAAAGAAGCAGTTTAAATGAAATTTAAATGTAAATTACATTTACATGAAATTTACAATGGAATTTACATGAAGCAAGTTTAAAAGTCTAGTTGAGAGGCAGGCAAAGTGACAAGTCAAAGAAATACTTGACAGAGTGAGTCAAACTCTCATTAGAACAGAGAGGAAAGAAAGGTTATTCACGAGAACTGCAGAGGAAAGGGAGCAGCACAGAGAGGAGGGAGGGTAAAGAGAGGTAAGAGTAGGAGGAGGCAGTTTAATTGGGTCAGTTTTACAGAGACAGATTGCAGGTGAGGACAGAATGAGCCAGAAGATTAGAGCAGATTGCCAGAGTTATTTTGTGTCCAAGCAGAGCAATCCGTCAGAAGCCAAGAGAAGCCAGTTTAAATAAGTCAGCTTGGGGAGGAGTTGGGGCCAGAATAGCTGAGTTGAACCAGTCAGCTCGAGTTCAGAAAGAACTAGAAAGGATGAGCTTATTCAGGAGTAAGTCATCAAGATGACAATTGTATCATCAGAGAAAATAGAAGTTACATTTACATGAAATAAAACTCAAAATGAAAAACTCAGGGAGTCAAAGAATAAGCTCAGAGGAAAGCCTAACCAACAAATTGGAAAGTAGAAGAGAGTAAGTGGGGCACTATAATTGTAAAATAGCTTCTTAAAGGTAGAAGAGAGAATATAAAGTCTCAAAGACAGTGTTGAAGAAATGAATCATTCAGTCAAAAAAAAGTTAAATAAAAAGAAAAATCTAGGAAATAGGGATTATAAAAAAGACCAAACTCATTAATCATAGGTTTAGAAGAAGGAAAAGAAACCCAGATTAAAGTCATAGAAAATATTTTTAACAAAATCATAAGAGAAAAATTCCTATCCTAAAGAAACATGGCTAAGTTATATAGAATGCAGAAGGGATATTGAAAGACAAAAACTATCACTTATAATCAAAGAGAAAGAAAAATATTTCAAATATAAATGATACAAAAATCATTTAATATTTCATATTAAAATTTGAGAAATTTATGTTCACTAACCAAGCTCTACAAAAGGATACCAGAAGAAACAAGACTGAAGGGAAGATTAAGTATACCCAAGAGGATACAATTAGTAAATAAATTAATAAATGACCCCAAAACAGTTAACCAAAAGAGGTCAAAGAAAAGTACAACAACCGAATAATAAGAATTATAAACACTATTCAATAGTAACTCAATATTAACCGTCTTGATACCTCAATAGAAAATTCAGAGTAACAGATTGGCTTAGGAAAAAGGAGTCATCTTTTTGCTTCAAGAGATACACTTTACCATCAGGGACAGATTAAACTAAAAGGATGGAAAAAGGTAGTTCAAGCAAATGGAACTAAGAACCAAGCAGGCATATATATTGCAATATCTGAAAAAAAAAATGGGCTTGAAATCAAAACTAGTAGGAAGGAAAGGGCACTTCATAATTTCTAAAAGAAAAATCTACCTAGAGGATATAACAATTCTAAACATTTATGTACCAAACACACCCCACTCAGTTTCATTAAAAAAAAAATTTAAATCTAAAATTACATGGAACTAGAAGGTGATTTTAATCCTCTATTCCTCCCAACATCCAGATAGGACATATGGAGGACAGGAGAAAAAAATAAACTAGATAGAAACTCTAGAGTCAAATGACATAAGTAAAATAGGTATAACAGACATCTACAGATCATTTCACTCAAACCCTAAAAAGACACCTTCTTCTTCACAACCTGTGAAACATTCTCCAAAGTTTACACATGTTAGCATACAAAGCAAGTCTCAACAAATATGGAAAAAGTGTAATAACATCATGGATTTTGTCTCTACAACATGGATCAAAGCTGGTTATTAACAACAATCAGAATGGCAGAAACAGTATACTCCTGACTGAAAAATTGTATCGAGAAAAAGCAAGAAGGGCATTTTAAGAGTTTCTAGATTTGAATGAAAATGAAAACAACATATCAAAGTCTATGGAGCACTCCTAATAGTTAAGTTTATAGCACCAAATGCCTACATAAATAAAGCTGGAAAGATAAAGATATCCTATTAAGTTAGTGACATACTTGAAAAGCTTTAAAAACAAAACACCATCCAAAATGAAAAAATAAAAGTCAAACTTACTGCTGTAGTTAATGAAATAGAAATAGTTAATATAATCAATGAAATTAAAAGTTGGTCCCTAGAAAAATGAAAAAAAAAAGATGAACTATTTGCCAAATAAACCCAAAGAAAGAAGATACAAATTAATAAATATAGGGATGAAAATAAAGACATTGAAACAGGGCCTGATGTTGCAGACATTCATAAGGTCATACTTTAAGAATTTATAATCCACTACACTATAAAACCTGAAAGAAAGAGATGAATTTCTAGATGTAAATGAAATATTCTGTTCTAGCTAGGCCCTATAAAAGACACAAAAACCTGGTATTTTATTTATAAACTGTAAGCCTAGATTGGGCAAGTTATATACTATTTTTACATATCCAATCCATATTTTCCTTGCTACTTTCTTTTTGAGACTTTTTGCTCCTGCTGGTTTTGTTCTATCAGTGTGTCTTCAGGGTCCATTTCTCTAGGCCATGTGCTCCTGATCCATCCTCCTGTCTAGTGGAGACCTCCTGCTCTTCCATCTTCTTTCTCCTTTTTCCTTTCTTCAAGTTCTGTGCTCTCTCTTGAGACCCCTCACTCGCTTCTCAGGTCCTGCCATTCTCTCTCTACTACCCAGTCACAGGTTCTAGCCTTTTATTAACCATTAGCTTTAAGTTGGGGATCAAGGTTTACACAACAAAGGCCAGTGTACATGAGAATTCACTCATCTGGGGGCAACCAGATTTTGGGGTTCAGAATTTACCATCTATATAGAGAGAACCAGGCCAATCCCCCAATGTGTGTGTGTGTGTGTGTGTGTGTGTGTAAAACCAAAGTTAAATCAAGAAGTAAATAATTTAAGTAAACCCATAATATTTAATGAAATCGAAATAGTAATTAAAAGTCTTCCAACTGAAATGATATACAAAACCAACCCACTAAACATTAGGAAAATATAACCCGAGTTAAAGAACTATATAACTCAATAAACTTCTTAAAACACTGAAAAACATTTTAAAATGTTCAAAACCAAGTTGGGCTGTGGTGGTGCATAGGTTGTCCTCTGAGCCACCCCCACCCCACCCCTCCTCTTTATTGCAATGCTGAGCAACATTCTCTTCCATTAATATTTTATGTTTTCTTTTTTTCCATTGTAGATTTGTATGTGAGTTATCAGTAACAATCATGCCACAGAAGTTAGCCTCAAACAAATTCTTCAAACATGAGCAGAGTGCAGGCTTGATTCGTTGCCAGAATATCACACAAATGTCTGGTAGCCCAGAACAAATTGCAAATATTGGTCCCCTCTGAAAGCGCTTGAGCAGGACCTTCACAATCCATTAACAGTACTACTGTCTACCAATATTCTACTAGAATGGCTCATTAAGCTTTGTTTATAGCATTCATCCATTTTTATGGTCCAAAGTCTCACATTCCTTCAAAAAAAAAATAAAAACAAAAACCCAAACCTGTGAGTGAAACAAATCCTTCCCTAAGTGATTTTTGTCAGAGTGTTTTTTTTCACAACCATAGGAAAGGTAATACAGACCTGTGTCTACAGTAGTTACAGTTTTATTGCTGTGAAGAGACTCCATGACCAAGTCAACTCTTAATAAAGAAAACTTTTAGTAGGTGACTTGCTTATAGCTTTAGAGGGTTCATTCATGATCATCATGGTGGTAAGCAGACAGACATGGTGCTTAAACTTTGGCTGAGAGCTTTACATCCTGATTCAGAGACAGTGTGCAGAGAGAAAGAGAGATACTAGGCCGGCCTGGTGTGGGTTTTTGAAACCTCAAAGCTCATGCCTAATGATATAACTCCTCCAGTATGGAGACTACACCTTCTAATCGGTCCCAAACAGTTCCTTGGTAGCTAAGTGTTAAGTATATGAGCATGTGGGGGTCATTCTTAATCAATCCACTACAACTTGTAAAGAAGAACATAAATGCTTTTCAAATTATATCATAAAACAGAAAAGGAAGAATATTGAACTCATTCTTAAACATAATAAAGGCTATATATGTATATATGCATATATGATATACTCATAGAGAACTTTTGGTAAATAACAAACAACTGAAAGCATTTCTTTTGAAATCATAAATAAAATAAGGGAATCCACTTTCATGTGTGTGAGTTCCAATGAGGTTTAGTAGAGTTGCTTACAGAAGCTTGGATGAAGGAAGGAAAGCCTTCTAATTTTTCTTAATTGCTGATATGATCTTAAAAGCGCCTAACAACTCCACTAGAAAGATTTTTGTACTGATAAAGTAGGATATAGAAACAACATATAAAAATCTGGAACTTTTCTGTATATCAGTTAAATACATGTTGAGAAAAACAAAAAGGAAAACAATTCATTCATGATAGCCTTCAAACCAGCAATGTAATAAACTGAATTGAAGAGACAAAAGTCTTCTACACTGAATAAATAACTGAAGCAAACAGGAAGATAAAGGACAAGCATAGATCAGAGAAATGTATGTTATTAACATGACAGTGTTTCTTAAAGCCCTTTATAGATTTTGCTAATTCCTCTCAAGATTATAATTGACTTTTTTTTTTTCAAAGTAAATGCCATAAGAAAACCTGCTACTCTAAAGTAATAACAAAATAAGGTAAAATTTGGGCTAGCGAGATGATGCCTAAGTGAATAAGATGGCATTTGAGCTCCCAGCATGTATGTACTGCAATTGGAGAAGTACAAATCTTAACCCTAGTGCTGGTGGGGGCAGGCAAGGGTGGCAGGTACCTGGGGTTCACTGCCAGCACACATACACACATATATACATATACCTGCACACTGCCACATAAATATGTATGTGCACTGTATAAAATTTAAGGAACCATTGCAGATATTACACTTCTCTTCTGATCCTTCACAACTTCATTCTTTTCTGACTTAGAAAAAGAAATTAAATCAAATGATTAATATGTATACGTTAAAAAAATGTACAATCATAAAATTCATGTAGAAGCAAAAGTAACCCCAAGTAAACAAAGCAATCTTACACAAAAGGAGTGTGCTGAAGCTTTTTAGAATTTCTCATTCAATACATAAGAGCCTTAGTAACAAAAGGCACAGGGGTAATGACACAAAAGTAGACATGAAGACAATGTAGAGTAGACTGGAGGCTCAGAAATAAAGTCATACAGCTAAGCCATTTGATGTGCAGAAAGTCACCAAAACCAGGTTGGAGAAATCAACAGCCTTTTAACCAGATGATTGTAGAGTTGGTTATCTTCATGTTTCTATAGGGGAGGTCTGCTAAGGAAGTCAGACCACTTTTGTCAAATCTTTGTTGGTAATCACTTAAAGAATTTATAGATGGACAGAAGACCAACAAGCAAAAAATTTTATATTGTTGAAGATGTAATTGAGAAAACAGATAATGTTCATTCCAGGGAAAAACTGTGAGTGCAAGAGCCTTGCCAGTGAGGACTGTGTTGAGGTTAGTTGAAATATTGTTTCTTACGGGCTTACATGTTGATAGAGGGAAGTATGTAGTGGGATCATAGCCATTTTTATGGTAAACCAAATACCAGATTATAATTATGCTTTGAATGCATGGAGATTACTGATTTGACATTAGGCTATGAATAGTGGGATAAATTTTCTCTTAACAGTCAAATATTATCATGTGCCAGTCATGTAATCAGAGTTGAGAAGACTGAACATCCTCAGGGGCTTTGCACTTGGCAGTGATTTTCAAGATCCTGAAGAGCATCTGGGAAGAGTGGGGTCCCTTTTCTTCCTGATTGGATGAGAGGGACAAGCAGTTTGTCTCATTGTATGTAACATAAGGAATGAATAATGAGAGTTGGCCATGGTCCCTAATTCCTGACTTCCTGGCTAGTAATCCTTTGTCATTTGTAGAAGAATGAAATTAGATCCACATCTCATCCTATACAAAAATCAACTCAAAATAAATCAAAGACCTTAAAATAAAAGTTAAATATTTGAAACTACTAAAGGCAAACATAAAAGAAATGCTTGAAACTATAGGGATAGGCAGTGGTGTTCTGAATAGGACTCCAGTAGCTCAGGAAATAGAATTGAGAAATGGGCTATCATGAAATTAAGAGCTCTGGCAGTAAAGAAAATAGTTAACAGAATGAAGATAAAACTTACATTAGAGCAGAAAACCTTTGACAACTGTTCTTCTGATGGGACTAATAGCCAAACTCAGACATCTAGTAAGTAAAATTCCGTCAATAAATGGCATATAAACTGAACAGATACTTTTTGATAGAAGTAAAAATGGCCATCAAATATATGAAAACATGTTTTGACATCACTGTCTTTCAGAAAAATGCAGATCAGTACTACATTATATCATCTCATATCAGTCAGAAGGACTGTATCATCAATTTTAAAAAAATGTTGGTGAAAGTACCTAAAAAAGGAACCATTATGCAGTTAGAAAGAAAGTGAATTGGTCTAGACACCATGGGAAGTGGTTTGGAGTTCCCTCAAACAAACAAACAACACTAAAATAAAGCTACCATGTCCTTTAGCTATACAACTTCTGAATGAGCCAATCAGCATAAAATACATACCCCCACACACATGCCTGTATGAGTCAGATAACAACTTATAGAATGAATCAATCTCTTCCTCTCTCCCCCCACTCTTCCCCTACCCCTCTTCCTCTCCCTCTCCCCTCTGTGTGTATATACATACATGCATATGTCATATATGTATAAATGTACACACACACACATGGCTAAACCAGCAGAGGTCATGGCCCAGATTAGAGGAGTCTTCCCACCTCAAAGATTCTAATTAGAAATGAATCTTTACTTCAGATTAAGCAAAAATCCCTCAAATTTGTGTTCCTTCCTTTTTAGGTTTTAGTTAATTCCATATGTAGTCAAGTTTACAACTAAGAATAATCACCACAATACTTAATGTTTATTGGACCACAATTTACATGAGCCAAGTTATGAAACCTGCTTAGGAGCCCATTAAAGGACAAAGAGGTGTGTGTGTACATATATATAATCATATATATATTAGAGTATTATTCAGGCATAAAGATTGAAGTTATGCTTATAGGAAAATAGATGGAACTATGATATCTAGCTAATAAGTAAGCTAGACTGTCTTAGTCCCTGAAAAGACACCATGAACAAAACAACTCTTATAAAAGAAAGAGTTTTAATTGGGGGCTTTTAGAGGCTTAGTTCATTATCATAATGGAGAACATAGTGGCACACAGGTAGACATGGATTGAAGAAGTAGCTGAAACTTCTTTATAAGTGATCCTCAGGCAGCAGAAAGGAAGAGAGACACTGGGCATGACATGGACTTCTGAAACCTTAAAGCCCACCCCCAAGTGACATACTTCCTCCAGCAAGGCCACACTTGTTCCAACAAGGCCACACTTCAAATTCTTTCTTCAAACACTTCTACTCCCTGGTGACTAAGCATTCAAATCTTTGATCCTATTGGGGGCCATTTTATTCAGACTAGCACATTCCACTCCCTGCCCCCCCCACACACAATGGGCTTATAGCCATATCATAATGGAAAATGCATTCAATTCAAAAGTCCTCATGGTCTTTTAGCCTTAACACAAGTCCAAAGTCCAAACTCTTCTGAGACTCTAGCCTATATCTTAACTGTAATCCTGTAAAATCAAAATCAAAAAGCAGATAACACTTCCAATATCTATTGGCACAGAATGTATATAACCATTCCAAAAGTGATGAAAGGAAGCATAGTAAAATACCATACCAAAGCAAGATTGAAAACCAGCAGTGCAAACTCCAGATTCTGCGTCTCCATGTCTGATGTCAAATTGTTCTTGAGAACTCCATCTCCTTCTAACCTTGTTGACTACAACACATTTCGCTCACACAGGCTGGTTCTACTCCTTGTTCGCAGCTCTTAATGGCAGGTATCTCACAACTCTGGCATCTCTAGCATCTTTTGGGTAATAGCTCTAATTTAGGCTTCACCTTCACAACTCCATACATTGGACTCTCCGGGCCTTCATGCAAGGACAGCCCTGACACATACATGCCTGGCCTCAGTGGCTTTCCTTAGTCCCTGACACATACATGCCTGGCTGGCCGCAGTGGCTTTCCTTAGTCCCTGACACATACATGCCTGGCTGGCCGCAGTGGCTTTCCTTAGTCCCTGACACATACATGCCTGGCCGGCCGCAGTGGCTTCCTTAGTCCCTGACACATACATGCCTGGCCGGCCGCAGTGGCTTCCTTAGTCCCTGACACATACATGCCTGGCCGGCCGCAGTGGCTTCCTTAGTCCCTGACACATACATGCCTGGCCGGCCGCAGTGGCTTCCTTAGTCCCTGAAGGAGATTCCACTACTGCTTTCTTGTATTTTCGTCAGAGCCGCTTGGCTGATGATGCCAACTGAGTTCTGCTGCTAGTTAGGGCTGGATTTTCACAAGCTTTCTTTTTTGTTCACTGCTTAAGCTTTCTTTTAATATCTTTTCACAAATTGGAAGCTAAGCATGGAGGGATCTTACTCTGAGGTTACCCCACTCCCTTTATCTCACTTATCAGACTTTTTAATCTCCTTGAGCTTACCTCCATTAGCCCAATGGAGAACTTAGCTCCATTACATTTTTTGGTGCTCTTCTCCTCAGACTGTACATTTTATATTTCTCTTTGTCAAGACTGCTCTTTTTTACTATAAATCTGCACAAAAGTGATTACAATAAACCACATAACAGAGTCATAGTAGGCTGTCTTGAAGTCTATTCTGCCAATGAGATTAATCCAAACTCTTCAATTTAGTTTCAGACCAATTTTTGGAATAAGGACAAAAAGCAGCCACATTATTTCCCAGAATATCACAAGAATGATCTCTAGCCCACTTATTAATACTCTTCCCCTTTGAAACTTCTTGAGCTTGCTCTACATAGTTCAAATCACCGTCAACACCACTCTCTTAGTAGTATGGCCCATAAAGTCCCACTCAAAAGCATTGAATGGCTTTTCTAGTTCAAAGTCTACATTCAACCAATAAGCAGCATGGTCAAGCCTGACTGACACAGCAATGCCTTGTTGGTCTTAGTTACTGCTCTATTGCTGTAAAGAGAGGCCATGGCCAAGGCAGTTCTTATAAAAGCATTTCATTGGTGGCTTGCTTACAGTTTCAGAGACTCAGTCCATTATCATCATGGCATGCAGCATGGCAGCACAGAGGAAGACCTGGTCCTGGAAAAGTAGCTTAGAGTTATATATTCTGATGTGCAGTCAAGAAGAAGGAAAGAAAGAAACATTAGGCCTGGCTTGGGCTTTTGAAACCTCAAAGTTGACAAATTTTCTTGAATAAGGCCACATCTCTTAATCATTTCAAACAGTTCTACTCCTGGTGACTTAGCATTGAAATATTTGAGCCTCTGAAGGCCATTCTTATTCAAACTACCACATTAACTAAGACAAATACTGTCTTTTCACCTACCTGCAGGATCTAAGGAAAAGGAAAATAGGGGCCATTAGAGAAGGGGACTGGTCACAGGCATAGGGAATATATAGGCAAGACTAGGTAATTTGGTAAAAATAGAATACCTCACATACAGGTTTGTCATGATGAAACTTGTAAAACTACTGTGTCATAAAGGAAAAACAGTTATTTATTACAGAATATTTTGCTATCTAGGATGGAGAATGAGAAGAAATATAAATGAAACTAATGTGAAACAAATAAGGAAGTATATATAAACAAAATTAAAGAAAAAACGTTTATTTATTTGGAAGGCGGGTA
Organism: Mus minutoides; assembly: GCA_902729485.2. Classification (NCBI taxonomy): domain Eukaryota; kingdom Metazoa; phylum Chordata; class Mammalia; order Rodentia; family Muridae; genus Mus; species Mus minutoides. The sequence continues at coordinate 247,762 of LR750507.1, read as the reverse complement.
CCATGTCGCACAGACAGAGGTCAGAAGGCGACTTTTGGGAGTCAGTTCTCTCACCTACGTTGTTTCTGGAGATCAGTTCATAAAATCAGTCTTAGCCTCAAACTCCCTTACCCAGCAAACCATATTACTGTCCCGATAAACTTAGTCATGTCTGTTTTTAGTGTGAGTGAAGCCCCAAGGTTGCTCAGCTCTCCACAGAAGTAGGGTTTCTTAGTCAACCTGGGGCTTTGCTTGCCTGTCTGTCTTTCTTTCTTTCTTTCTTTCTTTCTTTCTTTCTTTCTTTCTTTCTTTCTTTCTTTCTTTCTTTCTTTCTATCTACCTTCCTTTCTACCTTTCTACCTTCGTTTTATTTGTTTCTAGCTCTTTTGGATGCCCTTGTGAGTAATTTTTTTTCATATGATACATTGGTTTTTATCTTCCCAAATTTTATTAAAAACAAAAATAGTAAACTGAAAGCGATAATAATACATTCAGAGGACCTAGTGCAGACTCGTTTCAGACATGCGCTTACTGGAAGCTTTGTTTGGTAACAAAAGATGGTATGCAGGCTGGTTTTGTGTGTCAGCTAGACACAAGCTAGAGTCATCAGAGAGGAAGGAGCCTCAGACTCCCATGGCTTGCTCTGGCGGCCTTCCAGAATATGAAGGTGAAGCACTATAGCTGAAGATACCACATACGTTGGACACAGAATTTCTAGGAATTTAGCTGGAACCGATCTGAATGCCTGCTCCCTGAGGTTCAACTCTTTATAGTATCAGAAGGTGGTATGTAAACTGCCAAGAGAGAGGACCAGTCAATTGTTCTACCCAGATGTGAAGCCTACAAATCACACCAAATGGATCAGCACATTCCCAGTGGTACAATAGAAGCACTTACATCTTCCCCTAACCAACAACTATCTAATTTAATCGGAGATAGAAGGCAAAGACCTCTGCTGTCTGATAGTGTCTTCTATATATGACAAGAAGCTCATAACATATAGCTACATGAGCAAAATCAGCATAATGACAAATCCAAGTTACATGCCAGTGTGGAGAGTGAAAACTCCATTCCATTCCTGGCTGAAGAGCTATATAGATGGTCAGTGCCTGCTGAGAGGATGAGAAGCTGATACTTCCTCAGACAGACTTCATATATCCAATCCAATCTCTATTGGTCCAACATATGTGTGAAGAAACAAAGCTAAACTGACTCAGTATGCTATATCTACACATGTGTGCATATGCATGTAAATATGCATATGTATATGTGACATTAATACCTAAAGAAGAGATTATAAATGGTGGACACAGGAGAAGTTAGAGAGGGAAGTCGGAGGGTGAGGAGTGATGTAGATATAGTACTCATTAAGTTTAAAAAAAAAAAAAAAGAATTGTAGGTAGAATGATGGTCCAGCAGCATTACACTGGAGCTAAAACAAAACCAGGAATCCCTGCCATGATCTCATATTTTAGTGTAACTTTTCTGTGGTTGCAATATTAATGAGTTTATAAATAAGAGTTCTTACTGGTTTGTTATAACTAGCTACACACTATTCAGTAATATAACTTGCTGTACATGTACATAACCTGAAATACATAGGTGATATGTACTAGGTTTGTGCAAATACACTCTGAATGTTCACACAAAAACAAAGCCACATAAAACATGTCTCATAATTTACCCCTGAACTGGGTGACACATGGTTAGCCTAGGCTAATTTCTTACAAATTAATATACATATAAGTGTAACAATAAGTAGACTGAGCAGATTGTATTTATATATTTATGTTTTTATGTAGAAATATATATATATATGTGACAATGACAATACAATTTAAGAAAAAGCTATAAACTTGACAGGGGGCCAGGGGGAACATGGGAGAGTTAAGGAAAGGGAAGGAAGAAATTTTGTGATATTTAAGTTCAGAAATTAAAATTAAAATAAAAACTTCCTTTGTACGAGATTTGACATTGCTCTGAGTAGGAATATCCTTCCATTTTCTATTATCAAGCAGTACAAAATGAAATGTAGGACATTTTACTTAAATATTTAGTAAAAATCATAGGAGTGCCCTTGAGCTCTTCACATTTTGGAAGGCAACCACAAGCCTTGGGAGTCTGTTGAATGTCCCTGATCAACAGTCCAAAGGGATAAGGTTACCCTGCTTGGAACCAAGAATTTTTTTAGTCAAGAGCTCTTTGGGGAACATTATCACCCTGAGTAGCATAACTTTATTTAAAAATTAAAACACATGTATATGTATTTGTAAGTAAGTATAAATAATGTTTATTTGTTCCAGTCATCTTTAGCATCCTTTATCCCTCCTTTTACATCCCCCTTTCCCACATAGTCTCCCTCCCTGTTTTTCCCCTTTCCCCTTTGATAGCACTTGTTTCCTGCTGTGCCCTGTTTGTGGCTCTCTCCACCCTCAGCCCCCTGCACCATCATGTTACCTGCAGATTTCATGATTTAATTTTTCTTTACACATGACTAGTATTTCCTAGTGTACCTACATCACATTTTCATTATCTATTTATCAGTGTAGGACATTTAGGCTTTTTCCATTTCTTTGTTATTATGAATAGAGCAGCAATGAACATAGCCAAGCAAGTATATATGGAATATGATGTCAAGTTCTTTAGGCATATGCCACAGAGGGTTATACGTGGGTCATATGGTAGATGTACATTTTGCTTTTTGAGAATTCTCCATACTGGTTTTCATTGTGGTTACACAATTTTGTAGTTGCACCAACAGTGAGTGACTATTCCCCTCTTCCCACATTCTCACCAGCATTCTTGACTTACATATTAGGTCAGGTCCTGCTTGACAGTGCTTTAGCTTGGGTTAATATATGCATTTCAGTATTCTAATTACTTTACAATCTTAATGTGACAGTCACTATATAATTAGCTAGTTCACTTTAAACTGGGTGAAAATAACAGGTATACTATGGTAAATTATTTGTTGATTAATATAAAATTTAGATGTTTTGCTCATTTAAAAAAAAATAAAGCTTTTCCAGGAGCTAATACACTTTTCTCTTTGAAAACAGGTTTTGAGAGTATTTTAGAAGGGCTTTATGGACCACGGCTACGAAGAGACCTCAGTTTATTTGAAGGTAATTTTTTTTATTTTAATGTTAAAACCTTCTACCCTGATTAATAAAGTTCTAGCAAAACTACATATTAAATGTAAATGAATGATTACTTTGAAATTGACAGTGTTTTAAATAAATAAAATAGTACAATATTCCTCATATATTTTATTACATGATATGTATTATACATTTTTGAAAGGCATAGCGGCTTAAAATAGAAAATAAAGTTTGTCTTAAGCTCAGTAATAAAATTTTATTTTTATGTGTCTAGTATTTTATAAAGTACATATCCTGACCTATTCTTAAGTAGGATTTAAATTTAAAAAATGACACAAATATCAAGTCAATTAAAATAATCAAATTATTAAGTTACATAGTTAAATTGACATAAGTAAATGTTCTGTGAAATAAATGTCTGCTTAAAAGCTGTTATTCCAATTTTTATTTTAATTTTTTTTAAGTTTCCATAGAAGCTTATATTGTCTGTCCAGCACATTTCTTACCCCACTGACCCTCCATTTTCACTTCCCTCCTCATTCCTGTTAATCCACTTTGTTCCCCTAGTCAGGCAGTTTTGCATTATTTCATATTAAAATTATTTTAAAATACATTATTTTATGTATATAAATTCTAGGAATGACAAATGAAAGAACATACAATTTTGTCTTCCTGAGACAAGATGATTAACTCTGATATTCATTTTCTTTTCTGCAAATGACATAGTTCTGTCCTTTATGGCTGGAAACAACTATAGTGTGTATATATATATATATATATATACCACATTTTATTGCTCCTCTGTTATTGGACGCCTACATTGGTTCTATAACTTATTGTGGAGAGTGCTTCAGTAATCATTAATCTACAAGTATTCTTAGGATGTTTTGATGTGGTTTTGTTTCTGCTTTTGGTTTGGTTTTGGTAAATATCCAAAAGTGAAGTAACTGAGTCACAAAGTAGAGCGAATTTTGAGAATCAGTCATACTGACTTCTATAGTGTTTGGATTAGTTTTCATTCCCACCAGCAGTGTGTAAGTTTTGTCCATACCTCACCAGTATTTATTTTTCCTGATTTTTGAGACTTATTTTTATTTTTTTTAATTATGTGTACTACATGTGGGTATGTCCACATGAGTGCAGATGCCTTCGAAGGCCAGAGGCATTGGGGAGCTGGAGTTAGAGATGGTTATCAGCCTCCTGACCTGAGTGTTCCTAGCTGTGTGGCCATCTTTCCTGAGCCTGTTACTTATTTTCTTAATGACTGCTGTTTTGATGAGTAGGATGGAATCTCAGCGAAGTTTTGACTTAAATTTTTCTGATGACTCATGAGGCACATTTTAAAACACTTTATTGGCTATTTGTATTTCATCTTTTGATAACTGTACTTAATTAGTTCTTTTATAATAATTGGGTGGTTTGATGTATTGTTGTGTAGTTTTTTGAGAAACTTGTATGTTGTAAATATTAATCCTCTGTGAGATGGATGGCCTGCAAAGACTTCCTTCCATTCTGCAGGCTCTCTTTTACTTATTTGCTTCCTTTTATTTGATGATGTCCCATTTAATTGTTAACTTTATTCCCAAGTGGCTGGAATCCTGTTTCACTACTTTGGTCAGGTTCATTCCATGACTGTGAATGGATTTTCCTGATTTCTTAACATGTTCTTTACTGACACATATGAAGGTTATTGGTTTATATATGATAATTTTATATTCTGCCACTTTGTTTAAAATTGTTTATCAGGTATAAGTGTTTTCTGGTAGAGTCTTTAGGAATTTTTTTTTTTTTTTTTGATATAGGGTTTCTCTGTATAGCCCTGGCTGTACTGGAACTCACTCTGTAGACCAGGCTGGCCTCAAACTCAGAAATCCACCTGCCTCTGCCTCCCAAGTGCTGGGATTAAAGCCGTGCGCCACCACGCCCGGCTTGATATTTTAACTTCTTCCTTTCCTGTTTGTATTTTTATTTACTTCTCTTACTGCTCCTAAGATTTTAGCCAACATTTCGAACAAGAATAGAAAAACTGCACAACTTTGTCCTATTCCTGATTTTAGTGGAAATTCTTAAGAGTGTTTTTCCCATTTATTATAATATTGGCTGTAGGCTTATCATTTACAGCTTTTATTATGTTAAGTTACTTCTAGTCCTGTTCTCTTTGGGACTTTTATAATGAAGGAATGCTTGGTTTTATGAAAAGACTTTTCTGTATCTATTAAGAAGATCACGTGATTTCTGACTTTGAGTATCACAACTATTTATTTTTTATTTGGGTGCCGCTCTTAGTGTGCTTAGATGTCTTAGGGTTTCTATTGCTCTGAAGAGACACTGTGACCACAGCAATGCTTATAAAGGAAAACATTTAATCGGGGCTGGTTTACAGGTTCAGAGATTTAGTCCATTCAGGAAGCACATAGGCAGACATGAGACTGGAGAAGGAGCTGAGAGTTCTATATCTAGATCTCTGGGCAGCAGGAAGAGAGAGTGACTGACACTGGGCCTGGCTTGAGCTTCTGAAACATCAAAGCCCACCTCCAATGACACACTTCCTCCAACAAGACCACACCTACCAAAAGGTCACACCTCCAGTAATGCCACTCCCTATGAGTATGTGTGCTGGGGGTGCATTTTCATTCAAATCACCACACTAAGGGTTAGTCAAGCCCTCCAAGTGCTGGAGAGATGGCAGAACAGATCTGTCCTGCTACATTAGGTGTTAAAATAAGAGACTATCAAGAGCAGAGCTGGAGCATGAATGCAGTTTCCCCCACTGTTAAGATCCTCAGCATTCCTTCTTTGATCCCAGATGCCTACCATCTCCCTGGGCCGTCTTTGTCTCAGATGCTGGTTATGTATACCAAGGAGTTTTTAGATGCTCTTCTCACCTAGAGACTGTACTTTGGGAAATCAGGTTATAGATGCTAGTTCAGTAAATGGGCTTTTCTTCGTAAGTGTAGTCACAGATGCTGGCCATACCTGTGGGCAGTCCTTCAGGAGTATGATTGGGAAGGCTAACTTTGCCCTTGTGTAACCTCCCCCCCCCTCCAAAGGTAGGGCCTAGTTCTTTGAAACTTCATGTGTTCACCTGAAGACCCAGATTTCTACTTCTAAGCTGATAACTAGTGTGTGGTTCTGATTCAGTTTCTTCCTATTATCAAAAGTATTCTGCTGGCTTGGTTTCAGTTTATAGTCTTCTGATACTTTTGTGAGCTTGCTCAGAATATAGATCATAGAACTCTTTTAACATGTTCTTGCATGGCTGCTCCAGGTGAGTGCTGAATGCCAAAGTGAGATGTTTTCTTGCCATCTCTACTCTCTGCGAGCACCAGTGAGCATCCTTAGTTTGGCTCTGTCTTCTTTCTGCTTCTTAATAGTCTCATTAGTGTAAGTATAGTACAGATTTTCTAAGTCTCTCTGTCTTAAGCCCTGGATCTGGCCATCTGCTGTTGGCATTCCTTTTATTGCCAGGCGTGAGCTCCCAAAACAAAGACAGCCTTCCTGCCCGGATGGACATTTGGCTTTTTATCCTACTTTATAAAATTCCCCATTTTACTGTACTGCTGAAGTTAGAGACATGGTAGTGTTGCTTTCCTCCCTGTTTCCTGCAGAGCCTGTTAAACTACGGTTGCATATCACCTCAAGGAATCTCAGATTTTAAGTGGATAATCCAGTGAGCTTTGTCAGGTATTTGTCAGTTTTTACTTTTTTATTTTTGTAGATTTGTTTTTGCTTAGAAAGGAGCACATTTAGCTTGGTGAGTTTATGCACTGAATTTGCTCTCTCTGTCAGGGCATCTCTTGTGGTGTAGTTTAAGGGCTTTACTGAGACAGTGTTTAGATAAAATTCTAAAAAAAAGCAATGGCTTGTAGTTTGGAAGCTGGTTGTTTTTTGTTTTTGTTTTTTCTTGTTTCTATTGAGTTTGAGGATGCCGTTTGTGTCTGTAATGATACACTTAAAACTGTAAATTCTGCCCTTCCTAGCATAGGTTCTGAAAACTGTGGAGCCTTATATTGTAATTCATCAAGGAGGAAAATCCTTCTTGGTAATATTGGCAATAATGATTTTGGTAATGAATAATAATAGGAAAAATTGTTTTCATTTATTAAAAATATGTTTCTTTTTTATTTAGAATAGATTTTCTTTCACATAATGGATCCTTCTTACCCTTTTTCTCCATCTGCTCCTAACACTCCTCTCCACTTGCTCTCCCATCCACATGTGCTCCTCTTCAGATTCATTAGAAAACAAAGAGGTTTCTAAGGACTAATAATAAGATATAAGATAAAACAAACATTAACACATCGAATTACACAAAACAAACAGAAGGAAAAGAACCCAAAGAGAAGGTACAAAATCAGAGAGCCACACATTCCTGAATCCAGGAAACCGCATAAAAACAATGGACTGGAAGCCATAATATATGCGCAAACTGGTGTAGACCCATGCAGACCTTCTGCATGCTGCCACAGGCTCTGTGAATTCATGAGCTTGGATCATGTTGATTTTGAGGGCTTGTGCTAGTATTCTCCTTCCCCTCTGGCTCTTAATGCTCTTCTGCCTTGTCTTCTTCATGGTTCCCTAAACTCTTATGTGAGTATTTGATGGGGACATCCCATTTAGGGTTTCCTGTGCCAAGGTCTCTAAGTCTGCATAATATCTGCATGTGGGACTTTGTATTTGTTTTAATTCGCTATAAGAAGAATCTTGAGCAAGGAACTGAACTATGAATCTGGCAGAATATCAATAGGAGTTACTTTATAGCTACCTTTTTTTTTTTTTTAATAAAAATGATATTTAGTTTTCCTCATAGGTTGGTTACCTAATCTGTTAGGTATAGGTTTCATCTTGTGGAGTGAGCCTTAAGTCAAATCAAACTGATATTAGTTGGTTACTCCCATAGCTTTGTGCTATCGTTGCACTAGCATATTTTGCAGACTGGACACCATTGTAGATCAAAGGATTTGTGGCTAGGTTGGTATTAACATTTCACTTTTGGTAGTACACAGAGTACTTTCCTATACCAAAGATGTTAGCATGAATGGGTGAAGACTTTATGTAAGTACTAGCTAGAGTTCTCCATGTTCAATGAGATGTGTAGGTCTTGTCTTCAGCATTGGAGCGTCAGTTTGTGGAAAGCAACCTGTAGTCTTGGCAACAGCCTGGGTTGTTTGGAGATTCTGTTTTGTTTTGTTTTGCTTTTTGTTTTTTGTTTGGTTTTGTTTTTCAAGATAGGGTTTTTCTGTGTAGCCCTGGCTGTCCTGGAACTCACTTTGTAGACCAGGCTGGCCTTGAACTCAGAAATCCGCCTGCCTCTGCCTCCCAAGTGCTGGGATGAAAGGCATGTGCCACCACCGCCCGGCTTGTTTGGAGATTCTTGTGGGACTCCTCTGACCAACATCTCAATCAGATATAACCCAATCCCAGGTCTTAGAAGTTTCATGGTGACAAAAAGATGACCAGTTGGAGCTCTCTCTTTTCCATCATTTGGTGATTACATTTAGATGGCCTTCATATGTGTGTGTGTGTGTGTATAAAATATTAGGAAGCTTCTACTATTATGCTTCCATATTACCGCTCAGATGGTCTTCCTGTATCACTCCCCATCCATCCATCCATCCATCCATCCATCCATCCATCCATCCATCCATCCATAACTATCTTATTTCCCTTTCCTAAACTCTACCCTGCCCATCCACTAGTACTTTACACTGTACCTAGCCTTTGTGGTTCTACTATAGCATGATTATTATTGACTTAACCACTAATATCCATGTATCAGTGAATACATACCATATTTGTCTTCCTGGGTCTGGAGTACCTCACTCAGGATGATATTTTTTCCCTAGTTCTACCCATTTACCTACAAATTTCATGACCCACCTCCTGCAAGTATCCATTCTTATGTTGAGGGATATCTAGGTTATTTCCAGTTTCTGGTTGTTATGAATAAAACCAACAAGTATCTCTGGTAGAATGAAGCATCCTTTAGTTATGTGCCCAAGAGTGGTAGAGCTAGATCTTGAGGTCAGTCGATTTCCATCTTTCTGAGGAACTGCCGCAGTGATCTCCATAGTGGCTCTATAAGTTTGCACGCCCACCAGCAGTGGAGGTGTGGTCTCACTGTTCCACATCCTCACCCACATTAGTCAGTCACTTGGGTTGTTCTTAGCTGACAGGTGGAAGATAGAATCTTACAGTATTTTTGACTTGCGTTTCCCTGATGGCTAAGCATGTCAAATTTTTCTTTAACTGTTTCTCAGTCATTTGAATTTCCTATTTTAAGAATTATTTTTAGACCTGTACCATATTTTTTAATTGGCTTATTTGTTTGATTCCTAGTTTTTTGAGTTCTTTATATATTTTGCATATTAGGCCTCTTATCTTATGTTTAGTTAGTAAAAATAGTTTTTAATTCTGTAGGCTGACTCATTGTCCAAATAACAATGCCCTTTACCCAGCAGAAGCTTCTAAATGAGGCCTCATTTATTCTTGTTGATCTTAATGTCTATGTTACCAGTGTTCTGTTCAGAAACTCTTACTTTGCCAATTTGTTTAAGGCTGTTCCCCACTTTCTCTTCTATCAGGTTCAGTGTATCTGGTTTTATGTTGAGGTCTTTAATCTATTTGGACTTGAGTTTCGTGTAGGGGGGAAATTATGGATCAGTTTGGATTTTCTTTTACATATAGCTATAGCCATTCACTTTGACTAGCACTATTTATTTGTTGAAGATGCTGACTTTTTCTAATGTGTATTTCTGGATTCTTTATCAAAAATCAGTTCCATGTGTGTATATTTATATCTGGGTCTTCAGTTTCATTCCATTGATCATTGTGTCTGTTTTTCTGCCAACACCATGATGTTTTTATGACTATAGATCTGTAATACATCTTGAAATCACTAATAATGATATCTCCTGCATTTTTGCTTGTTTTTTTTTTAATTTATGATTGTTTTAACTATCCTGGGGTGTTTTTTGTTTTGTTTTTGGGGTGTGTGGGGGTGTGTGTATGTGTGTTTCCATAGAAAATTGAACTTTATGGGGATTGCATTGAATCTGTAGATTGCTTTTGGTAGGGTGGCCCACTTGTACTATATTAATGCTATTGATCTATTGAGCATAGGAGACCTTTCCATCTTCTGATAGCTTCTTTCATTTCTTTCTTAAACGTCTTGAAGTTCTTGCTATGTAAGTGTTTGACTTACTTGGTTAGAGTTACTCCAAGATACTTTTTATTATTTGAAACTGTTGTGAAAAGTGTTGTTTCCCTGATTTCTTTCTTTCTCAGTCCATTTGTAGTTTGTATATAGGAGTTAATTTGTGAGTTAATTTTGTATGCAACTACTTTGCTGAAACTGTTTATTAGCTATAGAGGTTTCCTGGTGGAGTTTTTGGGGCCACTTATGTATACTATCAATTCATCTGTGAGTAGGTATACTTTTATCACTATTTCTTCCTTTCCAGTTTGTATGCCCCTTGGTATCCTTCAGTTGTCTTATTGCTCTAGCTAAGACTACAAGTACCATATTGAATATGTATATAAAGAGTGGACAACCTTGCCTCTTTCCTCTTTATTTTGATTTTAATAAAATTGCTTTTGAGTATTTCTCCATTTAAGTTGATGTTATCTATATGCTTGGTGTTAATTGCCTTTATTGGGTTGAGATATTCCTTTTGTATCCCTATTGTCTTAGTCAGTGTTTCTATTTCTGTCCAAATATCATAACCAAGAAGCAAGTTGGGGAGGAAAGGGTTTATTCAGCTTACACTTCCACATTGCTGTTGATCACCAAAGGATGTCAGGACTCGAACTCAAGCAGGTCAGGAAGCAGGAGCTGATGCCTGATGCAGAGGCCATGGAGGGATGTTCCTTACTGGCTTGCTTCCCCTGGCTTGTTCAGCCTGCTCTCTTATTGAACCAAGACTACCAGCCCAGAGATAGCACCTCCCGCAAGGGGACCTCCCCCCTTGATCACAAATTGAGAAAATGCCATACAGTTGGATCCAGTGGAGGCATTTCCCCAACTGAAGCTCCTTTCTCTGTGATAACTCCAGCCTGTGTCAAGTTGACACAAAACTAGCCAGGACACCTATTTTCTCTAGAACTTTTATCACAAGGGGTATTGAATTTTGTCAAAGGTCTTTCATCTAATAAGATGAGCATGTAATTTTTGTCTCTTGGTTTATTTATGTGGATAGGTTACATTTATTGATTTACATATGTTGAACCATCCCTGAATCTCTAGAATGATGCCCCCATGATCATCATGGTGGTTGAGCCTTTTGATGTATTTTTTGGATTCAGCTTGCATTATTATTATTATTATTATTATTATTGAGCATTTTTGTATCTATTTTCATAAGGAAAGTTGGTCTGTAATTCATTCTCTGTTCTCCTCCCCACCCCACCCCACCCACACACACACATTGGGTCTTGGTGTGATTTGGCTATCAGGGCAACTGCCCTTGTAAAAAGAATTGGGCAGTGTTCCTTCTGTTTCTATTTTGTAGAATATTTTGAGTAGTATTTGTATTAACTCTTCTATGAAAGTCTTATAGAAGTCTGCACTTAAACCAGGTGGTCTTGGACTTGTTTTGATTAGGAGAATTTTAATTTCTGCTTTTAATACTTTTGGAGTTATAGGTCTGTTTAAATCTGCTTATCATCTTAATTTAACTTTGCTAAGTCATATGTGTCAAGAAAATTATCCCTTTCAAATTTTCCAATTTGGTGGATGTTATAGTTAGGGTTTGCATTGCTGTGAAGAGACACCATGACCAAGGCAACCCTTATAAGAACAACATCTAATTGGAGCTGGCTTACAGGTTCAAAGGTTTAATCCATTATCATCAAGGTGGGTGCATGGCAATGTCCAGGCAAGCATGGTGCAGGAAGAGCTGAGAGTTCTACATCTTCATGTAAAGGTAGTCAGGAGTAGACTGGCTTCCAGGCAGCTAGGATGAGGGTCTTAATGCCCTTGCCCATAGTGACACACCTATTCCAACAAGGCCACACGTCCTAATAGTGCCACTTCCTGGGCCAAGCATATTGAAACACCACAGTGGATTACAGGTTTTTAAAGTGTGTCCTTATGATTGTCTGGACTGTGTTCTTGACCCCTCTGGCTCCTACAGTTGTTCCTCCTTCTCCTCCTTTTCCATGGGATTTCCCAACTTCTATCTAATGTTCATCTGTCGGTCTCTATATCTTCTCCCATCAATTGCTCTGTAAAGCCATGGCCACACCACCCTGAATACACCCAATCTCATCTCTGTTTAGTTTTTATCTGGATGACTTGTATATTGGCAAGAGTGTAATATTGAAATTTCCCACTATCAGTGAGTGAAGAATTTAAGTGGAAATAGTATTTCTTTTATGAACCTGAGTACCCTTGTGTTTGGTGCCTAGATATTAAAAATTTCAATGTCCTCTCTTGAATCTTTCCTTTGATGAGTATGTAGTATCTTTCCACATCTCTTCTGATTCGTTTTGGTTTGAAGTCTATTTTTGTCAGATGTTAAAATGGCTACACCTTCTTGCTTCCTAGGTCTATTTGATTGGAATGTATTTTCCTAACCTTTTACTTTGAGGTGATATCTATCCTTGATGTTAATAAGGTATGTTTCTTGAATCTAACAAAAGGATGGATTCTGTTTTCAAATCTATTTAGTTAGCCTGTACCTTTTTACTGGGGAATTGAGACCATTCATGTTTAGAGATGTCAATAATCACTGTTCATTGATTCCTGTTATATTTGTTGTTGTGGTAGAGGGTGTGTTTGTGTGTGTGTGTGTTACTGTGTGGGTTCCTATGTGTGTTCCTGTATGTGTGTGTTCCTGTGTGTGCACACATTTCCCCTCTTGATTTGTTGTTCTGGGATTATTTATTCCTTGTGTTTGCTTGGGTTAACTTCTTAAGGTTGGAGTTTTCCTTCTAGTACCTTCTGTAGGACTAGATTTGTAGATGGATATTGCTTAAATTTGGTTTTAAAATGGAATGTCTTACTTTCTCAGTCTTTTGTGAGTGAAAGTTTTGCTGGTTATAGTAGTCTGTGCTGGCATCTGTAGTCTAGCACATCTGTCCAGGCCCTTCTGGCTTTTAGAGAAGTTAGGTGTAATTCTAATAGGTCTGCCTTAATATGTTAATTGTTCTTTTACCTTGCATCTTTTAATAGTCTTTGTTTGTTCTATACATTCAGTGTTATGAATCTTATGTGCTGAGGGAACTTTCTTTTCTAGTCCAGTCTATTTGGTGTTTTGTATGCTTCCAGTACCTCGATAAATATCTCATTGTCTAGGTTTGGAAAATTTTCTTAGGTGATTTTGTTGAAAACATTTTATGTGCCTTCAACCTGGGTTTCTTCCCCTTTCTGTAATCTTATTATTAGATTTTATAGTGTCCCAGATTTCCTTAATGTTTTATACTGAGAGATTTTTAGATTAAGCTTTTTCTTAACTAAGTTACCTATTTCTTCTCTTGCGTCTGCAATGCCTGAGATTCTTTCTTTGTCTCTTATATTGTGTTGATTAGGCTTCCTTCTGAGATTGCTGTTTAAGTTCCTAAATTTCTCTCAGTTTGGTTCATTTTTTGTTGTTGTTGTTTGGTTTTTTTTTGTTTGTTTGTTTTGTTTTTGTTTTTTGTTTTTATAAATTTGATTTTCAATTTCAATTCTTGAGCTGTTTTATTCATTCCCTTTCTTTGTGATTTTATAAATTTCTGTAAGGGATTTATTCATTTCCTCTTTAACAGCCTCTATCATATTCATTAATGCTATTTTAAGGTCCTTTTCTTATCCTACAGTTATACTGTAATACGTAGCCTGTTGTGGTAGGGTTGCTGGCCTATAGTAGTCATTGCATGGCTATGAATGATTATGTTTTTTATGTTAGAGTCTAGGCATCTGGGTTTGGCAAAATTGTAATTCTACATGGTGCTATCTGGTTTCTTTCTTTCTTCTTTTTTATGTGGCTGTTTTGTTTTTTTGGTTTCTGCCATCTTTGATTTTTAGGAGATTGTGGTACTTTCATGTCTCGTGTGACCTGTTAAAACATTCTTCTCCAATTCTGATATATGTGACCACTGCAAGTTCTAAGTAGAAAGTGTTTCCAAGTACTGGGTTTTGACACTTAGAAATAGGAATGGGCTTGGAGGGACAAGGCTGAGGAAGTCCATCTCAGGTAGGAAAGCAGGGTATTCCAGTAGGATCTGCTTTGTCTGTGAGAGTGGGGTCAGAGAGGAACAAGGTCTGTTTGAGAGCTGAGAATGAGACTAGGGGATTGGACTTAGATAAATGGAGCAAGAGGCAAAGACCTTCCATTAGCCTCTTGCTTCGTGGCCAAAGTGGGTTCCCAATGAGTGCCTGCTAGAGTTGTGTCTGGGATAAGCAATGAGTGGAGCACAAGAAGTCTGGAGGGAAAGATCTATGTGCTCCACTGGAGATGGAAACAAAGAGGAAGGGGCTACTTTAGCAGGTGATGTGCTGCCCAACTGGGGATTACACTAGGATTGGATTTGGGGGAGCAGAGAGAAAGGAGAAGCTCTGTAATTATGCTGTCTACCCTCTAACTAGGGTGGCTTGTGGAGTCCTAGGAAATGCCTCCAGGACTTAGGGGCCTGGATAAAGCAATAAGTGGAGGGAGAGGCATTAGGTAGGAATGGAAAGTCTGTATGTTGCACTGGAGATGGAGGAGGTGCAGCAGATGATCTACATAGCTGGGGATGAGTCTCGGGGATTGGATTAGGAAACTAGAAGGACAGCTGAAGATCTGTAGTTAGTCTACTCCCTTCTTTGGCAGGAGTGGCCTGCAGGTGTCTGGTAGTATGTTTCTTACTTACTGTGTTTGATTTTTCATTTCAACAGCTCTGTCTGAAGGATATCTTAATTGTTTATATCATAGTAACATTACTATCTTGAAATCAAACTGATAGGTTTTTTTCTCACATGTGCCAAAATTATAATTTGTAAGGCCTGCATAATGTTTCATTTTAATTATTTCCATGTACCTGCGTAAGGGTACCTGGAAGGAAATCGCATATGCCCTTTCATACGTGGGGAGGTGGGAGGGTAATCTGAGGTAAAAGTCCTCTTTTCGCCTCTTTTGAAACTGGATCTCTCTGTTGTCTGCTGCTGCATTAGCTAAGCTAGCTGGACCATGAGCTTCAAGGGATTCCCTTGTCTTTGCCTCCCATCTTACTTACTGTAGGAATACTGAAATTACAGACACGCAGATTTCTGTAGGTTCTGAAGGTTCAGGCTCAGCTCCTCATGCCACCTCCCCAGCCTACATCCTTTTAAGTTAACATGTAACATACATACTGCCTTTTTATCATGTCATTTGAATGCATTGCATCATGTATTATACTTTGCTTATATCCAGGAATTCCCACGACCTTCCTCCTCTATGAGTTTTGGAAATTGAGTACCTATATTATTTCTGGATTAGATTATATTCAGCTGTTATAACATGCTTATAAGTATTTAAGGAATCACCATCATATTTTGTTATGAATTATTCTAAAGAACAAAAATTTATTATCAAATTGTAAAAACTTACTTTTTTAATGATAAAATTTGTGTTTATCAAGGTTAAGTTAGCATACTTTATAGGGCCCTGTGTATTATCAGTACAATATTCCTGAAAGGGTTTATAAGTAGGTGTTAAAAGTTTAAAAGATAGTATTTATACATTAATAACCTTTTTAGGGATTTCTAGAAAGTAATCAAATTTGAAGAAGATATATATATATATATATATATATATATATATATATATATATATATACATGGATATGGTTGTTACAGGCTTTTAAGGATAATTTTGCTACAATAACAGGCTGTTAAATGATTTTGTATTAGTAGTTGAAATATATTCAGTTATTAAGAGTTATGTTGAATAAATTAACATGAATGGATTATTGGGCTGAAGAAAATAAAATTGCTGTTTATTTGTCATGTATGCAATTTAAGGAAGAAAACTTGTTTGGCTCATAATTTTAGATTATTGTCCATTATTATGGAAAATGAAGCAACTTGTCATAACACATATACAATCATGAGACGTGAACAGTGGGTTTATGTATGCATGCTTGAACTAAGCTCCCCGTCTCCACCCTTGTTTTTTTTTATATAGATATTTTATTTACATTTCAAATGTTATCCCCTTTCCTAGTTTCCCCTCCGAAAGTCCCCTATCCCCCTCCCCCCTCCCCTGCTCACGAACCCACCCACTCCTGCTTCCTGGCCCTGGCATTCTCCCACACTGGGGCATAGAACCTTCACAGGACCAAAGGCCTCTCCTCCCATTGATGACCGACTAGGCCATCCTCTGCTACAAATGCAGCTGGAGCCATGAGTCCCACCATGTGTTTTCTTTGGTTAGTGGTTTAGCCCCAGGGAGCTCTGGGGGTACTGGTTAGGTCATATTGTTGTTCCTTCTATGGGGCTGCAAACCCCTTCAGCTCCTTGGGTACTTTCTCTAGCTCCTTCATTGTCGACCCTGTGCTCCACCCAATGGATGGCTGTGAGCATCCTCTTCTGTATTTGTCAGGCACTGGCAGAGGCTCTCAGGACACAGCTATATCAGGCTCCTGTCAGCAAGCTCTTGTCATCCACAATAGTGTCTGGGTTTGGTGGTTGTTTATGGGATGGATCCCCAGGTGGAGCAGTCTCTGGAAGGTCCCTATCTCTGCTCCATCCATGGGTATTTTGTTCCCCCTTCTAAGAAGGATCAAAGTATCCACACTTTGGTCTTCCTTCTTTTTGAGTTTCATGTGTTTTGCAAATTGCATCTTGTGTACTCTGAGCTTCTGGGCTAATATCCACTTGTCATTGGGTGCATATCATGTGTGTTCTTTTGTGATTGGGTTACCTCACTTATCATGATATAGTCCAGATCCAAGCATGTGTCTAAGAATTTCATAAATTCATTGCTTTTAATAGCTGAGTAGTACTCCATTGTGTAAATGTACCACATTTTCTATATCCATTCCTCTGTTGAGGGACATCTGGGTTTTTCCAGCTTCTGGCTATTATAAATAAGGCTGCTATGAACACAGTGGAGCATGTGTCCTTATTACACGTTGGAGCATCTTCTGGGCATATCCGTCTCTACTCTTAATGCAGTTCCGAATTCCCTATGTAGATGGTGTCAGCCACAGTAGGTAGGTCTTCCTACTTCATTAATAATCAAGATAGTCTCACACAGACATGACCGTAGGCTAGCCTAACCTAGATAGTCCTTGTTAAGATTTCCTTTCCTAATGATCCTAGATTATGTCAAGATGACATTTAAAATTAAACATCCTAAAATATAGCTATACTGATGTATTTTTGCTAGAAAGGATAAAAGGGTTTTATATATTTTAATAGAATAATTGTATCTATTCTTTCACAGTGTCATACATGTAAGTAATGTATCTTGATCAAAGTGTACTCTTGGCTCACCCGTCCCAGCTTTCTCAGGTACCACCAAAATATCTCCTTCTCCTACTCTTCATAGCCTCTAACTTTTAAAAATATATATAGAACCCACTGAGTCCTATTGGAATGTCAACTGATCTTGCTGATTTGATACTGTGTAGGTAACTAGCTGCTGTTTATGAGTACAGTAGCCCTGCATATACAAAAGACAGTATTTCATGGCACTCTTCCCCATTCTCTGTCCCATAATTCTTTCCACCCCATCTTCCTTGATGTTCCTACAGCCTCAGGGGAGGGGAGTTGATGTAGATGTCTCATTGAGGGCTGAGCACCCAGTAGTCATTTATTCCCAGCACTTTGATTAACTTCTGACCACTGCATTGAAGTATAGAGTAAAGCTTTCTTGGCCAAGTTGAGGGTAGCACGAATCTGTTTATAAAAAAGCAAATATTTAGAAGGCAATTTGACAAGACATACTGTAACAAGACAACAGTAATAGGTACCTCTCTAGGACCTAGGACCTTTCAAGTTTACAGTACCAGGCACAAATTCCCTCTTTCAGAGAAGACTTTGAAATCCAATTAAAAGGTAGCTGGTTACCCAAACAACCTTTGTGCATTCTGTATCAGTGGCTATATCTTGCCTGGTAGGTCAGTATTGTAGCCGGTGAAGTTTGCCGGCAGTTCCATTGATGGCTTTTCTCTCCCAATGGCCTGTATGGCACTTTCTAGCAATTTGAAAACTAGCCAGCAGGAAGAGAATTTGGGGGTTCATTCCAACTTGATTTCTGTATGTATTAAAATCAAAGTGTTTTGAGTTTTCAACAGTAGGGTTTTAAAAGTATGTCTGGTATTTTTTGAAACTGTACTAGAAAGAAGAGATACCAAAATGGTAATTATTTTTTGAAGTGTGGATTATGAGTGATTTTATATATTTTCTCTACTGAAAATATATAATTTAAAATACAAAAATGTTTTTAAGTGATCACTTTTGTAGTTTTCTTGCAAATACTCTTTTTTAAATTGCCATTAATCATATTGTCTAGTTTTTATTAGATGAACCTTATATCTAATTTTATAGAATTTTATAACCATACAGGAAGTTTCATTTTATTGGTGGTTTCAAACTTACTCTCATTTTATGTTATATCTTCATATTTTTTTAAGCAATCCTTGGATGGGAATGGGTCTTAACACAGGAATACAGAGGAATATTCCAGTGTTTCCTGTCTAGCTTTCAAAGCACCTATTGCTGATACTAGATGTATTATCACCTCATGTTTAAGGTCTTCGGGATCTTTAAACTTTGAACTCAAAACTGTGGTGTATTCCTCAACCTTCCTTTCTTACAAGCTTCCTTTTCACAGCCATATTTGAAATGAGTGTTAAGCTTCATTGTTCTCTGCTAATCCAAGTGGAAAGCTGGGACTTATAGCCTCATCTGTTTTGTATACATATTTGCATAAATACTTATATTCCTTTAGAAATTAGTTTGTTAGACATATTGGGTACGTGCATGTATCACTACCATGACCGTCCACAATGCTGCCATTGTCCTGTCTCCTCTACTCCACCTTTCCTTCTTCCTTCTCTCCCAACCTGTGGAAAACATTCTGTATTTTAACTGTCTCTGGGTTTGGCTTTTCCCACAGTGTCGCCTACAGTGGGTTTGTATGTAGTTAGCAGGATGCGTTTGGGGATCTTTCTTTTTGTGGCTCAGTAGTACTTTTTTTTAATGTGTCTCACTATTTTTGCCTAGTGTGGATCTGACTAGTGTTTGCTTATCTCTTTACTTACTGAAGCACACCTTGATCACTTTGAAAATTTGGCAATTTTAAATAAGGCTTCTTTAAATACCTACAAGTTTGGGGGTAGACAGAAGTTTTCAACTTTCTTTAATTAGCGTGAATAACTAACATCCTCATTGGTAGATCATTGGGAAAACTATGTTTATGTATTTTAGAAACTGCTAGACTGTTTTCAAAAGCCGCTGGTCTACTTCAAATTCCCGGCAGCAGTGAGTGGCCCTGCTGCTCCCTCACTGTTTCTAATCCTTACTAGCTAGCCTCTAGTAGCTGCCTTTGGGACTTTTCATTCTAATAGATCTGTATTGGTACCTTGTTTTCTCAGTGTGTAGATACCTAATGACATTTGATATTGGCCATTTTATCACACACATATTTGAATCTTTCTATCTTCTGGGTGGATGTGTTTGGATTGATCTTGGTATTTGGATAGTGATAGAACCAGAATTAGGAATCATTTCTTTTGTTTAAGTTTTCTAGAATGGATGGTAAAGTACCATATGGGCTGGGGTTTTCTGTTTGGCAGATGTTTGCTTACTTCTTGATCTATTTTTAATAGCTCCGGCCTCCCTTGGGTTATCTGTTTTACTTGCATGGGCTTTGGTTGCCTTCTTGTTAGAGGAGTTCATCATTTCCCCTAAGTTATCAAATTTCTGGGCATAATGTTATTTGTAACATTCCTTTATTCTTCCAACATCTCTAACTTCAGAAATGACTAGCCCATCTGTTCTGACACTTGATTTTTTTTCCCTCTTTTTTTCCTAATTAGCCTAGCTAGAGATTTATGGATTGTATTATCTTTTCAAAGTACCAGCTGATCTTAATTTTTAGAAAGGCCAATACTACAAACTGGGAGGATATATAGCAAATGTTGCAATCATTATCTTTTGAAAGTACAGTTTGTAGATGAATTTTTTTTCTTTGTATTTTAGTTCTTTCTTCAGTTTTTTTTTTTTATACAATATATTATGGCCATATTCTTTCCCCTCTTCCAACTTCTC
This sequence comes from Mus minutoides, assembly GCA_902729485.2. Taxonomy (NCBI): domain Eukaryota; kingdom Metazoa; phylum Chordata; class Mammalia; order Rodentia; family Muridae; genus Mus; species Mus minutoides. The sequence continues at coordinate 227,458 of LR750507.1, read as the reverse complement.
CCAGATTCCCCCTGAACTTCACAGTCTTTCTCAGAAAAGCAAAATAAACACAAAAACAGAACCAAAAAAAAAACCAAACAAAAGTAAAAAAGGCAGACAGAAGGAATTAAAGCAAACACAGCAGGGAGGCTCTTTTTGTGTAGTTACTAAAGTGTTTCATAACAAAAATTGCTATAAGCATGTAAAACTGTGCTTGTGTGTTTGTACACATGCATGGACCTGTGTTAGCTTGTACATGTGTGTGATTGTGTGTGTATGTGTGTTTTACAAGATTTAGACCCATTCACTGAGCTGAAGCTGTAGACCTAATGTTATTTTGTCATCTTCAGTGTGTTTCTTGGAAGTCAGTAAACTTAAACCCATTGTTCAATGAGCAACACAAAATAAAATCTAGGTTTTTAATCTTTCACTGAAATTTGTCTTTGGAACTATAAATTTATATTCTGTGAATAAACTATACTAAAAAGAATAAAGTGTTCAAATTAAATGAAAGTTGTGTCTTTTAAAATTACATACATGTTTTTATATTAATTTATCCTACAGCTTTAACATGCAAGTATTACTCTCTTCAAGTTCCCAAGAAGAGACTGAAGCCTGAAAAATCATACTTGCTTGGCCACAGCTAGTATGTAGAATGTCCCTGCACCTATATCAGCTTTTACAATAAAATTTTATTGCCTTTTATTTGTAAGCATATTTAATTTTTTGGTATTTTTGATGGGGTCTTACTGTAACCCTGGCTAGCCTAGAATTCACTATGTGAAGTAAGCCAGCCTTGGACTTCTGTCAGCCTGCCTCAGCCTCCTGAGTACTAGAATTATAATAGGATTATACCTATTTCAATAAAGATACACTATTTTAATCTTTTTGAACTTTGGTTTTTATTTTACAATTGATAGTTGTAAATTGAAATTGAAACTCATTGAATTCATATATTTTTTAAATTTTTAACATTTTTTTAATGCCTAAAAACCACCTATATGTGTTTTGCCTACATTCATGTCTGCACCATGTACACAGAAAGCCAGAAGAACGCATCAGATTCCCCTGGAACTGGATCCATAGATAGTTGTGAGCCACCGTGTGGGTGCTGGGTACTGAGTAGATAGGTCCTCTGGTAGCACAGCCAGTTCTCTTAACCACTGAAACATCCCTCTCTGTACCCCTTACAACTATTTTGGGGGTTTTGTTTGTCTGTTAACCATTTTTCAAAATTTTCAATGTTATGTTTTTCTCACAAAGCCATGATAAAAATAAAAATCAGGATTCCTTGACTTTCTAAAACTTTTGTCTTTGATATAAATCATGTATTGCAGCACTGATCCTCCGTAAATAAGTAGCTCTGAAATCTGTGACGACTTAGGAGTGATTTAAGGAAACTGCACAGCAGTCTATGTATGCAAGTCCCAGGGTTACACTTACATTAAGTTCCCGTGGTGGACAGTGAAATGTCAGGGTAACGGGGGGGGGGGGGAGCCCTGGGTGCCATGCAGATCTGTAATACTAGTAGTGGGAAGAGAGAAGGATCTCTACAAATTCAAAGCTATCTTGGTCTATATTCAAAGCTATCCTGGACTTCCAAGACACCCAGACACTACAAAATATGGTCCTGTTTCAAATGGGGTTAGATTATACATTTTGTTTCAAAGTCTCAGCAATGAATGATATATGCATCTTTAGTCCAGGATCAAAACAACTAAAATTCTATAAGGACTCAGTTTTCCCCCAAGTTTTGGGGGTATTTGTGTGTGTGGCTGTGTGGCTGTGTGTGTGTATGTGTGAACACATCTGGGGAAAGGATAACTTCCAGGGGTGTCAGTTCTTTCCCTTTTTGAAGTGGTCTCTCCTTTGTACTGCTGCACTTCATCTTGCAGGCTAGCTGGCCACAAGCTTTCAAGTGATTCTCCTGTCTCTCCCTCTCATCTCAGTATAGGAGTGGTAAGATTATAAGATAATGCTACCACATTGACTTTTTAAATGTGATTTCTGAGGTTCAAACATGAGTTTTAAGATGTGCCTTTACTCTATGAACCATCTCCCAAGCCCAGGAAGGAATTGTTTTTAATTGTTAGATTATTTACAGTTTTTGTATGTGAAGTTGTCTGTAGAAAAGTGAACATATATTCTTAAGCAGGCATTTAATCTTCTACAGAATAATGTTATCAAATACATATTTGATGGTACAGAAATTTAGAGAAAAAAACCAGCATTTGGAAATTCTCTGTTGTATGGTGTTAGGTTTTGTAACGTTTTTGTCTGTCTGTAAATTGGGTAATATAATCCACATTACATGCATAAGCTAATTGAAACAAAACTCTGTCCTGAAAAGTCATAGCTATTACATGTGTTTCTAGTCCAGATATCCAGTTTTACATTATGTCTTATGTTCCCATTTACTGTTCTTTGCAAATATATGTAAGTATTAATACTATTTTTGTGCTACTGGAAAGGTCTTTCTACACATTTCTATGATCTTTCACTCGATGTTGGGATTAATGTAGAAGGGGGCCATAAGAGTGACCCTAGCCAGTATAATTGTTGATTATCATACCAGGGACAGTACACTTTATTTTCTGTGTAGCTTAGAAAAGATACATCTTCATCTTTATTGAGCTTTTAAAAGAATTTCTGTAGCACACTGATGGTTTTCCAATTAGCCACTGTATAGCTGTCTCAGAGTAAAGGCTTCCCATGTAATGTTCTGTGTGCAGGTTTATTTAGGGAAAAAAATTGGAAAGGTGTTCTGTTGTTATCAATGATTCTAAAAGTCACTCCATCTACTAAATGACAGTGTCACCATACCTTCTTAACATGTCCTTAGCAGATAAGTGTTTTTGTGTTCCAGAATTTTTTTCAATATATTAGAACTGTTGGATTGTAAAGAGTAGTGTTTAAAAAAAAGAAAGAAAGAAAGAAAGAAAAGAAAAGTAACTCATTTATTTAAACATGTCCCATAGGTCATATATCATAGATGTATATAATATGCTTTGATATATTACTCCTGTCTATATTATCCTTACTTAATACTCCTCCCATCTGCCCAAGTCTTTTTCTAAGTTTTTTTTCTTTTTTTTTTTTTGTGCCCCTCTGCATTTAATTAGAATTGTTTGCATGAGATTGAGTTATTTATTTGAGCAAGTTAATGTAACCAGTGACTATATTATTGTGGATAGGACTTCTCCTCAGCCACTATGCACTAAGTGCCTTTAACTCTTCATGGAAGAAGGGGGCCTAATGAGCCCCCTCTGCATTTATGGTGGGATGTGGATGTTACCTGTCTTCTGCAGGTAACACTGCCTCTGAGTTCATAGGCCCGATAGCTCTATCAGGTCCAGAAGACAACTTCTCTCCATGCCCCAGCTCTTAAATTCTGTTTCTTTTCCAAGATACTTCCTGAGTCTCAGAGTGTAGAATGTGATAGAGATGTCCCATAGGGCTGAGCATTCAAGTGTCTGTTCTCAACACTTTTTGCCCAATATTGAGTCTCTGTGTTAACTGTAAACACTAAACAGGAATTTCTTTGACCAAGGCTGAGAGCAGCACTAGTCTGTACATGATTTCTATTGGATGACATTACCTATTTGTTTATTCCATCTTTTTCTTTTGTAACCAAGCTTTTGGAAATGAAAAAGTCTGACCTTATTTTTGATCTACAAATTGGCTTGTTCCTTGTTTTTGTAAACATAATTCTATTTTCCCAAGTCTGGGTATTCTCAACACCTTTAGTGCTTTCTTCTGTTTCTCTATATTATATTTTCTTTGATATTGTGCAAAATTTATTCCTTTCTTTTGTTATATCTACCCCTTTGGTCTCACTGTCATAATGAAAATAAAAAGGAAATTAATAAATAGTAATCATTAAATCTTTAATGTGATTAGATACTTAAAACTATATTGTTAGAAAATTATTAATCTATAACCAGCTCATTATTCTTGGTATTTTGACTCCGTATGGCCTTTTCTGTTTTATTTTTCTAGATATCAAGAGGTTAATTTGAAATGCAGACTTTCTCCCATTGTTAGTAGTTAGGTTTTATTTTTGTTTTTGTTTTTTTTTTTTTTTCATTTTTTCCTTTTCCATTGCTGTGGAAGATGGTGATTTTGCTGGTTTAAATAAAGTTAGTATATTTAATGAATATTTTCCTTCTTTTAAAGACTGTGAACCAGAAGAGCTGACTGACTGGTCTATGGATGAAAAATGTTCATTTTGTAACCTACAGAGAGAAGCAGTCAGTGTAAGTTTTAGTGCCATGAAGTTATTTTTAAAATGATCACACAATTGTAACACAGTTTTCTCTCTCTCTTTTTTTTTTAAGTTGTTCTGATGATTTGTGATTCAGTGAAACTTTAAATACTTCATTTTGTTGAATGAAAAGATTATGTCCAACATTTAGTTTAGTTTTTTTAAAAAAAAAAACAACTCGTTTTTTTTCTTTTTTTTCTCTTCTATCGTCCCTTTTTTTTGTTTGCTTGCTTGCTTGCTTGCTTGCTTTTGGTTTGGTTTGGTTTTCTTCTGTATTTATTTTTTTACTACTTTCTGATTCATGAGGTCAGGTTGGTCTTTAGGTATCCAAGGGTGAGCTTGGAGGATGGCTTATCTAAGAACACTCTGCAGTCTTGTTTTTTAGCAGTTGGTTGTAAGGGGATCATATGCTACTATCTATATGTTTATAACTGTTTTACTACTTTTAAAGTCTTTGGCTATCAGAAATATTTCCTGTGTTAATGATGAAATATGTGCCTACTGTCTTAAAGGACGTAGATGTGTGTAAGCAGCACCTCTTGTGTGGTAAGAAATCCTGATTCCTTCTGTGTTAGGATGAGCAGAGCTGAGGAGAATTTGGAAATCTTCTAAGCGTCTCTGCTTTGCTAGACTCCACTGCATGCATATCGTAAACTTGTTAGCAGTGCCTGCCCACTCTGCCTCCCCCCACCCCCCTCCCACACACATATTCTATCACAATTTTGGTAAGGAATAAGGTTATTTTGGTCCTCTATTAGAAGTACATTTTCTCCTGAATTCTATCACAGAATTTATATTTTTTTGATATAATTTGGGATTTTATGAAAAGCAGAGCAAATGAACATTAAAACAATTTTTATACATTAATTGGATCTTGGGTTTAAATCAAAAGTAATGAGGTATGTTACTTTCTTATAATTTTAGGATTGTATACCATCTCTTGATTCTTCACAGTCAACGCCAACAGAGGAGCTATCATCTCAGGGCCAGTCCCACACTGATAAGATTGAATGCCAAGCAGAAAGTTACCTAAATGCACTCTTTCGAAAGAAAGGTAATACTGGCATGCTTCGTCATTTAAAGTTTGCAGTGTTTAGGTTGTTCTCCTGTATCAGTCCCTACTTTAGTGTTAACTACTTCCTTCTTTGTCTTACTAGAGCCAATAAGATTGTCAGCTCTCTAGTGCTAGCCATTACTTATCCGCCTCCAGTTCTCAACTTCTTCATGGGTACCTCTCAAAATATTTTTTGTGCTTCTCACTTTCATTATTTTCTTGCTATTCTCACGTCTTTAAAAAGTGCTGGACGATGAAGAAGCTATAGATAGGTTATATTGCAGGCCTATCCCTAGAACTATATCTCTTACATCATTTCCCAGCTGGTGTACCACTCAAGTATTTGTCAGCTTGAGTATGCGTGCTTGACATTAAAAGGTCTGTTCTGTATTTGTCTCTCTCAACCAAATGGGTCTTGTTTCACTTATTCTTCTACTTGTTACATATCTATAAGGAAAAGTAATTTTTATATTTAAACTGCCTGAGAAGTTGTCCAGCTTTTGTACCTAACTGTTCCCATGGTTGTAGGATGTCAGTCCATAAGCCCCATATGGATGTTTGGAAAAAGGAACATAGGGGTTTGGGTGGAATGTGGTTACCTTCTTTATCTAAAACTTGTAGAGACTGAGAAAGCATTTCTGTCTGTATTTTTCCTAGCTTGTATTAATTCTATTCCACTGCTCTTTAAAATTAGGTTCTAGCATATATTTTCTACTAAATTGATAACTTCATATTTTAACAATATTAAACAGTAATACTAAAAGTACTATTCACTTTTGATTCTTTCATTTAGTTATTAATTTTTGAAGTTTTTTGTGATTCTCAATTATGAGAATCCTTATTACAAAAATCACTAGTATAATTTAAAAAACCTAAAGAACGATATTTTTTAAAAATTGAAGTAGAGCCGGGTGTGGTGTCTCATGCCTTTAATACCAGCACTCTGGAGGCAGAGGCAGGCGGAATTCTGAGTTCAAGGCCAGCCTGGTCTACAGAATGAGTTCCAGGACAGCCAGGGCTACACAGAGAAACCATGTCTCAAAAAACAAAAAAACAAAAACAAACAAACAAAAAAAAAAAAAACGGGGCTAGAGAGATGGCTCAGTATTTAAGAGCTCTGACTGCTCTTCCAGAGGTCCTGAGTTCAAATCCAAGCAAGCACATAGTGGCTCACAACCATCTGTAATTAAATCAGACACCCTCTTTTGGGGCGTCTGAAGATAGCTATAGTGTACTTACATATAATAAATAAATTTTTTAAAAAATTGAAGTAATTAAAAATAAAATAAAAGCCTTTCCCTATGTGTTACTGAAATAGTGTTAGAGAATTTGTATTATCTTTAAAAAGTATATTTCTTCACAGTTTTTCGGAAGCTAATTTTACAATGTCTTATTTTCTTTTAAGATTCATAACATAATAATTTAGAAAAGTTATTCTGCTGGTGTGTTTACAGTACTTAAATGTTAGACCTGTATCACTAAGAATTAAAATTAACACACATGCAGCATAATTTTGTTTACTTTGGAATTCACTATTCCTTATTCTTCCCTTGAGACATTTATACTGATAGTAAGTAAAATTGTCAGTATGAATAACATTCAGTTTTTTTATAATACGGAGTTAGCCTATTCTCCATTACTTTCTTAAAGAATACTCAGTGAGAACCTTGGCACTCTCTCAGCTGATTCAAGCATCCGGGCCTCCAAGAGCACCCTACCAATAGCTGGGTCAATGTTGCTGGGTATTGAGTGGCCTCTCAGTTTGGAAGTTCTTCGTTTTCTTCAAGGTCTTTTGAAAATTGTGTAGAATTTAAATAAAAGAATTTTATTAGTATAGTACTTTTGCCTTATATCAGGTCTTATCTTTGGTAATGCCTTTCTTTGTGTAATACATCACCATTTTCTGATTTACCTAGGGTTTTGTTTTGTTATTGCTGTTTTATTATTTTCCTTAAATAGGACCATTTTAGAAATTTCCAGTATGGTTTAACCAAAATGAGGATAGGAGATAATACCTTTAACAGTATTAACACTGTTAGCTAATTTGAAAGAATATAATTAACTATACTTTGAGATAATAGACAATAAACATATTTTTAAAGATAGGAAATACATGTGTCTTTAGAGTAGCAACTAAGATGTTGATGAAGCTTTTGTTTTCTGAAATTTTCCTTAATTTGATCATTTTAAAATAATTTGGATATTGACAGCAGTAGTATTGTTACTTTGCCACTTCCTGTGTGCAAACAGGTTGATATTGATCATCTTATTGAAATGTAAAATAAACTTTAATATTCTATTTGAACTTATTTATTGTATTTCTAACTTAGGATTTTCAGGGTTATGTTAATGTAAATATAAACTATTAATATTTGGGTTATTGGATTAATATTTATATTTATATTTATATTTGGATTAATTATATCATCAAATAACATTAAAGCCTTTTATGCTTGTGTTAGTTACTTTTCTCATTACAGTGGTAGAACTACTTGAGAGAGCAGGCTTATTTGATTCACTGTTTCAGAAGATTTCAGTCTTTCATGGTAGGGAAGGCAACTTGAGCTTTCGGGTTCTGCATAGGAAAATGAGGCACATCTGCTAACATAGCAGCCAGGCAATGTAACAAAGAGTGGGACCCTTAATTCTGGTACCATCAGTGCTAGTCCTCAGGAGGCTCTCATGTTAGAACCAACTCAAATCCTCTGGGTCTTGTGTCCAAAGTACATGGTGTTCTCAGCAGTTGGAACATACTTGAACCTTTTGGAGGCAACCATGGACAACAGCAATAGCCTATGTTTTGGGATTCTCTTAGATAGCCCTGACCAACAACCCAAAGGGGGCTTGTCAGGTCTGGTGTTAGGGGTTCTGTTAGTCTGTGACTTACGGAGAGTACTGTCTATTCAGATGAAAAGTTCATTTAAACTGTGTATGTATATCTATACACAGACACAAGGATCATGTATAAACTTAAATATCTATGAAGCCTTGTGACTTTTTTCTGATACATTTATTGTCATTTTACCTCCCCCTCCTTCTTCTGTATTAGTCTTTCTCCCTCCTCCGTAATTAAAGCCACTTCTGAGAAAATATTTCTTGCATGAATGAATTATTAATAAATAAATAATGTTCAGTTATCTAAGTTTCTCTAGGTATTTAGTGGTATTGGTGCTTCATTTGTTTTATTTAAAGAAGTAAAGTATTTAGTACCTCTATGTAGTATGAATATTAACCCATGGTTTCATTACGGTTTGTCTTTGTAGTGCTAGGATACAAGCCCAAGACTAGTATGCTAGGCAGGTAGTCTACCAGCGAGCTATATCCATAACCCTTAGTCAGTCTGTTTGGTTTTGTTTTTTTGTTTTTTTGTTTTTTTTTACTTTTTTTTTTTTTAGATTATATTTTAAAGTTATATGTATATATGTATATACATATATATGCATGTATTCAGGTTTTTTAAAGTACATAAAGACAATCCTATACTTACAAATGGCCTTGTCAAATGTTATCATATAAACTAAATTATATTTTAGATTTTAGGTTCACATTCTCTGATCACCTAAAGTATTAAGCTTGCCTAAATTAGAAAAAATATGTACATATTACTTAATCATATTGGTAAATGTATAATAACATGAAAATATCTCTCATCAAACTGTTTTTCCTGTTTTACTTTTTATTCCATACATCCCTAGAACCATTTAACTATTATTCTGGAATGGCATATGGTCCCTCAAGAAAAAAATTAATGATGAATTTGATTGGTTGGTTGAAAGCTCTACTAATCAATACATTCCCCTTAAACTTAATAATAGCCTCATTTTACCTGTCAAGCTTTCCATGTCTTTGAGTTCACTAAAGATATGTTATGACTTATACAGAACATATGATTTCTTAGGAATTTAGTTATTTATGTGCTTATATTGCTTTTATTTAAATTTAAGCATTTTTATGTTACTAAAAATTGACATGACTCATTTAGGCCATAAAATTTCTTTTCCATGGTGTTTATTTATGATAACATTGTGTCATATTTTAATTTCCTTTATATGGGTTGCACTTTTACTTTCAAGACTACTGCAATAAAGCAGTTCACATACTATTATTCACATTGTTATATTCATGAAAATATTTTTTATCTTATTTTCACCATATCTATAGCCACACTTTTATAATTGTCAAATAAAGTGTGAGTGTGTGTGTGTATGTGTGAGTGTGTGTGTGTGTATAGATACACTTAGAATTCCTGATGAAAAATAAGATAGGGAGATAAAAATAAGAGACTTTAGATATTATACAATATAAAAGTAACCTTAAACACCAACCCTAAGATGCCCACTATACCCTTTTCTTTCCTTCTCCTGTTTTTAGACTTTATTTTTGTATAGTGATGGGGACTAAAGAAGCTCCTTGAGCATATGAGGTAAGCACTGTATTCTAAGCTACATCCCCAGCTGTGATGGGGTCCGAGCCAAGGACACCACCTTAGACTGCTTCAACCCTAAAGTGTTGGCCTTTGCTACTCACAGCCTTCCTCGCAACACTTGGTCCCTGAGTCTCATTACATGGTCTCCTTCCATTCACCTTTACTGACTTAGCATTGTTTGCCTTTTTCTCTGTACTGCTTTTTCTCTTGTGAATTCAGTTCTCTTGTGAATGAAGAGAGAATGAATGGGTTGGAGTAAAAAAAAAAAATTCCCATTTAGAAAAAAAATAAGCTAGTTGTGTGTATGTTTGTTTATCAGTACACATGAGCTAGCATGTGTGTGGGCAGTAGGAGGACAGACTGCAGGAGTAGGTCAGACCTGGGATCAATGTAGGTCAGCAGGCTTGATGGCAAATGCCTTTCTTCACTGAGTCATCTTATTGCTTAGCTTTTCCTATTATTCCAAATGGATCCTGAAATTTTCTCTTCTAAAACTAGAACTTCAACCACCTTTTAATTTCATCTATTTTCCCTACAAAATCTTACCTAATTCTGTAGCTTCAAGACTCATTTTTTAATTTAAAAACATTAGTCCTGATCGTTTAAAGCTGTTCTTTTCTTTTCTTTCTTTTTTTTTTTTAATGTGTAGCTGTGTATGTCTCTTTAAGAATATGTGTATAGGTGCCCACAAAGGCCAGAAGAGGGCACTAGATCTGCTGGAGCTGGAGTTTACAAGTGTTAAAGCTACCAGGCAGGGATGCTAGAAACTACACTCTGGTCCGCTGCAAGAGCAGCGGGCACTTTTAGCTACTGAGTCATTTCTTCAGACTCTTGTCCTAAGTGTTCTCAGGCTCATATTCCTATTTCTCTTTCTGAGTCTAGCCCACACAACAGACAGGAGATACTATGTGTGACACAGGAGTTTCAGCTCCTCCCTTTCAATTCTCCTGCATCCCTTTTCCTATGCCATTAGATCCCTTTCCTGCATAGCACCAGAAAATAGTATAGTACTGATGCTGTTTTCTTTAATTCTTTCCCTGTTAAGCACATAGACTTATGGTGTATAAGCGAATGAGTTTTTCCTCTCCAGTTTTCCAGGAAATGGTAGACTTTAAAACCTACTTTGTGTTTTGGCTTCTTTGCATAGCCAACTGATATACCCAGGTCTGTTGAAAAGACACTTCCTACTTGGTATTTCTTGGAACAAATTTTGTCAGGTCCACTCAGTTCCATTTGTTCTAATATGAAAATAATTTTTAAAACAATAAAAATATGTTTTAAAATTTGAAGCGAGTTTTATTTTTAGTGCAAAGGCATAATTATTATACTTAAGAATCTTGTCCTGTGTTTTACTGTTTAGTACTATAATTAAAGGCAACTGATCCTGTTACATACATGCCATTTCACACTTCTCTTTTCTCATACATTAAAGATCCTCTTTGAAGGAAGAAACGTTCTATTTTCTCAGAGGCTTAAGCCTGTTTTTATATTATTTCCACACAAATATTAAACTTGCTAGATTTCCTAAACCATTATACTATACAAAATGGAGAATGAAGTATATGTACCTTTCTGAATGAAGAAGGCTTGATAACTAATTAAAACCTATATCATGTAAGAATTGCTTCACTCTTCTACAGAGCTATAATCTACTTGGTAGGGATCACAAGTGGGTAATAATAATTTAACTGATCTTTTATTAGCTTTAGGTTCTGCATTCCATATAAACTGCAGTGATTTCTGTAAATAGAGTATAATCATCACCGTTTGAAAATATGTTTCATAACATACAATAATTTTTAAGTTGTAGAATTTAAGTAATGTAATAATACTTGTAGGATATTTAAGAAATGTTTAAGAATAATTTTCCTCTCCAAAATAATCTGCCCACTGAGAATATTAATCTTCATAAATTCTGAACTTTAGGGACTGAGAATTTTTTAATATTTTAGTTCTTTATATAGTAAGTGCTATCTAATATGTTGCATAGTATATTAGCCATTCATCAAGTTATATATGTGTATGCTTCTTTATATCTAGAGAGATAGCAAAAAGGAGAGAAGGAAAGAGTTATTTCTTGTTATCCATGAGAGATTTAGTGTAGAACCTGCAGATACAAAACTTCCTACTTGCTCATGTCTCATCAGGTGTTACAATATTTGCATAATCTACATATATCTTTCTATGTATTTCCTTCCTACAATAAGCATTTCTGAATAACTTAGAAATTATAATTCTGTATAAATAGTTGTTAAACTGTTCTTAAGAAATAATGGCAAGAAACATATCTGTATATGTTTGATATAATTTTTCATGAATATTTTTTTATCCATGCCTTGAATCTAAGGATATGGAACCTATAGCTAATGAAAAGAGCTACTATTCTAGTCATTCAATTTATATATAATTTAAATAAACACTTTATTTATTTAATAATATCTTTTTTTTTTAAAATGTGCATACACTAGCCAGGTGTTGGTGATGCACCTTTAATCCCAGAACTCGGGAAACAGAGGAGGTGATTTTCTGAGTTTGAGGCCAGCCTAGTCTACAGAGCAAGTTCCAGGACAGCCAAAGCTGCAGAGAGAAACCCTATCAAAAAACAAAGCATAAAAGGATGGGCATTATGCTCTCATCTCTGGTATTTGCAGTAATATAACACAAAGCTTTAAAACGTCACATGTAGCATTGCATTGTAGGACTATTAGATCAAACTAATAAAGTAGAATTATGATCAAAATAACATGCTAAACTGGGTATATAAAGCCCCATGAGCCCTCAACCATACACAAGGCTACAGTTACTTGAAAGCTTGGAGTGTGTGGTCCACCCCAAAAAAGAGCGTATCAATTAGTTGTACGTTGCTCAAATGGTTAGCCTTGAAATCATGCAGATGCCAGATGTGAATCTAGTGGAAATAGGAAACAGAATTATAGATTTATGCAAATGCCTCACAGAAAAGGCCAACAGTGGTCAGTGGCCATCAAGAGAATGTTGTTCATGGGTCATTTGAGTATTTAAAGGAGTAATACAGGTCTTTCTATAGACTAAAGGATTCTCAGAATGCTGATAAAATGAAAGTGTCCAATCATCAGGAAAACATTAATCTATAAAGTCATGTAGGATGCAGGGAATAAAGGAATATGGAGTACAGATATTTGATACAAAAGTAACTTTGTATCAGAAATTGACAATTTTCAAGAATTTGGAAAGTAGAAAGCTTATCAATGCTACAAAGTCTATAGCATCCTTCAAAAGGAAGGTTTTATAATCTATAACTTGCAGCCAGGCTAGTTGATCTGTGATGGGCAGGGACTAGGATTTTGAATCTGAATTTGTTGAGTTGCTTAACTAGCAGCATTTCAAATTCCTACAAATGAAGAGAGAAACGGAATGAGAAAGTAAACAATCCAGTGATACAAAGAGACAGTTCCTTAGGCTCATCATCACTTGAAGTGTAGAAGTACATCTGCAAACTGGGCATCAGCAATGTCCATGGAGGACATTGGAACCAGCTCAAATACCCTCTTTTATGATGGCAAATTGGAGATCACTCTCATCACTGTGAAGTATGGCACCTTTGGCAATGTAGATGGATACATGAAACTGTACAGGACAGTAACTCCTACCCTCCTACCTACCGGCCTGGTCCAGGCACCCTGTGGACTCTGTCCAGTTTTTGATGACTGCCATGAAGGTAGAGCTTTCACCATCTAATTACATTTGTATGACAGGGTGGCTCAAATTGTAATAAAGAGCTGAAATTTTTACTTACATTGGCAAGTGGAATTACTAAACAGCAAATAATGATGGAACATCAAATTTCTTTGAAAGCATTCTTTACACTGATAGATATTGACTCACTGCTATGAAAACATTTATTAAGATAACACTAAGCAAATTAAGTTTAATGGAGAAATTATTCTTCAATAAGTAAAATAACTTGAAGCACTAGAAGATCACAATGTTTGATAGCTCAAGGAAAAAGAAGCCAATAAAGTATGCTGCTGGGCTGACCTCACTCCCAGGAAATATTTTCAGATCAGTGGTATCCTATCCCAAGGGCGTCTTACTTGTCTTTCATTGTTAAAGATGTTAGTTTTACTTCTGGCTTAATTGTATTATTTGCCAGTATGGTAAGTACAAGGTTCAGTTTTCCTGGACCTGCCTGGTCTATCAAATAAACATTTGTCCTATTTTAAGAGAAAACTAAATATAGGAAAGTTACAAAGGAGAAAAAGGCCAAATTGTTTTCTAGATATACACTTGTGTTATGTCTTTCTTTGTTTTGTTGGAGATAAGACTCTCAATATAGCCCAGACTGTCCTGGAATTTACTTTATGGCCTAGAATGGCCTTGAACTTCTACTTTAGCTTTTCAGAAGCTTTGATTACAAGTTTAAGTGCCATTCCTGGCTTTATATTATGTCTTGGTACTTAAATACTGAATTGTTAAATTTGCAAATAGTGGCTAGAAGGGTCCGTCCCTTGCCTCACCCAATAAAAAGATACTTAATTTTTTTTCCTTGTAGCATATGTTTTCACTCTGAGTATTAACTGGCAAATATAGATAAATTTAAATACATAGCAGCTGTTCTGTATAGTAAAATAAATTCTACAGAGATAAGCTGCGGTCCAAAGAAATTATAGGCCACCAAAATCATGACACCATAAAATCAAATTGCAGATCTTTCTTTACCACTTAGTGATAGGTACTTTGCTCACCTGATAATACACACTCCAGTCTGTTGAGGATCTTTTTTAAAAAATGATGAATACAGCCAGTCATGGTGGCTCACAACTTTAATCCCAGCACTCAAGAGGCAAAGGCAGGCAGATCTCTGAGTTCAAGGGCAGCCTAGTCTAAATGAGTGTGACTAGGACCACCAGGGCTTTATCATGCATAGAAACCCTGCCTGGGGCATGGGAGTGGGAGGGGAGAAAAGAAAACAAAAAAGTGATCCATACAAAGTCAGACATCACGAGTCCATGATTTTATGATTTTTTTTAATGAATAATAATGTGGATTTTAACATGAAACTTTTAATCTGGTCTGACAATAAATACATTTTTATTTTAAGGGTTTTAATTGTGATCAGTTGAACTCTGTGATGGGGCAAAATGATAGAAAACTCTTGGCATGAGGAAGATCCTGGCTCAACCATAGCTCAGTAATAAAGGTCTAGGTGAGGGACAACTACTGAATATGGTGTGCCCTACAGCAGTGTGATCAGTAAGACAGAATCTTGAGCTCAGTCTGTCTCCAACTCCCTCCTGCTAGCTTTATAGGTATGCATTATAATCTCTGGCCAGATAACATTTTTCTATCAAGATTGAAGTAGTCTATATTGTTTAGTACAATATAATCTGGAGCCAACTTTTTGGTCAGCACTTAAAACAGTAAAAATTAAAGAATTGAGTTTTTATTCAGTTGCCTGTGGATACTGCTCATATTAGGCAGCACAGTTCAACAATCAGAAAGCTCTGCTAAAGACTCTCCCTGGGATTATTAAACCTCACACTGAAGTATATTAGTTTATAATTAAAATACATTTTAAAACAATTCATTTTAAAAGTTGAAAAAACAAATTAACTTTAAAACATTAATGATATATCTAATATAAACAAGCTGTTTAACAGTAATTGGAAAAAACCAAAAATCTGAGTCTACATGAATTATTTGAGATTGGTAATTATGTACTTTGCTCTTTTTTAATTTGTAAAAATTATTAATTTATGCTAATAACATTAGTTCATAATTTGTTTTCTGCCCCAGGATAAAAATAAGATTCTGTCAGTGAAATTTTCATAGAATTAGTGTTTTGTTGCAAATGCTGTAACATGAAATTTTCACATTCAATTTCTGATATTATTCATTTCCACATGAATAATTACAGTACACCTATCTGTTTTTCTACCTTTCTGAAATATCTATTGTTAAAAGTTGAGTCTTTACTGGCTTTAATTATATTTAGAAACCCCCAAAACATTTCAGAGTAAAATAATACTTTTATATCAACTCTAGATTTGATAAAGGTGTGAAAAATTATATTCTTGCATCCATCACAAGCTCTGCATTACCAAGTGTAAGTGTGCTGGAAATCCTTAGCATCAGAGTCGTCACAAGATACTGAGAAGTAATAATGTGTGTGTGTGTGTGTCCTATGAACTTCAGTGGAAATGTGAGACATAAAACATAATGAGAGCTGAGCCCTTCCTAGTGTGCACATTCTCTGCACATTGGTCACACTTACTGTTCTGCTCTCTCACCCCTCATCAGAGAAGCCTCCTTTTTGCAGTAGGCAATACACAGAACCACAGCTTTCCGTTGCTTACCTTTACATAAAGATTCTGTCAGTGCAATTTTCATAGAAGTAGTGTTTTGTTACAAATGCTGTAACATGAAATTTTCATATCTTACAGCTTACGTTCCATTTTAAAGAAATACCTATTTTTGGAGTCTTAAGAGACTGGTTAGTTTTAGCTTTCTCGCATTTAGCTAAATTATTTATACAAGGACCTCAAAATTCTTATGATTTAATTAATTCTGACCTTTTTAATGTGACTAACGAGAAAATTACTCTCTCTCCATTTTAAATTTTCATGTAACTTTGAGCTATTTGGTATAGTTTAATATTTTCTGTTGGCTGGTTATATGTTGAAACTACAACCCACTCACACTGTCTTGTAGTTTGTTGACTTCTCAACCCCAAACTTTGAAACAACTGCAGCCAATATGTCCCATAACACACGCTTCCTACAACAGTGTACATGGACTCAGGGGTTATGTAAGATATTCCCTACAGACCTACTATTTACATGGAAATACATTGACAGTTCTTCTGTGTAAAGAATCAAAGACTCCTAGAAAAGTGCTTGTTTTCATTGCTTCATATGGGAAAACACAAGATAAACTAGCTTTTGGAGCTTTCTTTTTGTTTCAAATAATTAAGGAAGTGCTCAGTAAAAGAATTAAAATAAGTGGGACTGGGAGGATAGAAGGGACAGCGGGGAGTGTATAGTGAATAAATAATGAAGAAAAAAGAATTAAAATAGAAAGGACTATTGATGGCAGAGTTGGAATAATTTCAGAATTAAAATAATAACTATTGAATTTTTATCTTATGGCCTTCTTAGTAAAATAAGGATGCATGTTTTTGTGTGTGTGTGCCGATACCATGTAAGTAAATAAATAAACGAGGAAGAAAGAGTAGCTCTCCATAGAAAAAAACCAATTTTAAGAATACATAGAATAATGAAAGAAAGAAAAATGCTTACCATAGCACAGTAATAAGTGGTGAACTCAATGATTAACCAGTAGAAAAAGCCATGTGTGGTGTAGTGAAATTATTGGCTGCTAACTTCTTTCCTTATAGATTCAGAACCACCAACCTATGAACCATTTGCTGCAGTAAATCTCCAGCCCCAATAAGCTCGTATAAAGAACACACAACTCAGTTATCATATGTGTAAGCTGCATGCCTAGATTGAGCAGCTACACTACTGCACTGCTCTACTCCCCAGCTAGGAGATCCTTGCCACCTGCAGCTTCTCCAGGCTACATGGTTCTGCTCCTCTTCCTCCATCTTTTCTCTGTCTCCTCAGTCTCCTCTTCTTCCTCTCTCCCCTCTCTAAAACCTCTAGCCCCACCTTTCCCTTCCACTGCCCAATCACAGGCTCTAGCCTTTATTTGACCAGTTAAAATGGGAAGAAGGGTCACATGAAATCACCTGAGTACAGTGCCCCTCAAGGAGCAGCCCCTCTTTTTTTTTTTTTTTTTTTTTTTTTTTTGGTTTTTCGAGACAGGGTTTCTCTGTATAGCCCTGGCTGTCCTGGAACACACTCTGTAGACCAGGCTGGCCTCGAACTCAGAAATCCGCCTGCCTCTGTCTGGGATTAAAGGCGGGGTGCGCTACCACGCCCGGCTGGGGCAGCCCCTCTTAAGGAAGCAGAATTAGCATCAAAATACAAACAGCACCAGGGCAATCCACACAGCCCTCTATTAAGTACTTTGAAAATAATTTCTTTCAGTGACTTCACTGTTCAGTAACATTTGTTACTGTGGAAGTGAGAAATATTTGGTCATTATTTTTCTATGGACTGTGGGGTTTTTTAATTTGTTTTAAATTTTTTTGTTTTTGGAATTAAAATATAATTACATCATTTGCTTCCTTCCCTTTCCTTCCACCAGATCTTCTAGTATGCCCTCCCTCACATTCTCAGATGTGTAGCCATTTTTACAATTTTAATATTAATGTGTGTGTGTGTTTGTGTCCTTTTTCTGTATTTTCTTTTCTCTCTGTCTTTTGCTTTTCTCTCACCTCCCCCCATCCCTCCAGTTCACCTGCCCCCACCCCTTAAGTTAAGAAAAGGGTCTTCATGTGTGCCACACTGGTTCTGAAAGCTTAGTCTCCTGCCTCTAAGTAGCTAGGACTGAAAAGTTGCAGATTATGATCATAAAAGAGCCTTGATACT
Organism: Mus minutoides; assembly: GCA_902729485.2. NCBI lineage: Eukaryota > Metazoa > Chordata > Mammalia > Rodentia > Muridae > Mus > Mus minutoides. The sequence goes on along the minus strand of LR750507.1, from coordinate 209,261 downwards.
TGATTTTTAGTATCTGTATTCATAAAAACAAAAGGCAAGCTTTAGTTAATATACAGCTTTGTATCCTTGCGTCTCTTTTTGTCAGTAGTTGTTTGCCATTATCTGGGGTCTTATACCATTCAGAACTGAAGATGATAAGTTCAGGAAGCCGTGTTTGGAAGGGTGTTATTGGCAGATTCTCTATAGACAAAAGCAAGCAGAGAACTAGTTTAGTATTAGGCCTCACTCACTGTATCCTTTCAGCTGCTGCAGCGTTTGAACAGTGCACATGGGCTTTCTTGGCTTGCTTGCTTTTTGTCTGTCTGTTGTGAGGAGTCTGTGAACAGTATGTTTAATTCTGTAGTAGTCAGTAAACTTAACTTGTTTAGAATAGAAGTTTTAAACCCCTGTTGGCCCTCTTTCACTGTTTTGAAAGCACAACATCGTACTTGGTTTTATGTCTTTCCGACAAGTAGCCCAGGTGTTGGGTACCATTGTTTGTTAGAGCAGGTAAGTTTTACCAATTACTTATTACCCTGATATTTGTGGCACTTCCAGAAGTAACCTTTTCTGAAGATGGCTGTGGTAGGAAAGGAAATGGGCTTATCCACACAACTAATTTGTTGGTCAGAGACTGGGGCAGAAAACAGATAGCCAATCACTAGAAGTGATCCAGTATTTTGAGTACTTTCTAGTCACATTTTCTCTGCACACTATGTGTAGACATAATGAGTATTGAGCTAACGTAGTTTTGAACAAATTGCCAAGCTACTCCTCAATATGAAGAAAATAGTTGACATTTTCTGTCCAGTATCTTCGTAAGTATCTTACTTTACAATAGCAGTTAGGCTAGCTAAAGAGACCTAGGCTATTTATTATATAAATTGCCTTTTCAGAACTTGTTGTGGATAATAGAATACATTAATCTGCTTGTTGTATAGCAAGTACAAACTGGATGAAGCAGAATGGGAGTGGAATGTCTGGGTCTGAGGATATAGAAAAAAATAATCATTGTGTTGCAGTTATCAGATTCCTGGTTTGCATAGATTTTTAAAGATTTGTTTTCTTTTCTGAAAATATTTAGAAATTTCTGAAACTTTTCTAACTTCCTTTTTTAACAAACTGTTCTTTGATCTCTTTGTACATGTGAGGAAGTTAATATACATTAATTACATTGGAAATGTAAGATTATTGATTATGTTACTCGTTTGTTTTATGACTTCTGTTGTACTTAGTCAAGTTTTTATGTCCTTTTAATTTTTCTTCCTAGCTCCAGGCTTCATAGCATAGAGGTCTACATATTTCCCCCAAATTCATAGGTATAATTGGCTCATGAATTTGAATGGGGGAAAAATAATAACAGTTTTTCAACTAGCCCAGTTGAATTTTAACATCTTCACCTTTAAATGTAGACAGTTAACAACTGTGAGTTTTAATATCTATTTAGTAATAGATATCACAGATACTTTTATGACACAGTGTCTTTTAAATCACATTATCATTATTTTTAACTTGTGATAGATGCTAGATTATTATTAGATCTAATGTTGTAATACATTGTAGAAGAATGCTGTATAATTACCTCAGTTATTTTTCATTTCCAACTATATTTCAGTAGAGTTAGTTTCTTATATCTATCCCTGGGTTTTAACATGTTGTTCTGAGAAAGAACACTTCACCATATAGCTGGAGAAGTCCCTGCATGAAAATGTTTACAAAGCCCATTTGTTCCTTTGCTGTTTTGATCTTCCTACTTTCCCTATAGTACCCTCTCTGTGCCTGTAGATATGCCGATTCTAGCTTTCAGATCTCTTTCTGCCTTTAGTGGCTACACCACCTAACCTTTGCTTAAATGCTACCAGCCTCTTATCCAAAGTCTATGTTAGTTGCTAGATATACATTCATTGCAGGAAGAATTTTAAGAGCATTAAATTTAATGTAAACTTGTTTTCTGTTGTAAATCTGTTATTTTTCTTTCTGAGTTCCTAGTAACTTGGACTACTGATACCTTCTGACCCAAAGTTAAAATAAAAGCTGTTTTTCTTTTTTGCTTCTTCCTACATAAAGAGTTATTAAGACATATCATTATGATCATTACGATGATCATTATGATGATATAAGATCAAGACATATCACTAATAAAGCCATTATGATCATTCTTAGACAATTTTCTGGACACATATTATTCCTCTAGGGAAAATTCTTAAATATTGTCTTGTGAGGTCATAGGGTCACTGCATACTTCAAATGCATTGACGACTGTCAGACCATTCTCTAGAGCATGATGCTTTTGTTGCCTTAGCAGAGCATGAGGGTTTCTACTACTCACTCGCGGCCATGTCAGCACTGCTGCTCCCTGATAGCATTTACTCTAATGGGTGTGGACTGACGTTCTGAGGAAGTTTGTACACTTACCTTTTTTTTTTTTTAATTTTTATTTCAAGACAGGGTTTCTCTTTGTAGCCCTGGCTGTTCTGAAACTCACTCTGTAGACCAGGCTGGCCTTGAACTCAGAAATCCGCCTGTGTCTGCCTCCCAAGTGCTGGGATTAAAGGCATGCACCACCACTGTCCGGCTACACTTACCGTTTTAAAGTTATCTGCTTGAGTTACTGGGCCATATTTAATTGAGTTGCCTACTATCATTGGTGATTTGTAGATATCCTGTATAATTATCAATGTTCTGTATTTACTAAATATTGATTCTTTTTCTGAAGTACTTATGTCTTGTACTTGAGTTGTTGGATCAACGAACATTATAATGCTTGCAACAGACTAGTTTATGTCCTTAATTTAGTAGTAGAGAAATTAGATACTTCACAGAAAATGAAAATGACCTGAGCTCTGAAGGATTAAGAGAGGCTTGGCAAATTTACTATTAGAGTAAAAAATATAAATTATATACTTTAAATGTTTTGTATAACAAATTAAGCTTTGACACATTTATAAAATAAAATTGTAGTTGCAAGATGATTATAGGATTTATAAGATCAACATAGTCTAGATAGGGATAATCCTTCCACATAGAAATATATAACCTTATTTGAACAAGATATTATATGTGTGTATATATGTATATGTGTGAGTGAGTGAGAGAGTATGTATAAAATTTATGAACGTGTGGCTCAAGTCAAATGACTTTCCTGTTTGCTCTCATGATAGCTACACGACTAGGTCATAGTTTGTTCTGCTATATCACCCTTTAGTGAAAATACCTATCTAGATTTGCCAGTAATTGTTAATTGATAGATAATATGCATATCCTTTCTATTTATGTTAGCTGTGTTTCTTAATTGTGAGGACAAGTATGTGTACTTCCTTTGTCTTTTAATAATCTTTGTATCATACTTGTTTTATAGTTCCCTGGGGAATGTTTTATATTTTTCATTTATCCCTTTATTACATGAGATTTTCAGCAAGGGAAAGGGGAATTTAAAAGGTTTATTTTTCCTTTGTTAATGAGAGTGATGTAAGTGACCATCCAATTTTTACATTCTACTCTGAAAACATGCTTTAAAGGGTTAAATTAATACTATCATTCACCATGCAGTATTACTACAGTCTGATATAAACCATGATTGTAAACCCATTATTTCTAGAGTTCTTTTCTATTCATGTAGTGTAGTAAGACTGTTAATGCTTCTGGTGTTAAATCTACCAACATAAGTGTTCCACATGTACTAGAAATGCATTTGCAATAGTCAACGACACTTGTAAACCGTGATCTCAGGTCACAGCTATGTTGGCATTAACATACAAGATAGGTAAAAACCAGCCTAATGTATATCTCTGGATTGTTTGGGAGAATTTAAAGTTTAATAATTTTTTACATCTTAAAAATTATTTTATATTCTATCAAGGCCAGAAGACAACTTGAAAAGTGGGGTTTTTTCTTCCTCCTTCTGGATCAAACTCTTGGTATCAGGTGCTTTTTACCAGCTGAGCCCTCATGCATAGGGTTCATGCACATATATCTACACACTGGCCCTCATGCAATAAAACTGTTAGCCCTATATGTAAATTATATGAGATAAAGCATACAGCAATTGTGAAATTAAAGTAAAATGGTCCATACCTAGTACGCATATTGATACATGAAAAGTATTTGCTTGATATAATGTAAACTATTAATTGTTCCCTGAATTTATGGCATTACTTGCTATGGTTCAGTTGCACATGGTCAAGCATGATGTAAGAATACTAACTGGAAAATCATAGAAATATATATATCATGAGTTTTAAATGACCTTACCATAGTGTGTTGTTACTACAGAAGAATATTTGGCATTAAGAGAGCCATGAGTAGTAGCAACAAGCCTTAAGTGAAAATGAGTGTCTGAATTGTTCAGAGGGATTATAAATGTGTTTAACATACAGCATTTTATATTCTAATTTTTATATTAATAGTTCTGTTTCTTTATGCTTCTTTTTTAATCTAGTACTATACCACATTGATAAACTTTTTATCATAAAAATATATGTACAAATAAAAAAACAGTTTATAGGGTTTTATAACTTTAGACATCTAAAGAGAATCTTAGAGTATATCACATATGGATAAAGGAAAATATTCTATAGATTTTTGCTTGTACAATGCAAGAGCCTTCCACAATATTAGATGTTAGTTATTCCAACTGAGTAAGATTAATAGAAACATTTTTATAGTTTGACTTTCAAATCAACACAGATAACATTCAAAACATGCAGAAAAGGGAAAATGATGAATCAAGGTAATCTACCGTGTCCTGTTTTACAATGCAAGTGTCCTTTGAGCACTTATATCTGAACCCAGGAAATAAAATCATGTAAGTGCATATATTCATTGTCTTTGAATCAAATAAGTTCAGATTATAGGGATTTTTGTTTTGGGGTTTTTATGTTTTTTGTTTGTTTTTGCCTTCTCAACCTACCTTTCAAACTATGTGAACCCAAGAGCTAAATAGATTTGAGTTTGAAAAATGATCATGATACTCACACTAGGATTTATATTACTGATACCACATAGTCTTACCTTAAGAGATAAGCTGATGTTGGAAGTCTCTCATTATTCCTGACTTGCTTTTTCTCTTTTTTGTTTCTCCTTCTCTGTAGAAATACAGTTAGGTTGAATCCTATTTAAATTTGGTAGATCTTAAAGTCTTGTCCAGTAAAGTCAAGCATAATGATGTATGCCTGTAATTTTAGCACTTCTGAGGTTAAGAAGGATTAGTAGTTCAAGGTCATCCATGGCTGCATGAGGAGTTTGAGGTTAACTTGATCTACATGAGACCCTATTCCAAAATTATCTATTGATACATGTTCCTATCCATGTAGAGTACATGAATATGTATGTGGACGTACAAATACGTACATAAATACATGTATTCCTATATTCCCCTGCCTTTTTGTTTTTTAATGACTGACAAATGGTCTTGTATAGGTGTCTGGTTATTTTGCACTATACTCCCTGATACGTATTTTGTGTGTGTGTGTGTCTGTATACACACATACATATATTTACATACACACATACAAAATCACTCAGTCAGAAGTCCTGAATGGCCAGGCTTCTCAGCTCTTACTGTCATGTCTTTGTTTTAAAATATAGAGGTAGGGAGATGGCTTAATCAGTGCCTACCATGCAAGTGTTAGTACCTGAGTTTAGATCTTTATAGTATGCATGGGAAAGCTGGGTGTGGTAACCATGGAGATGTTCAGACAGGAAGATCTCTGGAGCTCAGTGGTCATTAAGCCTTGTCAAATGAATGAACTCCAGGTTTAGTAAAAACTCTGTCTTTACAAAATGATATGGACAGTGATCATATGTGACATCTGGTGTCAACCTCTAGCTCCACACATGTGTGTGCATACATGAACAAATATATGCACCAGACATTCACACAAAAAATGAAATTTTATGCTACTTATTGCCAAGGTATATGTGAACACTTGCACTTACAAATCAAAATTAATACATTATTGTTGTGCAGTTGGATATATCAATGCCCACATTTTGTGTAACTCACATAAAATAGGGACTCTCTTGCCAAAATGGATCATTTTTACTATTTTTGTATATTGAGTTTCATTTCATCCCATGATTTTCTCTTTCAACTTACAGTTAAATTCTGTTCTAAAAGTTTACTAATTTGGAACTCTTGACTAGTAGTTGTACATGAAAATAGATATCAACATGAATTCTAATACAGCAGTCTATAGTGGTCATCAGTGGTGTATTTTTATTTGCTGTCATTATAATTTGTCTACTGAGAACTTGAGTTTCTTATCTAGAAGAATAACAATTTATTTTTCTGTTCTCTCTCTAGATAATACTTTGATTCCTTCCTGTCTTTTCCTAGCCTTACCAAAGTAGTTTTTAGAGTAGTTGACTCCATCAGGGAATATACTGCAAAATAACCAGACACCTATAAGAAATGATTTGACAGTTATCTAAAATAAAAAGATGGGGGAATAAATTGTCTTATAACTCAGAGCTACTTCATTTATTGTCCATAAAAGTGTGTGTCACATTTCTTCAATGAACTCCCATGGCTGACGGACTAGATGCTTGATAAATTATTAAGGTGCTTCCACCCTGGTTTTTATTATATTTATTTTTAAATTTCATATATATATATGAAGTAGCTGGAGAGTGTCAGATGGAACTGCTGTGGGCATGCCACAATGAGGTAGAACTTAGCTTGTACATAGCATCATAGAGCACCTTCACAATTTGCCTGTAGTATACAGGCACTGTCCAATAGTTCTCCAAATTATCATTCTTGTATTTTCAAGATTAGATACCTAACTATGGGATGAAATAACTTGCAGTTAAAAGAAGAGATATTAATAAACTCTTTCTTAGAGCTTTAGTCATATTACTTATTAAGTAAATAAAGTTTCAAAAGCATGTCTCAAACTAAATATTATGCAGAGTTTTGTGTGTCTTGTCATTCTTTATTCTAAAGCAGTGTTTCTTAACCTGTAGGTCACAACCTCTTTGAGAGTCTTAGGACTTTCACAGGGGTCTGGTCACCTAAGATAATGAGAACACTAGTATTTCCAATGGTCTTAGGAACTGAGACACCACTCCTCAATCTGTCTCCAGACTGACTTTCCTAGATGTAGATAAGCCCGCATATGACTACCTGAACACAGATACCCTGAACAAATGCAGGGGTGTGTGATAGGGTTGACACATAAAGTACTTTGCCAGACCAGTCATACATGTGTGGCGAGCAGCTATTATGTTAAAAGTAGCAATATTGGAGATAAAGTAACACTTTATGAATTATAATTGCTGGGTAAATGTAAAATCATTAACTACTGGAAAAAAATAGTATCTGTACTATGAGAACTTTTTTATATTCCTATTGTGAATACTGCCCCCTTGTGATAGTTACAGGTATGTAAAGAAAAAAAAACAAAATGTAAATCATAGCAAACAATAATGAACTTTATTGACTGGACTATGCCATGTATGATCTTTTGTAATATTAAAGCTATTGTTATATATTATTCTCATTAGAAAACCATCCCATGACAGTGGATCGTGTAGAGAAGAACATTAAGAAAAGAAAATATAGTAAGGATTTTTTTATAGTATGGTTTGACCTCAATAATTACAGCAGAAGTTGAGAAACCATAATGTGGTATTTGTTGTGAGGCTGAACAAACTAAAAAGCCAATTTGATAGCAAGCAACTTAGCTTTGCTGGCAAGGATACCAACTATTTTAGAAGTAAAGGTGATGGACTCAAGAAACCTAGACTAGTACTGGTGGCAGCTACCACAAACAAAATGTAGCAGCCGTGGAAGCTTCACATGTGGTGGCACTCAGACTTGTTAGAGCTATGAACTGTCATACTGTTGGTGAAGATTTACAGTTGCCAGTGGCCATCATTGTTTTGAGTTATTAGTGGAGATGAATTTGTTACTCAGTTGAATGCAATTTTCTTATTTAATGACACTGTCTACTGAAGAATAGATGGCATGTCTGCTGATATGCTTGGTCAGGTAATTCAGGAAATTATATTCCACTTCCAATATTCAGTATTCAGTTTGATCAATCCACAGACGTTGCAAATTGTTCACTGATTTATGCAAGGTATATTAATGATGGCGACTCTAAAGATGAATTTCTCTTCTGCAAATGTCTTAAAACAACATTTCTGCATGTAATGTATTTGACACGGTTGGTTCATTTTTGAAAGAGCACAAGATCTCTTGGGGAAAGGTTTCTGTCTAGCTATGCTAGGATGGTGATCTGCATTTCAATGTTTGGAACTGAATGAGTCACCAGAAGTCATCGGAACTCACTGTATATTAGCAAATATTACCAATGAAGACACTGCCACAGGAGTGATAAGAAGTAATGATCAGCACCATAAGTTCTGGCAGTCTGCTGTTTCGAAACAGTGTGATGCGTTGGTCACACCACACAAAGCCCTGCTCTTTCACACTGCAGGGAGATAGATGGAGATGAAAAGTTCTGCATCGTCCATTCTTTTGTCCTAGCTCCAAACTTTGTCTCTGTAACTCCTTGCATGGGTGTTTTGTTCCCTATTCTAAGGAGGAATGAAGCATTCACACTGGGGATCCATCCCATAATCAGTCACCAAACTCAGACACTATTGCATATGCCAGCAAGATTTTGCTGAAAGGGCCCTGATATAGCTGTCTCAAGTGAGGCTATGCCAGTGCCTGGCAAACACAGAAGTGGATGCTCACAGTCATCTATAGGGCAGAACACAGGGCCCACAATGGAGGAGCTAGAGAAAGTACCCAAGGAGCTGAAGGGGTCTGCAACCCTATAAGTGGAACAACAATACAAACTAATCAGTACCCCCAGAGCTCATGTCTCTAGCTGCATATGTAGCAGAAGATGGCCTAGTCGGCCATCATTGGGAAGAAAGGCCCCTTGGTCATGCAAACTTTATATGCCCCAGTGCAGGGGAACACCAGGGCCAAGAAGTGGGAGTGGGTGGGTAGGGGAGCAGGGCTCGGGGAGGGTATACAAAACTTTCGAGATAGCATTTGAAATGTAAATGAAGAAAATATCTAATAAAAAAAAAGAAAAGTTCTAAAACATGTTTTCGATCTTTGTAATGCACTCAAAATGTTTTTAATGAGAAAGCAAGACTGCAGTTTGATAGCTTACTTTGTTGACATCTTTGCCATCTTGAATAACTTAAATTTATCACAGAATGCAACCTGTCTTGATTTGTCTGAAAAAGTCCAAAAAGTTTTATTCCAAATCAAACTTCAGGTTTGGCCAGGAAAATTAAAAGATAAAAATAAATTTTTCGTTACCTAACCTCATCTGCTTTCTTTGAGGAATATGACATTGAGGCAGACAAAAGGATTACAGTGATAATTTCTATGAAACATCACTTGCACAAGCTTGCAGACAAAATTTTCTTTCATTTTCCAATTCTACATGACACCCATTTGCACTTGCCAGAAGCCCTTTAACAGTTAAAGTTGAAGATGTTCTTGAGACAGTAAAGTTCATTGAGCTTATTAACAGCAATATAGCAAGAACTGGCTTCTCCACAGTGACAAACTTCTGGAGCAAATATTTCCAGTCCTGTCCTGTCCTGTCCTGTCCTGTCCTGTCCTGTCCTGTCTGATACTGTGTTGCACTGCCTTTTTCCATTTCCAACATCATATCTTTGTGAAACAGGGGTCTCCAGCTTGCTGGGTATCAAGTCTAAATATATAAATAGACTAGTGGAAAATAATCTTTGTCGTCCTCTTGTAAAGACTATCCTGAGAATTTCTGATCTGGTCAAATAGAAGCCATCTCAACCTTTGCACTGACATTGGCTTTTTACACATACTGTCACAAAATGTAGCAATGTAGTTTACTGTTGTTATATTAAGACTGTTAGCCATGCTATACCATGCTTCAAAACAAATTTTTATTTATTTATAATGAGAAATAAATATTTCACAATATATAATTACATATTGTTTTATGATTAATCACTATGCTTTAATTATGTTCAGTTTGTAACAATGGACATATATCCTACATATCAGGTATTTACATCACAATTCATAACAATAGCAAAATTAGTTATAAAATAGCAACAAAAGTAATTTTATGTTTGGGATGTCACCACAACATCAGGAACTCCTAAATGGTTTCAACATTAGGAAGGTTGAGAACCACTGTTCTAAAAGATCTCTGGTGCCATCTGCTGAATGACTTTTTAAGGAAGACCGTAGGAGGAAAAGTATAGAATTTTCATTTAATCTTTTTTAAATTAATTTTTCATTAATAGGCCTTATTTATATTTTACGATGGGGGGGGGTCTCACTGTTTTATTCATGCTGCCCATCAACTTTAAATTCTTTTACCTCAGCCTTCTGAGTATTAGTATTATAGGCATATGTCACCATACCTAGTATAATCTGATTTTAAGTGAATTTAAGTTTGTAGATGGAGCAGAGTTCAGTGTTCTCATATCCATATATTTTCCCCACATCCTTTAAAATTTTAGTATAAACATTATATTGTTTATAATTGATAAATCAATAATTGATGAACATCATAGCCAAAAGTAACATGGGAATGAAAGAGTTTATTTTATCTTAGACTTCCAAGTGCCAGTCCAACACTGAGAAAAGTCGGAGCAAGAACTAAAGCAGGGCAGAAACCCGAAGGCAGGAGCAGAAGTAGAAGCCACAGAAGAAATATGTAGCCTTGGCTGTCCAGGAATTCACTCTGTAGACCAGGCTGGACCTGAAATCAGAGATCTACCTGCATCTGCCTCCTAGTGCTGGGATTAAAGGCGAGCACCACCATGGCCTGTTTTTCTTGTCATACATTTTGGCATATTGCTTTCCAAGAAATCAGTCCATTCCCAACTATTAGTAACTTTTGAGAATGAACTTACTCATAATTTTTATTTCTCCTTTTAATTAACTGGTATCTATAATAATGATGCATCTTATTTTTGATTCTAGTAAGCTTGTATATTTTTTCTTGTTCTTAATATCATAAGGGCTATCAAACTGATTTTTTTTTTCCAAAGAGCCAAATGAACCTGTTTACTTTAAAAGGTGTAAAATACAAACTATTCTTTTTATTTTATTTATTCACTTTACATTGTGATTACAGCCTCCGTCTCCTCTTAGTCCCCCTTCACACAGCTCCTTTTCCATCCCCCCATTTTCTCCTCTGAGAAGGGGGAGGTGCCCCCCTGTGTCAACCCATCCTGGCACATCAAGTCACTGTAGCACTAGGCAAATCCTCTCCCCTGAGGCCAGACAAGGCAGCCCAGTTAGAGGAACAGAGACAGGGAGAGTCAGGGATAGCCCCTGCTCTAGTTGTTAGAGGACCCACATGAAGATGAAGCTGCACTTAGGGGGTATAGGGGAATAGGTCTAGCCCATGGATGCTCTTTGGGTGTGCTTCAATCTCTGGTTGCCTTCAAGGGTCCAGGTTACTTGGCTCTGTTGGTCTGTGGAATTCCTATCCTCTCTGTGGCCCCTCAGTCCTTCTCCTAACTCTTCTATAGAACTCCCCAAGCTCCATCTAATGAGAAACTATATTCTTTATTCTAGTCTTAAGCAATATAACCTCTTGAGGACTTTAAAGTAAGAAAAGTTCTAAAGCCATATGAGATTTTCCCTTTAATTCAGTTTTTGTTTTCATTGCTTCCATAGGCTCTAGACCTTATATGACACTAAAGTGTAGAGACATAAAGAAGGGGAATACAAAGATGCTTCTCTCAGGGTTAATGAATGGCCTAAGAGTTTTATCTGGGGTTTATCACATCTGAATGAATTGTTTATTTATTATATAGTGAATATGGAAATTTTGATTGTAAATGGATCATCAATTGGAAAAAATAAGAATTTTGAATGATGAATTTAAAATATCCTTTAATATAATGGAAATTTATAATCAAGGAAGTCTTTTGTTCTAGGAATAAAGAAGATTAGGACTGTAAGAGTCTCACTAAAACAAAACACAGGGGCAAAGCAAAGTAAAACTGCAAATTAGAGAACAAAGAATTCTGTCTCCAGAGGAGGACATTTCCCTGGGAATTGATCAGGAATGACACATGAGCCTCTTGAGTGTTCTTACCTTTTCATCTTGTTTGATTAGGTTTTCTTCCCTATTGCAAAACTAGGTTGGCTTGCCCACAAGCTTTTGAATAGTTTGTTGTTTCTATGTCCCATCTCCCTACAGACCCTACTGATTACAAATGCTTATGTTACTGTGTCCAGGGTTTCTATTCATTCTAGGCATCTGAACTCAGGTCATTAGGCTTGTTCAGGAAGTACCTTGACAGCTAAGATTCCAAATTCACACAGAAATCTAAAGTTTATTTTATAATTATGGGTCAGTCAACTCCAGGAACCTGAGAAAACAAAACAGACAAAGAACACATGCAAAATTAATCTCAGAACATTCCCAAATTCAAAGTTCTCTGGAATGTTTACTTTCCCACAAATAAATAGATCATAACATACAAAAGTAAGATTCATTACAAAAGTATTAGAGGAAAATAATAAAGAGAAGACCAGGCCATCAAAGACTGAAATAGAAAAATGAGAAGGTTTTGGCCTGGAGTGATGGCTCAGCACTTGTTCTTGCAGAGGAACTGGATTAGATTTTCAGCTCCCACATAATGGCACAAAACGATCTATAACTCCTGTTCTGGGGTATCTGACATGCTCTCTGACCTCTATGAGCATCAAGCATGCACATGGTGCATTGCACATTTATGTGGGCAAAATGTGTATAAAAGAAATTTAAAATAAAAAAAGGAATGAGGTTTTCTTTATAAAAGGAATGACCTTTTCTTTATAACAATAAAAAGGTTTGTTTTTTTTTTTAAAGTGTGAAAAGCTAGCACAATGTGGGACTTCAGAGATGGCTCAGCAGTTAAGAGCTATCTCAGAGTACCTGGGTTCACTTCCCAGCACCAACATTGTGGTTTACAAGCATCCATAACTCCAGTTCCAGGGGATGTGATGCCTTCTTCTGATCACCCTGGACACCTGGCATGCTTGTGATGAGCATACACACAATATATATATATAAGTATAGCTAGGCTTGGTGGCACAAAGTGAGGTTCTGGCCAGCCAGAGATACAAGTAGCCAAGCAGAATATTAAAAATAAAAATCATACAGTTGAATTTAAAATGTAAGCTTTTAAACAATATGTTGCATATAGCAAAAGTTTTTGAAAATATGATATCTGAAACGGCCATTAATAATTAAGCTATAAATTGGAAGTGTTAAAAATGCTAAGAAATGAAAGATAAAACAAAATAGCTACTATGTGTCTAATGATACTTAGGTGGGAAAGAATTAGGGAGCGGACTGATGCCAGACACCACCATGTAAACGAGAGTAGAATTGCTAGAATTAAGGAATTGTTCATGTATTTAATAGGACAAATATGTTAAGTGTAAACATTTGTAAGAAAAATAAGCTTGTAAAAACCTCCAGTGTCTAATAAAAGAATTGATGTTATATCTATCTAAGCCAATAGAAGAAAATAGTAAGGAGAGAGAATATATTGGAAGAAGAGCTGACACTTAGTGAGGAAAGTGTAAGTGGAAATATCAATTATCTAATCTGTTAAGATGGATTATCAGGTATCATAAAATTCATTATTTAAATGTTCTTCACATAGATTTCTACATAGATTAAAAAGCTAGACAAAAATAAAGACTGCTGGTGGTGTAGAGAATGCTCAGTAGTTAGCATGTTTGCTGTTCTTGCAAAAGACTTGAGTTTCATTCCCAGTGTTCAGATAAGGTGGATCACAACTACTTGTAAATCCAGCTGTAAGAGATATGACATCCTCTTCTGGCTTTCATGGGTACCTGCATTCCAGTATAATAAACTACACACAAACACACAGGCACACATATACACAATTATAGATAAGTAAATCTTTAAAATGTAAGTAAGTACTGAGACTGACCATTCATATATAATATCATATTAGCACTAAAAAATGAATTTATTGTTCATCAGAGAATCCATGACAGTTCTGAATCTGTCAGTCAAAATAATAGTGACTAAAAGTAATAATATCCAAGCCGGGCAGTGGTGGTGCACGCCTTTAATCCCAGCACTTGGGAGGCAGAGGCAGGCGAATTTCTGAATTTGAGGCCAGCCTGGTCTACAGAGTGAGTTCCAGGACAGCCAAGGGCTATACAGAGAAACCCTGTCCAAAAAAAAAAAAAAAAAAAGTAATATCCAAAATATTATCAATGAATAAGCTTGTTATAAAGAGTTTGATATTTTAATTAAGTCTAACAGATCAGTATTTAAAAGATACTGTACCCTATATTCCATTCCTTAATTTTTATATGCAGAAGTTTGGAAAAACAGGAAGTTTGCAGGAAGATTGCAAGTTCACATCCAACAGAGCTCCATAGTGAGACTGTCTCACAAGGAACTGAAACTATTCCTTCCCCAGATCAAAAAGCAAACCTGATGTTACCTACCTATGCTGTATGGATCGCAGTAGTTGTCTTCTGGTCTTAGTTAATCCTTTCTATGGTTTTAATATCAGGGCTTGTTATATGGGGCTTTTTCTGCATTTTTGGAGATGATGCTTTTGTATACTTCATTCTGTTAATAAATAGCTTTATAAAAACTAAGTGATACTCAGTTCTTGACCCAAACTCCACCTCATGGGATAATAAGCCCCTCTACTTGGCTGTTCAGAGTCCTTTTCATGGACTGCTGAACTGTGTTTGCAACCATTTTGTTGATATATTCCCCCATGTTTGTGTGTGTGTATGTGCATGCACGCATGTGTGTGTGTGTGTAAAATGGATAATTTTCTTTTGGTAGTGTTATATGCATGCTTTTGTACTGTCTTGACATCAGATTAGTAGCCGTACAGGATGAGTTGGAAGTACAGCTGCTTTTGACTTAAAGAGTTTCAAACAGTTGGAATTAGTTCTTGTTTCGATGTCTAATGGCAAAGCAGCCATTGAAACCATCTGTTCCTGGACTTTTCCATCTTAAGTTTGTTTGTTTATTGATTTCATCTTTACTTGTTTTAAGTCAGTCAAGACTTTCTGTTGTTTCTTGAGTCAGTTAGCCAGCTTGGGTTCTTCTAGGAATTAGATTATCTAACTGAAGTATCATTTTTTATAGTATTTCCTTATATTTCTTTATTTTCTTTTTAAATTGGAGGTGTTACTTGTCATCCCAATTTTAGCAATTTTGAGTTTATCTGTGTTTCTTTGTTATCAGTCTAGTTAATGTTTTACTGTTGTTATTGTTGTTCTTTTAGGGTTTTTTTTGTTTGTTTGTTTGTATCTTTTAGTTTCATTAATCTGTATTTTTCCATTCTGTATTATGGTTATTTCTCCTCTGGCTGTTCATTTACATTCTGCTTACTTTGATTTGGTTTTTAGTTTATTTACTTTTAATGCAGGACAAATAGCTATTGATTGGGATTTTTTTCTTTTTATATGTGTTTAGAGCTTTAAACTTCCAAGCACTGTTAGCTGCATCTCCTATCTGAACTCCTTAATTTGATCACTTGTTCTTCATATGTGAGAATTTTTAAATAACCATGGCTTGATAGCTTTTATTTTAAACATTGAGGTATTTTAATTTAATTAGCAAAATTAAACAAAAGGACTCCTATGTTTTGCTTAGAAATTTCCCCAGTAGATCTTCCAACATTAGGCACATCTTTTACTTTGGAAGTTACTATAGACAAAATATGTTTGGTATTATATAATAATTATATATTTATTTCCTAATTTTCCTAATACATACTTCACTCTGTGTAGTCTTCTGTAAACTGGAACTTGAAGTTATTTTAGGCTTTTGGGGGGGGGGGTTCAAGGCAGGGTTTCTCTGTATAGCCCTGGCTGTCCTGGAACTCAGTCTATAGACCAGGCTGGCCTTGAACTCAGAAATCCGCCTGCCTCTGCCTCCTCAGTGCTGGGATTAAAGGCGTGCACCACCACTGCCCGGCTATTTTAGCCTTTCATTGATGTTACCTTCACAGCTCACAGCCTGGCTCTAAATCATCCCACTAATATATAACAACAACAACAACAAAAACCTACAGTATTTATAACAAATTTAGCTGTTTAAAATATACAAATACATTAATTCACATTTTCTCTGGATCACAGATCTGATCCAGAGAATCCATCTATCTCAGCTGGATTGATTGGCTCACAGTTCTTAACAATTTGAGAGTCAGCTGATTTTTCAGCCTCCTGAGATTTTTTTTTTAATTTGGATTATATATTTCCAGGAAGTACACTATTGACTTTTGAGGATGCTTTGCTCATTCTTGGGGACTCCCATGGGACTGGTCACTCTTCTGAGGAGAGAAGTAAAATGTAAGAGGCTAGAAAAGACAGAGTGAGATCAGGACAAGGCAGGTAACAGAATAAGATTGTGTGTGAACTGAACCAGTATGAACAGTTGGTAAAGTAAATCCATCTTGGGTAGGAGCAGGGCAGTAAACCCTTTTGTAGGTGGCAGCATTCTTCCTTCTCTAGCCAAAGGGCACATTTTCTTTAGTTCATATGGACCATCCCTGCTCCAGCTGTTTAAGCCTTATATAAAACAGCATGGCATTTATATAAAACTGGACATATTGTCTCAGATGGCACCTATAAACAGAGTTTAAACTCCCTTACAGAAATCTTACATTTGTAGTTCTTTTTTGTTTTTGTTCATTTTGTTGTTCTTCTTGTTGTTTTGAGTTACAACAGATTTGCACAAGCAAGTTGAGAAGCATATTAGCATATCAACAGCTGACTTGTACATATTCCATAGTATACCATACAGACATAAAAGAGACAAAACATGATTTAGTGAATAGAACATAATTTAAACTTAACCGTAAACTCAGATATAATTCTAGTTACATAGCAAATTGTTTTTGTTCCTATTATGGTAAATTTTACTGCAAATTGGCTAATGATACTCGTCAATAAGCTGCACAGCCGTTATGAAGAATACTTAAGTTTAAAACTACCATCTTATATAAACAGATGATGAGAAGCAAAGTTCAGTGTTTAAAAGTAAGGAGATTTTATTGACACCATCCATTTATGACGGTAATAATTAAGAAATGTGTTTGTAACTTCTGTGTCCAATAAAGGAACTATTTATTTTGCTTTATTAGGAAGCATATGATAATAGTATCATTTTTTAACAGCATAAAAACCTCATTGGAGTTTGTAGGTTTAGGTATGAAGCTTACTTGCCATTTGACTCCGATTATATTCTGACCATTTATTCTGTGTCTATTTATATTCTGACCATTTATTCTGTGTCTGTTTGCTTCTCTTATCCTGTCACCTCTGATAACAGATCACACTTAACTCAGCTGTTTATATATCCAAGATAGTTTAATATTTTAGCTACAATTATATAATTTCTTTACCATTTTATGATAAAACCCTATTTTGACTTCCCACTGTCTATTATTGCTACTTTAATAAATATGGAGACAGAAAACATAGATGGTATGTGGCTAGCTTAAATTCACAAAGATTCCCACCTATAGCTAGGTCTTCTGGTTCATAGCAGATACTTTGTAAGCAAACAGTGAAAACAAAGACTAAAATCTGATCTTATATCCCACGGTGCCTTCTCTCAAATGTTTTTCATAATTGAAAATAATTTGCTTTGAAATAAATAGTATGTGTTATGCAATGTCTCAACCAGATTGAGAGAATATTTCATGGTTAGATAATATGTTGGCTTAAGTTGAATTTTGTTACAAAAAGTGAAAATGGACATGATAAAAGTAGGATTTTTCCTTTCCTCCCTGTGAATTTTATATTTTCAAATCCTCTTGTGTTATAGAGTCATGAACCTATCATGATAAAAGACTTCATGCTGGGATGACTTTCCTTTATCTTTTAACAGGTATTCTAACTAATACTGAACTAGGGAACATTGCCCCCTATTCTCATACAGCTCTGGGCCAGAACAGGCTTGTTCCTATAGTACTGGTCTGTGTAAGTAAGTGTCTCTAGAAGTAGGTCTATTTCAAAGAAGTGGGAAGCCTTCCCAAGTGTGATTATCTGTCCTTTGTGGCTTTTCATTCTTTCTACCTCTGAAGGCCAAACTTTTTACCTGTGTGTAAAAAGTTTCCACTAGGCCAAAGTATCTTGCTGGTACTCATCTGGCTTATAGATAACCTTGTGATTAACCTATACTTGATACAGTAAAGTTGTCTAATTGATCCCCATCCCCATTTTACAGGTTTCTGCCAGATAGGGAGTGGGAGAGGGGAGATAGAGGAGATAGGGAGAGGGAGGGAGGGAGGGAGGGAGGGAGGGAAGAAAGAATGTAAATGTAGATGCAGGCCTGTGTGAGAGCTTTCAACAGCTGATCAGCATGCTATGTATGATCAAGATCTTCAATAGTAAATAATACTGCCCTTTTTAGGACACTATTAGATGACACTTGCTGCAATTTTTCTTTAATAAATGAAATGCAGTAATTGTAGACAGCTCGTATTCTTCAGTGGCTCTACAAATTTAAGGAAGCAATGTGTCAGGATATTAGCAAGTCTTGAATCTTGATGGCTACTGTCTAGGTCACTGTACTTACCTGTTGCTCTCCACAGTGTCCATTTTCTGTGTAAAAGGAAATAAGTCTTTGATGACAGCTGAGTGTATCACACAGAACACACTTGATAGAATGAATGTAAGAAAATAATCATTGGTAGAGAGTTCTAAAGCTTAGATGTCTTCTTAGTCATTGATGTATATTGTATACCTTTGGCTCACATACAAGGTTTGTAATCAAATACTAAATGTAGTTTTAATATCTAATAGAATGTTTGAATGAACATTTAATTGTAGAGGTTAAATCCTGCTCCTGTGCCCAATTATTTGATCTGTACTTTTGTTTGGGAAAGAAATAAAAAAATGAATTTTTTTAAGTTAAATTTCTGAAGAATAGCTGCTATTTCTGATTCTAAGAGACTGCTGGCCACTATGAACTGCCACTAGATTCTAATAATGTCATTTCTCTGTAAAACCCCCAGGTTGTTCATATTTGTCTTTTAATGATACATTTATTTCTTCCCCAGATCTTCCTCAGAACTGTGATCCTAACATTCCCTTAGTTGCTCAGGAATTAATGAAGAAGATGATACGTCAGTTTGCAATTGAGTACATCTCAAAAAGTGGTAAAATTCAAGAAAATAGAAATGGTTCAATTGGAGCAAGTCTCGTGTGTAAAAGTATCCAAATGAACCAAGCAGACAACTGCCTTCAGGATGAGCAAGAAGGCCCCTTAGACCTCACTGTGACTCGGACGCAAGAGCAAACTGCTCAGCAAGGTAAGCTGCTGGCTTAACATATAATACATACATTTTTGTCCTAACACATTTAAACATGGATATGTTTTATGTTCATAAGGAAAGTTATCTTTCTTACCTTGTTTCATTTATATGGTATAGACCAGAGAGGAAAATACACAATTTTGTGATGCAGTTTTTAATGACTTATCTTTTATTTTTACTTATGTATGATGGCGATGCATATGTGTGCAGGTGCTCAGGCAAACCAGAAGAGGGGAGTCGAAACCTGAAGCTGGTGTTAAGGAAGTTGTGAGCCTTCTGGGTGCTGGGATGCAACCCCGAGAGCTCTGGAAAAACAATGCATGCCCTCAAATACTAAGCCATCTCTTCAGCCTCCTGTAGCACATTTCTAACAGTTTATTAAAGAAAAATTGAATGTCTCTCTTTTTCAAAATGGAGTACACAGTAAGAATCTCACTGAGCAACTTAAAAAATAAAGTATGTGTATGAAAGAGATACTCTGAGAAAGAATTGCTTTTGTAGTAGATAGCCAAAAACATTAGCTTAGTATTTGCTCTCCAGTTTCTGAACTGAGATGAGAAATAGATGATTTCCCATTGGGACTTTTTTCTTTATTTTTTTATAGTAATTTGTTTTATGTGTATGAATGTTTTTCCTACATGCATGTCAGTGTAATACATGTAAGCCATGTGACTTCAGAAGTCAGAAGAGGGTGTAGGACCCTCTGGAGCTGGAGTTACAGGTGGTTGTGAGCCACCATGTGGGTGCTGAGACTTAAACCCAGGTCATTTTTAGAGCATCAATTGCTCTTAAGCCTCTAGGCCATCTCTCTGCCACCCCCACCTCCCAGTTTTGTTTTACTTTTTTATGGAGCTGGAATGGGTTAAATTGTACATGTGATAAGTACACTACACTCCTATCATTTAAAACATACAGAGATACCTAATATTGAGTTTATTTGTAAGATACTGTGTCTTCACAGGGACCAAAGGAAAAAACCTTTTAAGAATGTGAGAAGATGCCAAATAAATGGCTTAAGATGAGAGAAGAGGTAGTTTTTATTCAAATGGTTTAGGAATCATATCACTTCTTGAAAAAAGCAAAGGGGGTATCTTTCCTGAGTTATCCCAGGCTTGATCGGAGATAAGATGTAGGTAATAATCCAGTAATAATCACAAAAGATGACTCAGAAGCGGGGAAGATTTTTTTGTTTGTTTCTTTGTTTGTACATGTCATTGAAATAATCCTAGAATGCATTTGCGTTTGGACTCTAAGGGATGAGCACAGCGGTCTGTTTAGAAAAAACAGTCTCTAGAGACTCATTGATATTGAAAGATGGAAGTATTCCACCTCATTTGAAACCTGATTTTAGACTGTATTAGTTATGTTTATAAAAATATTAAATTATTAGGCTATAAGAAAGGTAAAATATAACTAATATAACTTAAGAAAATATATATCTTACTTTTGACTTTTGGACATTGTAAAGCTCAGGGTTTTACATTTTTATTTGCTATCTGTACTATGTATCTCCTCTCCTTTTACAGAAGCAGTGTAGCAATCTATAGGATAGAACTTGAATCTTGGTGTCTGACAGACTTATGGTTACAAATAGGAAAAGATGGCAAAAGAAAGGAAAGTTGAAACTTACAGATATAAGTTCAAAATCCTAAATAAATTTTATCAATTTGAATACAATAAGATATTGTACAAGTCTATAAATCTCAGCACTTAGAAGGGAAAGGCAGGAAAATTGGAAGTTCAAGGCCAGCCTCTTGAAAAAAAAGTAAAATTATAACAAATAAATACCAAAAAATGAAACAAATAGACTATATGTAAGACCTTACAGAGAACATCATTATAACTTTTTGACAGGTGTGAAGTAATATTTCAAAGCAAGTTCATATATCTCAGCTGATTAGGAATACTTTTGCACATTTAATGTCCAGTCAGAATTTTACTAGTTTGTTGGTTTTACTAAAGTGAAATGATTTTCTGATATTAAAATTGACAAGCGAGTCTTAAAGAGACAAGAGTAATAAAATCAAGGTAATGAGAAGCTTGCTTTAAGACCCATGAAGTACTTACAATGCAGTCATTAAAACTGGGTCCCATTGGTCAGTAAAAACTCAGATATTTCCTGGGCATTACTGAATCTTAGTAAATGCAGGTATCAGTAAATCGCTGGGGAAGATGTTCTATTCTGTAAATATTCC
Organism: Mus minutoides; assembly: GCA_902729485.2. Lineage (NCBI taxonomy): Eukaryota > Metazoa > Chordata > Mammalia > Rodentia > Muridae > Mus > Mus minutoides. The sequence goes on along the minus strand of LR750507.1, from coordinate 187,782 downwards.
ATGGCAACTGCTACACACCTAGAAGGAGGTTGACAATATATCTCTACCTTACGCTGCTCATAAAAATGTTAAGGAGTCAATATGAAAACCACATTTGCTGTTTAACACTGGACAGAATAGAGTTTTGACTAATGAAGTTTATAGAATATGACTTATTAGATAAGAGAATGCAGTTTACATCACTTCTATCCTTGTGAACTTTGCAGACTAATTAACCATCAATCATTTTTCCCTTTAATTAGAAAACTAATATTAATAAAAACAGTAAACCTGCTGTCTACACTCCAGTATGTTAAATTACAGCACTGTCCTTGTTACTTTCTGTTGCTCTGTTAAACATGGTGACCAAAAGCAACTTGGGGCAGAAAGGGTATATTTGACTTAAACCTCCTAATTGTTGATTGAGGGAAATCAAGACAGGAAGTCAAGCAAGAGCAGAGGCAGGAACCATGGTTGCTTGTTTTCTGTGGCACGCTCAGTTTTTTTCTTACACAACCCAGGAGCATCTACCCATAGTGTTACTGCCCAGAATAGTATAAGCCCTCCCACATCAATCATTAATCTAGAAAATTCCCCACAGACATTCCCACAGGCCAATCCAATGGAGGAAACTTCTTAGTTAAGATTTCTTCTTTCTGAGGTAACACTAGTTTATATTAATTTAACCTCCAAGCCTAGCTTTCACAAGTCCACCCTTGTCAGTTTGACACTCTGTCACTTTTCCTTGCTTTGCACTTAGTTTCCAAATGCAAACACTAACTAGGATATAATTCTGCCAAACATGATATAACTATCCCATGTACTACCACAAGTATTATATATTTTAGAGTAGGTGGCAACAGCCTTTGAAGAATACTTAGTCTTTTAGCTTTATACAACTTAAATATAAGAATACAGATTTACAAAAACCAGTAATTATATTTGAATCAGTGGTACATTTCATGGTAAATAGAGGAAAGAAAACAGATATAGGCTTAATACATGTTTATTTGTGCATAAACATGTTCTTAGCAAAGTAAAATGGAAAAATTCATACTAACTATTTCTGCAACATGTCATGTGGCCTTAGCTGATATTATCTTCCTCTACTATACATTCTGTATTTTCTCTGCCCTCAGCAAGCACCTTAGCATCTCTTCCTTCTTTTACTGGAGTGGTGACCCATACCTTTATTCTTGAGGGGCTCATCTGTGCCCTTTATCATCCTACCTAGATTGTTTCCCAGACTTTAATCATAGGACATGGTAGCATCAAGGGACACCCTAAAGGATCCCATACATTGCAGGGTAACCTTCCCTACCTCTATTGTGGAGAAGCAGTCCAATTCTCCCCGCCCCGTAGTTTGAATCATTCACCCCTTTGAACACCTTTCTTTTCTTCCCTCCTTCCTTCCTTTCTCACTGTCCTTCCTCCTCCTTTGAAAAGATTTCTTTATGTGTATGTGTGTTTTACCTGTATGTATGTCTATGCACTATAAGTATACTTTGAAGAAGCCAGAAGTGAGCATGGAAATCCCTGAAACTTGAGTTACTGATTACTTTCAGCCACCATTTGGGGGATGGGAACCAAACCCAGGTCTTCTAGAAGAACAGCAAGTGCTCTTACACACAGGTCATCTCGCTAGTTGCTGTTGCTCCTTTCTTACCAGTCTGTTGACATAAAGGACATCAAAAGCCCCAAATAGCTAGTAAGGAGGCTTAGTGCCCACTTCAGTGGAATGTTTGTAGTGCTTCCTAGTAGAAGCATTTCCTCCTCTGAAGCCAAAACTTCTAGGCCAGTAAAGTCTAGAAACAGGAAGCAAAATTTTTCTAGTTCGTCACTGGGGGATGAAGAGTGGAACTTCCTGTACCCATTAATCTTAGCTATAGGAGAAACTGTACCATATATTAGACACTGACTCGAAGCATATACTGCCTTCTAGATGATCCTCCAGAGCTCCAGGATGTTGCCACCTAGTGCTATCACTAAACAGTGTTTAAAAGGCTGTTCCACCATTTTTGTAAGCTAGTGCTTCAAGATTATCAGGAACATGGTCCGGCCAGTGGAGCCCACAATGTTAAGTATACTGTCCCACTTTCCTGGCTGGGAGATTAGTTCCTTTGTCAAGTGATTCTGTGTGGACTGTGTTAATGCGTAGTAGTTTGGACAGAGAAACATTATATGCAGGAAGTGAAAATCCATAACCAGAATAAATATCTTTTCCAGTAAGGACAAACATTATGCTTTCCACAAAGGAAGTGGCCTGATGTAGCTTACCTACCACCCAGTCATTGGCTGGCCATGCCAAGGAGTGGCCCCATATTCGAGGCTCAGTGTTGGTCTCTCGTGCAGGATGATGTGGCACTCAGCAGCAGCTACAGTCAGGCCAGCCCTGTTGACTGGAAGTCCATGATAGTGAGGCTGTGCATGGCCTCCATCTCTCCACAATGGCCAATATATTCATGGGCCCATTGGGCAATAACAAACAAGAATAGCTAGAGAAAGGCTCATTGTGCAGAATGGGTCATCCTGCCTACTTGGTTATTTAACTTCTCTGTTAAAGGTAATCTTTTGAGGAGCATTTTCTTGAAATAGGAATATCCTCATGTTCTTTGGCCATTTAAAGAGGTCCATCCATGTTCCTCAAATGTCCTTCTCACTGGTTTTCCAATCATGCTTCTTTCAAGTTCCTTAGCCATACAGTCAAGTACAGCAAAAGTACTTTGCATACTTTCCATCATAGAAAAGAATTATAGCTTTTCATATGTTTGATTTTATGGCACTAGGAATATTTTCTGGCAGTCAGTTAAATACACATGATTAACAGCTGAAGCCATAAAGCTTCCCCTAAGAGTACTGTAAGAAGTGCAGAGCCAATGACTAAGCAGTGTATTGGGTGAGGAGGACAGGAAGGGCCCTATTTGAAGAGATAAGGCATGACTAGAGAGGTGAGATGAAGAGGGCCAGAGGCATTTTAATACTAACATTCCTGTTTTAAACAATGATTATGAGAACCGTTTTATAATTAGTGATAACTAACATTTTGTGGAATTTATGTTTTTTGTTCAGACAGTATTCCTTTTCATTTGTAGTCATTGCCCTTCATGTAATGAGCCATAATTTTGTTTCTGTATATTTAATAGTCAAGAATGAACTGAACCTCATGATTTGCATTGTTTAGCAACTAGAAGCCAGTGATATTAGTATGAGGAGCTAACAAATGGTTTTTCACTTAATATTCAAATTCAACTAAGCATTAATGATTATCTTGACATTTCTGAAGAAAGTCTTGATTGTTTACCCTTTAAAAAGGGAATTGGTTAAAAGTCACTTTTAGCTCTTTGAGAGAAACTGCTAACACTCTTTCCCAGGTAAACATTAATGATTCAGTGTACAAAGTTCATTGAACTCAGTACTACTCATTAGTCAGTAAGGATCTACTGTATAGAACGCTACATGCTGGTTATATGTGCTGTTTGTTACAAGAATTGAGTAAGCCAATGCTGGGTTAATTAATGAAGATGATAATCATTGAATTACTACCACTTTTATGCCATTATTTTAAGAAATGAATACTATAGGAAATCTATTTAAGTAGTTTTACTTTATTAACGATAAAGCTTAAATAGATTCTAACCCACATACTGCTCAAACACTACTGAATTTATGTTTTCAGACTAGGCAAGTTACATGAAAGTGACATAAATAATATGCTATAAAGTTGTGAAAGACAGTTACCTCGGGGATGACGCTGAGAAGTGGGTAGATGTTAACAAGGCTGGTAGAGTAGAGTACCATGGAACAGCAGCAACAGCAGCAACAAAATCTGAAAGGAGATGAGAGAAGAACTATGACCTCAGAAGAGGAGAAAACAATTTTGTGTTACAGTAGTATTCCTTGTCAATAATTTGGAAGAAAGAAGATGAGATCAGTTTGGAAACAATTTTTAGTTTTTGTCAGAAGACCTGATAAAATGTTGATGTTCAGCATCGTCATGGCTTTAAATTTTCAGTCTACTTTTGGATTTGTCTTGGGTGGTATAATATATACAATTAATTATATGTCCTTACTGAAAACTTATGTTGGCCTACCTTTACTTTTGAATATTTTCAGTAGGATTTAGTCACAGGCAATTAAATTCTGATTAAATGGCAGTTTGTAGCTAGTAAATAAAAACAGTGTTGTGTTTATTCTTTGGGCAATTCTTAAACATACAAAAATAACAGTATAATAATCATGTACTAATCACCTAAAATTAATTAACGTAATATTGACTCATTTGTATTTTTAATTTGTTTTCTTATGAAGAATAAATATATGTCTAGAAATATAGTTAAGATCTCTTTAAATCTTTTAAGTTCTCTGACTAATTTGCTGAACCACCAATTTATGCATTTATGTGCAAAGTAGTTTTCAGAGCTTTAAAAATTCACATAAATTGAATGCTAAATACATAATTTTAATTATGAATAGTTAGAATATCTATTAACATTGAAAATACACATGGATCGTTATCCACCACTTTGACTTTTAGGTTTAAGTTAGAACAGGTCCTTATAACTTGAACATAAGATGACATTCTTATTAAGGTGCTTATATCAGCATTGCCTCTAAGACAATAGATAACTAGAATGGAAAACTAGACGTGGGTACCTACTAACAGGTGAATGGAAAGTAAACTCCCATATATTAAAGAGAATACAGGGTTACTTATACAAGTATATCATGAGAGCATAGTGAATACATAGTTCTTATCTACTGAGTTAGTCATTACTACTTTAGATACGTATATTCGTAAAAGAGCAGTAACAGTAGATGGAGCTACCATTTGACAACATACAAATTATCCCTAGGATCTAGAAAATGCTCTGCCTCCATTTCTGATCTTCCCAGTCTGTCCTCCTTCCCCACTGCTCTTACTACATTTCTCTTTTCCAGTTCAGACAATATGAGGAGTGACAGTTTTCTCCAGTCTACAGACTTTAGGCTTGAAAAAGAAGTAGTAGCAAAATATTTTGATATAAATGGTAACTGTAAGAAAATGTGATATTTTCTGTGGATTTCTAAAATGTATCTAAAAGTTTAATGCAAATTAGAATATTTATGCATATACTTATTTACGAGCTTGTGTTTACTATGTAAATGGATATAGCCTGAAAATTTTCAGTGTGATGTAACAAAAATATATTGGGGAATTTTTTTTTATTTTCACTAGATAGACTATAATATATTACCTTGTCAAATCTGTTTAGATCCAGACTTTTAATATATGTAATACAGTCATCTTAGTTATGGAGAGGGACTAAAAGTTTAAACTTCTACAGAGAAAAAAGTTGGGATCTAATATGAGGATCTACACAGCACTGATATGAGCAAGTCTCTTAAAGGATAGAATAAGACTTAGAAATAGCTCATCCAGTTTGAAAATGGGAATAATTTTACTTTCTCTATGTGATGGTGATTGAAAAAGGAAAAGAAAGCTTTATTGCTCTAGCTAGAATGTCACTACTTATTACACTATATATGAAGAGAGAGATTTTTTTTACTTTGAAGAGTTAATGAATTTAATTAAACACATCAAAAGTCTAGAAGAATTTAAAATTATACAGATGTATTGATTTGTTCTTAAACTTTGACTAACAGTGTTAGGGGGAAATTGTGCTCCCTCGCCTGCTGTTTAAGTTGTATATATTAAAACCTAACTTGAAAAGGGGTCAGGCAATATCTTGAAGAAAATGCTCTGAAAAGTTCTTAAAATGGTAATACTTCAATTTATAACTAACAGAAATGAGACGCTGAAACAGAAAAATCTATTATGTATTCATTAATTTTTATGAATATTAATTTAGTTCTCTTAAAGAATTATTTCTTGAGACTGAAGAGATGGCTCAGCCACTAAAGCACTTGCTGCTCTTACCGCAGACCTAGGTTCCATTCTCAGTGCCCACATGGTGACTCACAACCATTTGTAACTCCTGTAGCAGGTGTCTGATGCCCTCTTCTAACCTCCATGGGCACGCACAAGGCAGGCATGTGGTGAGCAGACAAACATGTAAGCATAATATCTGTAACTCTAAAATTTGTTTTAAAACATAATTTTTACTCACAGGAAGAAAACCTAAATCAGTAAGTATGTTGCAAGATGCTGCTGACGTGGGGGAAAGGAGCCTTTGCTGGCAGAGATCTATGCCTTAAGAATAGCTATACAAGCCAGGCGTGGTGGCGCACGCCTTTAATCCCAGCACTTGGGAGGCAGAGGCAGGCGGATTACTGAGTTCGAGGCCAGCCTGGTCTACAAAGTGAGTTCCAGGACAGCCGGGGCTATACAGAGAAACCCTGTCTCGAAAAAAAAAAAAAAAAAAAAAAAAAAAAGAATAGCTATACAGAATGTTGAGCAAATGTGAAGAGTATCCTAGACAGAGGATACGCTTTTGCAGTTTGAGAAATAACTGTATCCTGTAGCATCTTTTAGGAACTAAGTACAAGTGGTTAGATGCATGAGAAATATAAGATTTTAATGAAAAGTATGCATAAAATTAGACTGAATGGGTAAACTTGTCAAGGTACTTGGAATAATAATTTTTGTGTAGAAGGAACTTTATCTCTCTCCCTTACTCTCCTGATCTAAGTATTCTAACCTATAACTCAATACTAAGGTTTTTCCAGTTTTTCAGTTTTGCTTATTTAGCAAAATTTTCTGATCACTTTGGCCAGGCACTCTTCTAGACAGAGTGATGTATTAAATAAAATAGATATATAATACTGAATAAAATAGATATGCTAGCTGGGTAATCATAGCAACTAGAAGATGGCCTGCTAAATAGTGAGTAATGTTTATAACAGTGCTGTAATGGAAACCTAGAATGATGACAAACCACCAAGTCTAAATTATGCCCAAAGGGACTGAGTTATTCCTAAGATTCAGTATGATTATGAGGGAGAAGAGTAGGACTCCTCTAAGGAAAGAAAAAGACTGAAGTGTGGAACCTTAGAGTTGAAAATCAGCATGGAGCTCTCCAGGTAGCTTTCCCTGTTCCCCGGGCCTCGTGGTCCACTCTACACAGCACTGATGCCTTATAAAGATGAAATCCTGTCAGTCTGCTGGAATCCTCCAGGAACTTCCTACCTCCTTCACAATAATACTTAGCATTGAAGCCATGGCCATGTGGCCCTGTATGTCTTCTTCCTACATCTCTTTCCTCAGTTTTAGCCTACTTACTCTTTTCTGGCCATCCTAGTCCCTGTTGTTCCTCTAAAACCTCAAGTAATCTCATAAGGCAGTCCTTCTGTACAAACCATTTTATTTAGAGCCTTCTCCAATACATCTGTTTATTCAGTAATCCTCCCATTTTTCAAGATGCTATCAGATAACAGCCCTACACCAGTAATGTAAAACTGCTTCCTATGCTAGGTGTCTTAGCTACGTTTTTATTGCTGTGACAAGATACCATGACCAAGGCATGACTCTTAAAAGGGAAAATATTTATTTGGGGCTGGCTTATAGTTTCAGAGGTTCAGCCCATTACCATCATGGCAGGAATCATGGCAGCATCCAAGCAGACCCGGTGCTGGAGAAGGAGCTGAGAGTTCTGCCTCTTAATCCAAAGGCAGCCAGGAAGAGGCTCTCTTATGCATTGGGTGGAGCTTGCATTCTAGGAGCCCTGGAAACCAGCCCACACAGTGGCATGCACAAAACCATACCTACTCCAACAAGGTTATACCTCCTAATAGTGCCACTTCAAGTGGGCCTAGCATACTGAAACTGCCATAGCTAGGTGTGTTTGTCCACACATGTAATCTTAGCACTCAGAAAGCTAAGGCAGAAGGTCACAAGTTAGAGGTCAGTCTGAGCTAGTCAGCAAGTTCTAATCTAGCCTTTTCTAGGTGCTAAGTCCTTACCTTTAAAAACAGTTAATAATAAAGATGTGTGTACACATCTTGATAAAGGTAAGGAAAATAAAGATATGTGGGCACATGTGCTTAATAAGTTAACCCTCAGCCTGACCTCCACTCCCACTTGCTCTGTGGTGTCTTCCTGAGCAGTCCTCTCATCGCTGCTGTCCTCTCATACACTGTATGTATTGGATGGTCTTATTTGATACCAAGTGCCATAAGAATAGGCACTTTGCGTGGGTTTGTTTTGTTTTGGGGGGTGGGGTACTTGTTTGTTTTCATGCTGCCATTCTTTCACATTGATTTGCACATAATAAGCACATACTGTATGATTATTCATTTCTACAAAAGAGGTTATGAATATGGTGTTTTATTCACTCATCTTTATGTCTCCCCAGATACTTAATTGTTTATGTACATTGATTTTCTTACTGTGAATGCTAGTACATTTTCTTTAGCCTTGTTAGGTTTTTAGTTTTAAGCAGGTATTTTGTTTTTCTCCATGATTCTTTTCCAACGACTTACCTTTTCAGTTTTTGAGCAAACAGAAAAAGATGTTTATTCCTGGTATTATTTATTGTTGGATTTTTAAGTTAATAGTGCATTCTGTGCTGGCCTTAACCTGTCAACAGTTTCTGAATCATTTAAGCTTTTTAATTGTATAAATCCAATATGATACCTGTGGTAACTACATTTTAATAAAAAATAAAGGTATGTTTTATAGCAGTTGTTTTTTCTAGTTCTGTATTGTGTGTAGTATCTTTATCTAGTCTTAAATATAACATAGGCACAGATTCACCGGTTGTGTGTTCCAGCAGTTTAAAATAGTAGTTGGTATTCAGTTCTCAGGCATAACACATTCTCCTCTTCCATTTATACTCGGACTACTTCAGCTTTCCCCGAGAGCCAGCCGTGAGAAAAGCCAGTCCTGGATGAGCTGTCAGATTGACTTAACACTGCAAGTGCTGCAAAAGTCACCAAAAGTTGATTTGAAACAAATCATGTAATTGGTTTTTCTCTCCCACCTAGCAGTACCAGCTCTCCTGTGCTTTGCCCTAATGCAGTGCCTTCCCAGTCATGTCCTACCATCAGAGCAAATATGTGTTGAATTGTACCATGCATACATCAGCAAAATAGGGCAGAAAATGTAAGGACTAGTGTTCTGTACAAATATAAAGTGTTTTCTCTTGCAATAATTATAGGGGATGGAGTGTTAGATCTCTCTACAAAGAAAACCAGCATAAAGTCTGAAGAGTCATCCATAAGTGATCCTTCTTCTGAAAATGCAGTGGCTGGGTAAGCAATATCTAGGAAATATAATTCAATATTGATATCAATGACCTCTGCAGAGAACACTTAATTCTGTGCTGAGTAGGACTGACATAGCTTTCTCAGAATTGTTGTCACTCATAAGTTTGTCTCTCTCATACCTTCATTTGTCCCTTCTCTTTCTTTTTTCTTTCTGTTAAAGAAAAGTTATCAGAACAATCACCAAACTTCAATTCATGTTACTAAATGAACTATCAAGTTAATCACGGTACAAACCAGAAAGCAGGACAAGTGAGAGAACGTGAAACACTCAGGAGGCCATTTTAAGGGAAATATGTCATTTTAATAGTTTTTAAAAATGATGAACCATCTCTAAAACTACTGTAGTTACTAATTCTAAAACTAGCATATAGCTTTACAGTTTTTGCTTTAGTGTGGTGGCAAGCAACTTAAAATTTATCTAGTATCACCACAAAAAAAGTCCTTTCATGTCTTTAAAACTGTCACTAAATTAACATAATAAATAATTACTAGTGAAATGCTGTTCTCTTGGATTTTTGGATTTTTGTAACTTTCGCATCTTCTCATTAACTGCATAGAAATCCTTTTTTGTCCCATTTAAATCTGAGATGAATTTATTTCAACTAAGGCTGTAATAGAGCTCCAGTCACAGGTTTAACAGACTTAGGAGATTACAAAGTTGCATTTGAAATATAGTAACATTCTAAAATGAAATCGTTCATATCATCTTTTTTCAGATTTTAAGTTTTTATGTAGAGGACAAATGAGTCTGTGAAATTGAGATGTCTGTGTTTGGAAGTATTCTTGCTGCTACAAATTTCCTTTAAATGGGTTGACTCTTTTATTACTTGTTTAGCGGTAACGTCACGTTTCTACTAACAAAAACTCCTTTAGGATTTGGGTATTTTTTATAATGGAACTCTAATTGTAAATAAAAATTATAAGTGTTGCTCTGCAAGCAGCTTTCAGAGGAAAAGCAACATCATGAGAATATTTTTACAAATACTCAGTTAGGATTTTATGTTCTTGGAAGGCCTGCCCATTGAGGCCACCGTATCATTGACACATTGTCCTACCAGGACTGTAGCGTTGGCTTTGATAAGGAGTAACTACTACATCTCACAAACCTAAAGTGCAATGAGCAGTGATGTTACCTAAGCAAGGAGTATAATAAAGGAGTGGACCCTCCCCTTCCATAGCTGTGTGAGAGTCTCTCATACATCAGTTTACCATCGTTTCATTCCATCCATCCAGGAGACTACACAGAAACAGAGAGGACTATGTGGAAAGAAGTGCTGAGTTTGCAGATGGTTTGCTCTCAAAAGCTTTGAAAGACATTCAGTCTGGAGCACTGGACATAAATAAAGCAGGCATACTTTATGGCATACCTCAAAAAACTTTACTTCTCCACTTAGAAGCCTTACCAGCAGGGAAGCCTGCATCTTTTAAAAACAAAACTCGAGATTTCAATGATAGTTACTCATATAACGAAAGTAAAGAAACTTGTGCTGTGCTGCAAAAAGTAGCCTTGTGGGCAAGAGCTCAAACAGAGCGCACAGAAAAAAGTAAACTCAACCTACTTGAAACCTCAGAATTCAAATTCCCAACAGCTTCCAGTTACCTCCATCAGTTAACTCTACAGAAAATGGTTACTCAGTTTAAAGAAAAAAACGAAAGCCTTCAATATGAAACTTCAAATCCTCCTGTACAGTTAAAAATTCCTCAGCTACGAGTAAATTCAGTTTCAAAATCACAACCTGATGGTTCTGGTCTGCTGGATGTCATGTATCAAGTTTCCAAAACCTCTTCAGTCCTTGAAGGATCAGCTCTCCAAAAACTGAAAAATATACTCCCTAAACAGAACAAAATAGAATGTTCTGGGCCTGTAACTCACTCAAGTGTTGACTCTTACTTTCTACATGGGGACCTCTCTCCTTTGTGTCTTAATTCTAAAAATGGAACAGTTGATGGAACCTCTGAGAACACCGAAGATGGACTGGACCGAAAAGATAGTAAGCAGCCCAGGAAAAAACGTGGCCGCTATCGGCAGTATGATCATGAGATAATGGAGGAGGCCATTGCAATGGTAATGAGTGGAAAAATGAGTGTTTCCAAAGCACAAGGAATCTATGGGGTACCTCACAGCACTTTAGAATACAAGGTAAAGGAAAGATCTGGAACACTGAAGACTCCTCCGAAGAAGAAACTACGATTACCAGATACTGGGTTATATATGACAGATTCAGGGACTGGCAGCTGCAGAAACAGCAGCAAGCCTGTGTAGATTACTGTTAGAGAACATGTGCGAGACTTGTGTGTGTGTGTGTGTGTGGGCGTGTGTGTGTGGGCGTGTGCAGGAATGTATGTGTACAGGGGTATGTGAGTCTTTTTTTGTGTGTGTATCTACATACACGTGTGGAAATTACAAATGCTCACTCTGACAGGAGACATGAAATTTTACAGTTCAAAAACCACTTACATGCCTTTTGAAAAAGTTTTATTCAGGGTTTTCACTGTGGACAGAATTATAGAGTTGCTTATTAATTCTGATAGTTTGTATTTAATCCTTGTATAAATAGGTGAAAAAAGATTCAGGTTTTCTTTAGTAGTCAATAGCATAAAATGTGGGAAAACAAGTAATTGTCAAGTAAAACATTTTTTTTATTGGTAAAAATATTCTAGCCATTCAGTTGAACCATCTTATAATGGAAATATGATATTAATAGTTTGTGAACACTTTTATGTAACATACCTACAATGATTGTGAGTATGTCAAAGAACCAATCAAAGTTAAATAGTTACCTCTGTACCAAGAGTAACTAATAGATACAGTATTAATACACTACAGTGCATTCTTTGAAATACAGAATGCACTAAAGTGCATCCGCCAGGACAGAAGAGAAAACCTTAAAGGATATGTATAGTGAAATTTAATATTTATCATTTAATTATTGAGTTAGCAGGAAGTTGGGGTTATTAAGTATATAATTTAAATTTTAAAAAAGCTGACATAGTTAATTAACCCCAGAAGCTATAGAATCCTTTAATATAAGATGGAATACTAAAAACAAAAAGTAATTTAAATTTAATTATTAAAGTAACTTAATTTTGTTTTTCATTTGAAAAATAAGCTAATGTGTAAGGTTAGAAAAGAAAGTTGGAATGCAACTTAGAGCATGTTTATAATGTGCACAGAACAAGCTTGAGAATGGTCATTTTGGTTAAATGTGCTGGTTAGTTGATGTTATGACTACTTTAAGGATTGTGACACACTCCTACTGAAAAACCTCAGTGTAACTTTAATATATTTGCTGCTGTGACATTTCAAAACATTTTCAGTTTATCAAGATGAATTACAGATTTCATTTTGGTGGGTGATACATTATCATTTTGCTAATAACCAAACTTGCAGTTTGTTCAGGTTCTTGAATAGATTTACAGATATTTAACACTGACGTTGTTTTGAACTTTCAGTAATGTAAACTCTTTACTACTTGGATATTTAGAAGCTGGGCAGTGCATTTTAACTTTTACTAGACTCATATGAAACCAGTAATTTTTATAAAACAGTTTTAAAAATATGGGTCAGAGTATTCATGTGGGTTTATGAAGTATGCAGTTTTGGTAGTAAAATGTAATAAAGCATGTACCTCCATGTAAAGAAAGGGGATTTGCTTTATAGATGAGACTCCTCCCCTACACCCCTTTTCTCTATTAGAATTCAGGTTCTGGTCATGTTCCTAAGCCACTTTTTATAAATCCAAAAGGAATTCTTACAGCTGAATTTAAATATAAGTGCACCTTGTCAAATACTTGTGTTGCTACACTTGTGTTTGTGTGTGTTTAATAATCACATGAACATGTGATTGTTCAGCTACTAAACTTTAAAACTGCTTGCATGTATTTAAAGAAACTGAAGAATGAGAAAATATATGACCAGGTAATCGCTTGGTCTCTGAGATCTGTACTGAACATTTTCAGCTGTTAACATTACCTGCATACTAGGGTATGAATCCTCTTGATCTTTTTCTTCACCCAAGAAAATATACTTAATAGATTACAAGACAGCATTTGTCAGGGTCATCTTTCTTTTTAAAGAATTAAGCCATATTTTGTGAGGACCGGAACATGGATTATTTATTATATTTCCCCCTCCTCCCATTGAAAAACAAAGTTAAAAAGTAAATGCTTCAAAAACAATTTTCTTGACCTCTTTATACAGAATTTTACTTGCAAAACTTTGGGAGCTCGAATGCATTACATAATATTTATATTGAGCTTTTTTATTCCTCACACTATATTTACATTGATAAATTGATTGAGAAGTTTATAGTAAAGGGAAACTTACAGAACACTTTTATATCATTTAAAAGATGACCTGACCAAAAACTTTACAGGATTCAAAAATCAGGGATCATTTTGCTATTGACTTCACAGTGATCAGTAGTTTTATAGGTAATATTAAAGTTAATTTGCAGCATTTTAGTACTTATTATTTATTTTTGGTCAAATAGTAAATTAAAATATTTTTTGATAGTTTATAGGTAATGATCCACCCATAACTTTTAAAAGAAACATAACGTTTGTATTACTGAGTTGACTTTTTAATTATACAAACTAGGAAAGGCAGGGAAGTTTATGGGTTCCCCTCTCCCCACTGGTTCTGTTAAAATGTGCTTTATGTTAAACTTTCAAAATCCTTTAAAAATTTAGTTACCAGTTACTACTTAATTGACAGTTTCTGAAAAATCCACTTTCAGCTGACTTTTAATGAATATGAAAGCAACCCTTCCATGCTTTCTACTTATTTGAATGTTCCTCAAGTATTTTATATTTAAAATTAAAAAAGAAGGAAAAGAAAAAAACAGTGCCTCTGTTTTTAGAAAACTACTGCTCAGTAAAGTTGTTTAAACCATTTCTGATAGCTGATGACAATTTTATATTAAACTGTATACTGACTTTAGTGAAACTGATTTCTTTTTTAGTTGTTTACAGTGCAGATACTTGTGGGTTTTTTTTTAATTGCAGTATTTCCATTGTCGCAGTAATTTAGTAAAACTCTGTGGCTGCCTTGATTTTGACAGATTTTGTTAATATAAACTGATTGTTAGGCAATTAGTTATATTTATGCATAAATCAATTGCACTATAATTCATGAATTATTTATTACAATATTTTCTAATGAATTCATGTATCTGTCTTGTGTTGTACATGTACTGTAATTTTGTTCCTACTTTGTGTTGTTATATATCTAAATCTGATTGTATGAATTTTAATTGTTCAGTTAACGTGTTTCTAGGTTGTAATTTGTAGTAAAGCACTTCAATGCTTTTGCACTTAAATTTACAACACTGTCGGTGTGTGGTTAATTTACTCATTCAGTAAAAGAAAAGTAAAGTAAAACTTGACTATACTGAATTCATTGATTCCTTGTGAGGAGTTTTTTTGGGTTTTTTGGTTTTGGTTTGTTTGGTTTGGTTTTAAATAGTATTAGAATTTGACTTTCCCAAAGAAATATTCCACAGCAAATTTCTAACAAAAAGGAAGCATAGAAACAAAACTGAGATGTTTGGGCTTATAAATAAACAGGAAGAATTAGAAAGAATTGATCTAAAGAGAAACCATTAGAGCCAGGTAGACTAAGGTGGCCTTTAATCTCAGCATTTACGAAGTAGAGGCAGGTGAATCTATGAGTTCTGGGCCAGCTTAGTCTACATAGGGAATTCCAGACCACCCAAAGCTACATTGTGAGACTGTCTCAAAATTATAGTTTTAGCATCTTTATGTAATTACTTGAGAATAAATTGTGAATTGGAGAGTCACACATGTGTCTGCTCACTCATTATGTTTTTCTTTGAGACTCTATGATGGAAAAAATGAGGGAGATTTTTTTTTTATTTTGTAATTAATTTAGTTGTCTTCCATGCTATATAATGGAAGGCTATCTAATGCCTGAAAATCTGATATATTAATCTTTTGTTCATATTATTGGGTTAGTATCAGCAACCACTGTTATTTTTTAATTTCCAGTATTAAAACTAGCAAACTGAATAAGAAAAGTCTTCCTTTAAAACAATGGTGTCAGAAAAAGTAGATAGAAGTCAGTGACATTCATAATTTTATGAGATTAATCAAAGTGAAATTACATGTTTATATTACTAAACAAGTGCTTGCACATTTTTATATTGAGACTCGCATCCTGGGCTTTGGCCATGCTAATAAGCATACTCTCCCAGCTGTGTAAATCATTTCATTAGCGGGAAAAGGCCTAGGAGCATCTTAGGAACTGCTAAGACAGATTACTAATCTTTGAAGTATAGTATAACATTGTAAAAACTTGTAAGTTCTCCCCTTTATTACTAGTTAGTTATAAATATGCGGAACAGTAACCTTACTTCAGAGACTGTCTGAAGTAAACTCCTCAGGGTCTGTTTGCTTTCTTCTTGCTTGTTGAAAGTCATAAGTTTGAGTTGCTGGAAAATGATAGAATTGTCTAATATTTGGTAGCTATCATTTGATGTTGCCTTTGCTCTACATTTTTGAATAACTTTGACATTGAATCTTGAGTTCCTTACATCATTTTATACTCTACCATTACAAAATTAATTTTAAAAAATATTTCCTGAAGAAATTGATATTAGGCTTACACCTTTTGTCTAGTGACAGCACTGAGCTTAAAGAGTTTTGTTTATTTTGGTTTACTTTTGCTTTGTGTGATTCTTTTTGTCAAATTGTGTGTTAGTCTTACTAAAACATTTATTAAATCTGATAGTTATTTTTCTCCGTGAAGTTTTGACCACATATTCAGAACTTGTTTTGGTATTTTTATTACTCAGACCGCATAATTGTGTACAACTCAATAAATTATTTTATAGTATCTGTAGATTCCAATGTCAGGGAACAATATAAAAGTACTGATTTCACTGCTTATTTTTAAAGAAAATCCTTTAATTTTTAATACCATGAACAAACTAACCCTTATTTTTAAAAAGTACATTCTTCTCCTGGATCAGTTTTGTAAGTAATATATCCCAATTCTTACCCTAAATAACATTTTTGCCAACTAGGAACAAATGGCAGGCACATGGAATTAGGTGAGGAAGGCTATTCCCACTACAGAGTTTGGTGATGTTTTATTAAAATGGATACTTTTCTGAAACAGAATTCCTTTAATATATTTTATTCTTCTTGCTACTGGTATTGAATTTAAAAATATGAGCTTCTATATTGCTGATTAGCAAACATGGGTCTTAGTTCAAGCTAGATGTGTATTAGCTTCTGTGGTGGGGCATTTGTCAGCACTTGAAATTTAGTATTTAGGTAAGTAATACCTTTAGTTTTCCTGTGCTTTTCCATGGTTTTTAAACCAGCTAAAAGTAGGTTTAATTTTTCAAAAGCTTCCTTTTTCTTTTATATTCTTACTAGGTTAAAATGCCTGTAGCTTAATCTCAGAAAAACATACTCTCTTATTTATATGGAACCTAAATTTGATAATTTTCTTCATGATTATGTAAACTTTCCTCTTAATATTAAATTTCCTTTTTACTACCTAGCAAAGGATTTTAAATAAAAATAAGATTTCACTCCTTATCTTCCTTATTTGAATTAACAAGGACTGATCAGATAAAATATAGCTAACTGTCCTACTTTACAAAAACTTTTTATTTCTTCTGAAGCATTTTTCATTAAAGGTTAATAATATTTCCAGAGTTGTTAATATTGCCAATGTGTTGATGTAATAATATGTAATCATCTGCTTTTGTATTGCGAAAGCCTTTGCTTTGACTCCTGTGCTTTGCCATAAGAAATTCCTTACCAGTGCTTCATTCTGTTTCTGCTAAAATATAACCAAGATGTCCTTGCAGTTCCATCAATAGGAGTCAGGAGGCCAGCAATGTCAAAATACATCATTCAGATGCTGTCAAGAATTATAACTCCCTATGATATTTTTTGCTGTAATTCATTTTTTTGTTTGATTTTTATTTTTAGTTCAACTGTTGATGCAAAATCAGAGGAAGCTACTAAAATGGAAAAAGGAAAATCAGCATTAAGCAAAGTTTTGGAATCTTTGTGCATACATCACCATCAACAAGTTTTGGCTATGTTGAAATTTCTAGTCCAAGAGCAGAATGCTGCTTCTCTTTGCTGTTGTAATTCATCATGTGCTATGTCTTCAGAATCTCAAAAGCCCCTATTGGAGGATGGTTTTCATGGTCTGTTCTGTAGCTGTGAATATAGACTGGCAGAAAGAGGGTATTTACAGAATGAGAGACAAAGCCCTGGTCTAGTGCCTCTGCCAGTCTGTATTAAAGAAATACAGTGTTTGTCTTGTCAAGCTGTAACTGTTGAACACATTAAGACAGTGATGAATAGAGGAATTGAAAACAGTTCTAATCCACACAGGTGCTGTTGTGGACAGTTAGCAAAGACTCAGTCTACAAAACCAGCCTGTCACAGTCCTCCTTTGTCAAGGGAAGTTTGTGATCTTTCAGTCACTCTTCAAAATACCTGTAGATCTCGAAGTCCCTCGCCCCCACCATTATCACCTGTGGAGACTGGAGGATTGGAAAAATGGAAAGACATCGTCTCAGAGCTTTCAGCTGTAGAAAATAACAAACTTGAGGCAAGCATTAACCAGCCTCCATCTCTTACACCAGCAGAGATAAGCACTCACAAATGTGGCCACGACAGCAAAATCCATAAAACTAAGAAGTCTGGTAACACTGATTCTGTGCTCTTGGGGGCCAGTGGTAGTTATACTACAAATCATGAAAAGGGTGAAACAGCTGTAATTTTTCAAGATTTAATGGACCGTATTAATGAAAAATTAAAATCAATAGAAACCACAGATATATCTAACCTCATAAAATTATCTAGTACTGATTGTGATTCAGACAATGATTTTAAACTAGGAGATTTAATAACATCTCTTTTGCACAGTGCAACAGCCAGTGATTATAGTTTTATGGAATTGCTGAGTCAACATGATAAAAAGGTAGAAAATAAAATTATTCAGACAAGGTTTAGAAAACGTCAACAAACGTTGCTTGCAATACACAACTCTCCTGATTCACCAGTAATCAGAAGGCAATCTTTACAGATAAAAAGAGAACTTGCCAGTTTTGATGAAAACTTTCTGAGAAGAAGGTACAGTGAAAAAAATTCAAGAAAATTATCATATAGTGATAAGATGCTTTCCGTGAACAAAGAAGAATTCCAGCCTTGTCAAGAGCCTTTAAAAAATTCAAAAAGCTTTCAAAATGAAAATCATGAAGAAATGTTGTTTCCAGCAAACGCTGTAGCGCCATCGCTTCAGGTACCTCCTGGGAGTTTAGAGACTAACTTGGCTCTTGATCGATTTTCAGAAGATGTTAAAGCAACTGCATTTGAGAAAATGAGCCAAAGAAAATCACACGAGAGGTCTACAGCTGAGAAACCAACTGTACAAAATCATAGGGAAAATACCAAACTAAAAAGTACTCCAACACTTTTGAGAACTGATGCTCCTCTTTTGAGCAGAACTAAACGAAATATTGTGCCTCCGGGGTGGTATTCCATATATGTAACAAACGATTCTGTTTCTAAAAAATTCCTTGAGGGCAAAAGAGTATCTGGCTCTGCAAACACAAAAGATCCAGGAGATCCAACTGAAAGTTTTCAAAATATAGACTTAAGTAAAATTGCAATGAATTCTAGTTTGCAAGTTGTTGTGGAGCGTTTAGAAGACACAATAAATATGGCTCAAAGGTCTTGGACTAGTCAAGAACTATCTGAAGGATGTAAAGCGTCCAAGAAATTGATAGAAACAGGTGATAAAGACCAAAATGCTGGGAGAGATTTGACTTTAAATAGAATGGCTTGTAAAAATCAGGGTTTATCAAAATCTGTGTTCGCATCTAGCAGTAAAAGAAGTCATGGTATGTCTGTAATGGATTTGAACAAGACACTCGATAATCCGAAGACATCACCCATTTTAGAGAAAGGTAGCTCAACATCCAGTGTTTTAAGTTTGCCAACAAAATGTGAAGGTATTGAAAGTTCTGTTTCTAACTATTCTAGTCCTATCAAACTCATGTTTTTATCTGAGATTAAAAGCAGTGAAGGCATCAAATACACTTTAACTTCAGTCAGCACATCACAGTCAAATGCTGACTTTGATTCTTACAAACATAAAAACCGTCAGATGACTGCAAGAAAAAGAGAAACAAATGAAGATACACCAAACACTAGCATTGAAGATTATAGTTCTAATCATCATGTTACTAACCTTCAAAGTGAATTGAACCAATTTAACTGTGTACATGAGGCTACACCATCATCTGCAGAGTTTCCTGACAATTTAAACAATGATAAGCCACAAGAAGACCCTAAGGAAAAGTCAAATGGTGCTGTTGACTTACCATATAAAAGAAAACCAGGTAGACCTAAAAAAATTGGTCCCCAAGTTGTGAAGCAGGTTAAACGGCCAATTGGAAGACCACCAAAACCTAAAGCTGGTCAAACAAATGTCAGTGTTTCCCAAAATGAATCTGTTAGCCCTAGAAAGGAAAATTCAGAGTCCTTCATATCAGAAGTCAAAGATGTTTGCAGGAAAAGTATTATTGTCACTGTTGTTTATGGAAGGTCAAGAAGAACCAAGAGATGTGTTTCTGAAGGAAGCATGGACATCAGCAACATCTCACTGAACAGTGATGTCTGTGACTTTTCGGTTAACTCTAGTTGTCTCAGAAATACTAAAGCTCATGAGATTGGCTCTGGTGAAAGTCTGAGTGCTGGGTCAAGATTGACAACTCAAAGTGGGGTTTTTGATTCTGACTTTGAACATGTTAGACCTATCAAGAGCAAGTCTATGATACCTCAGACTTCCAAGAACATTATTCGACCAAACCAAAAACCTTTATCAATTGTTAGGAAGCCTGGTAGACCTGCAAAAGTGAAAATTTCTGGTATATCTGTGACTGTTAATAGAATTTCACCTCAGGAAAGAGAAGTATGTGTTAGCAGCTGCTTACCTCCTTTAGATCAGGAGATAATGTTAGAGAAAACTTGCCTAGAAGAAAAGCTTGACCAGCAGTGCAGTAATGTGGATAACATCAAGCACACCAATGCTGACATATTTAAGAATGAATCAAATAGTTCTGTTGCTTCTATACTTCCGAAACATTCTATTAGGGCTAGAAAACCTTCTTTGCATTTCTTACATTCATTTGCATCTTCTGGCTCACTTACTTACAAAAATGCTCTCCGTCATAAATCATGTAAACTCCATTTGCATAAATGCAAAAATCCAAAGAAAAAATACAGGCAGTCAGGTTTTAGACTAGCTTCCAAAGGTATCCCACGATCTAGATGTTCAAAGAAAGCAAAAAAATACTTGGAAGATAAAAAATTAATGCCTATTTCTGAAGTGTCCTTGGACCCTGTAATTTCATCCAACCCTTTACTGAGGTGGTGGGCTACTTCTGCTTCAAATGATTCCTTGTTAGAGGAATTAAACCATAGATTTGAACAAATAACAAATGCGTGGGTACAGGTGAGTAAAGATGAAGCTCAAAATTGTATTCATAAAGCAGAATATACTAAAGATGATGATTGCACAGCAGCGAGCCCTTTGGAAACTTGTCTTCTAGAACTTGAAGTTTCACCTGTAAAAATGCTTTTTCAGAAAAAGTATAATTTGAATGAACTTTGTACCTGGTTTATGCAAACAACAGAAACACAGTCCCTTTCACTAGTTAGAAAAGCAAATGCCCGAAACCCTTTGGAAGTGATAAGCAGCAAGGGCAAGTTAGGGGTGAGATGCTGTGGATTTAATGCCAGCCCCTTCAGGAAGCACTTTAAAAAATTTGCAGTCTCTTCTCCTTCAAAACCAGCTGGGAAATTTCATATACTACATAAAATGGCTGGCTCGCCACTCTTAAATGTGAAAAGAAATTTAACATTAGCAAGGTTGAAAAGGACTGAGTTTAAGAGTTTGCACTGTGAAAGGTGGAGAAGAGAAGAAAGGCCATACAGCCACAGAACAGTTGATTGGAGCTCAAAAAGAAGGAACTTAAGATTGTTCTGCCAGAATCCATCTTGGACTAACACAGAGGGGCAGACAAGTGCAGAGACATCACTCAATGGGAAAGGCGCAGTAGGTAACCAGTGGGCCTCACCCCTGGAACCCAGAGTCACCTTTGCTAAAAAGAAGGTGGCAGTATGTGACTTCAGAACACATGCTAGTTTAGAAAGTAAGTTTAATGGAACAGGGTGTGGCCAGACTGACTCTGAAAAGGAACAAATAATAGAAAGTGTATCTTCCCATAATTGGAGGTCAAAAACTTTAAAAGACTGTAGAATATTTTTGAGGAAGATCAACTGTCTTGAACACAGAAACACTTTTAAGTTAAATACAATAATTTATTCTCCTGAATCTGTTGACAGTGGAGGTAATCGGGCACAACCAGAAGAATCAAAGCGTTTTAGTTTAAGGTCTCATTCTGCAAGGCAAAATTCCTTTAAAAAGCAAAATGAAGAAAGAGAAAATCCCAAAGCAAATAGTCCTGCAAGTGATAGATTGACTGGTGAACTCAACAGTAGTCAGTTAAGTAAGCATGTTAACTTTGACAAGAACCCCGATAATTCTGAGGCTCTTAGCAAATTAAGGAAAAGAAAAAGACCACCATGGAAGACCACAGAAATGTCAGCAAAAAGGCATAAACGACAGTCTTGCAACAGTGGACAAATGGCAAACTATTGTACAAAATCCCAAGTAGGTAAGTTTTTCTCTCCTTAATTTTAAAGTTTCATTGTAGGTGCCTTGAGTAAAGCATAAGCTAGTAGGTAGAAAAGGAACAGCTAACTCCATTCTAATTTATTTCTAAAATATTTGAACAACTTAATTTCTTGGCACCTAGTATGAAACTCCTGAAATTAGGTACTGCTAGATGTAGTGCACTTAACCACTAAGCTTCGGCATTCAAACACAAGCAAATACATTTAGAAGAGACATGAAGAACATTGTGAAAACAGGCCGTGAATGTATTTGGTAGGTGACTGTGAACAGCTAATTAAAAATTTACTACTGAAGGCTAATACTGGCTCAGTCTCAAAAATACCAGCTGTGAGAACATACAGAAAACAGCTAAAGTGGTCTCATTTAGAGACTGTAACATTGTAATCCTAAGATGTAAATCTCCCTCATTAAACTGTTACTCTATTTGATACTGTTTTGAAAACATACTGCAAGACTTATTTAGAAGGTGATATATTTTTTTTACAATGATCAGCAAGTATAATAAGTGGACTTTTATGAATTAGAGCTCACTTGTGCAGACAGATATAAAGAGGAAGATTCCTTTATGGAGCTGGGCAAGTCACTGTTAGGGTCATTTCAGATTGAGAATGGAATCAGAAATTAAGTGATGTACCTTATTAAGACACACTGACATAGCTTCAGTACTGATGAATGTAGTGATAATATGAGCATGGTAGTTGCCTGAATAGCCATTTTTCATCTGCTTATTTGATAGGTACTAAACAGTGCAGGATATTAGGAGACTTTACAAATTCTATCTTCACCACGAAAGAATGCCAATTTATATATTTAGAAAGAACAATATTTTATGGCTCATTCATTTTTACATTTGTATAACTTAGAGAAATCTTTGGGGACTTAGGGAAGTATTAGTGTCTTACTAGAGTCAATAACATTAGGTTTCATTAAAATATTAAAACAATAATTAAGTTGAAAAGTTTTATATAGGCTTCATCTGTAACCCCACCCCCAGGTCAGTTAACTGAATAATTTTAATGTGCATACTCCAGTACTCTTGTAACATATAATGATAAAAATTTCAAATATCTGGCATGAAAAATGCTTAAAGGAGGTCAAAGTAGACTCCATTACAAAAGGTAAATGGAAACTATAAAGGCTAACTTATTTGTGATCCTCAAGAAAGCTAAAAATAATATTATAACAGATGCTTCATCAGGAACATACCTACTAGCAAATTTTTAAGCTTATAATTCACCTAAAATATGTGTACAAGTTTCATGAAGAATAAAATATGGTTTCATCTTCTGTTTCATTTTCATCTCATGCTGTTAGAGATTTTTCAGAAGTAGTTTGCATTAATCCACCTGACAACAGAGCCGTATGTTATCCTTGCAGCCTCTCACTCAGTGTATTCTCCTAACAATCAAACACAATCTCAACTTTAATATTATTTTTCACCCTGTCAAATGCAAGTTTCTTAAAATAGGAAGATGATGGATATTTAAATATTACTTTTGCAAATTGATTTTAAAATCCTTTGTGGGTATTTTAAAAATTAGCAACATATAAAGAATTGTTTTTCACCTTTTCCATTTTAAAATTTGCTAATGCTGTTTGCTGTTCTGCTTGAAATTTATTCATCTTTACTGATAACTTTCCTTCTTTATTTTTAACATTTTTTAAATCAACGAGATTATTATTTTTACAGTTATATTTATAACAATATTTGTTATGTTTATGTGATTGTTAAATGTTTCTTACAGTGTTGTTGTGTTTTTTTTTCTCTCATTATCTTTGGTAGTCCATGCTTCTTTTTGCCTTTTTGGAAGTAACACTAAAACTCATCATTAGTTTATATGTGTTTTTGTTTTTCATAAATAATTAGTGACTGTAGACGTAAGACTGTTAACTACAGGACTTCTCTAGACAAATTCTGAGGACAGTGTATACTATAAATTTTGGAATATTTCTATTTGTGGAAAATAATTGTTTCTATACTGAATGTCTTGCCTCTGTACATGCTAACTGTCCAAATGTGATTTAATACATAAGATCTCACTGCATTGGCTGTACTCTGTTAAATGTAGACATGGGAAGAAGGCAAATGCAGTTCTATACTATTGTATTTCTCCTTTTGAAGGAATGGCTACAGTATGTTCTCAGTGTGGAAGGTCTAGGAAGTTCCAATTCATCAAAGTGAGAAACTATGTACACATATAAAGCTGTTGTTATTATTATTATTATTGTTGTTGTAAGCATGATACTTCATGTTAGAAGGAAACAGTGATTAAGGCCACAGGTTTTTGCTCTTAGCAAGCTTAGAAAAGTAAATACTACTGAATGATGAGTAATATGACAGAAAGAAGATGCCTGAAGGAACATGAAGGAGAGACATAGAATTTCAGATTTATCCAATACTGTTGCTTATATAGTGAGAATTATAAGAATCTCAAATACTAGGAGGTAACAAATGGTGGGAGAGGTTCAAGTAGAACAACTTTCATGCAGAAAGTGGAGACAATAAAGCTGGCTAATTTGAACATTGAGTAATTTCTCAGAGCTAAGGTACAAAATAGAGACATCGCAGAGGTCAGTCAGGTATGAAATCTCAGAAGACAGAATCACTGCTCAAATGCTGAGGCAACGTCAGTTAATCGCAGGGGTGGGCTGGGAGCGTCATCTAAGCCCTATCAAGAAAGTAGGAAAGAAATTTTACAGAAGTCTATGGAATAAAATCACATCTTTTTGTCTTTCTCTTCTCTCATATAGTACATCCCAACAGCAGTTTCACCTCTCCTGACTCCTCCCAGTCTCCTCCCAACTCCTCTCTTTCAAAGATCCACTCCTGCACTTCCCTTCAAAAAATAAAAAAGTGCCAGCCAGACTCCCAGAGACATCAAGCAAACACAGCATAACAAGTTACAATAAGACCAGGCACAAACATAATCAAGGCTGGACGAGGGAACCCAGTAAAAGGGAAAAGGTCCCAAGCTCAGGCAAGAGAGTCAACAGCAGCTCCCACTCCCACTGTTAGGAGTCCCACAGGCACATCAAGCTACAGGACCATAACATATGCAGAGGACGTAGCTCAGACCCGTAAAATCAGGGTCTTAATAGAATACGGGAGTAAAGGGACACATCCAGAATTTTGCCTTGAGCATCAAGAATATTGTAAGGGGTTTGGTTTTAGCTTTAAAGGTTTAGATGAAATTAGTATTATTTTTAAAAAAGATGTCAAAGAAGCCGGTGGGTAACATGAGTCCCATACAGAGATGAGGCTTGAACTGAGCTTTGACAAATCAGAAAAGTCACTAAAGTAGGAGAGATTCCTCAGTGTAAGATTGCTGGGTCCTAGGATTCTAGAGTCACCCCAGGATGCAAGAAATAGGTGTGCATGAAGTGAGACTGATGAACGCAGTCAGAGGATGAGAGAGGCGGGCAGAGTCTGGAGGAAAATGCCTTAAGAACGCAGTGTGCTTCAGTCAGTCATGATGAGCATTGAGGTGACTCCAGTAAATGCAGCAGGAGGTCATCCTCATGCGGGGGCGGGGGGGGGACACCTGTGTGGAGGAATAGTCGGAAAAGCCAACTTCAATGCCAGATGCTAAGTGGTCAAAGAGGAAGTGAAAAAACTGGAAAAAAAAGAAGAAGACTATACCTCCTATGGACTTGATAATACTGTAGACTCATTTAACTCCTCCTAATACATTAATTTTCTTCTATACATAATCATAATTGGATTGTCACATAACTTTCAAAATATTCAATTTGTCAGTTTCTATTTTGGCTTCTGTTCTGAGGAAATAACTGAAATGTTCCATGTATTTTGACTTCTGAATGCTGCTTTTTACAAAAATCTATCACTCCTGTGTGATTTTGAAATGATTGACCCTTTGTGCTACCTGAGACCCGGGCTGAAACTGTAACCCACCCTCTCTCATCCCCTTAGAACATTCATTCACTTTGATGATTAGACACAAGATGTCCTGTCAGATTCATGGGGCGGAGGGACATCATTACAGGGTAGTATTAGACATTATTATAGTTTATATTATCCGCCATCATAATTGTCACTTAATGGAAAAAATGCAGAGTGGATTATTGTAACTTTATTTTGATGGAGACATATCCCTACATGGCTCAGTCATGTAAGCTGCACTTTCTAAGCATCCACAGGTGGATTATAAGGAACACCAGCTGCAGTGACAGACACACTTATGTTCAAGGTACTCTCCACCAAATGTGACTGGAAGGGATGGTTCCTTTTGTTTCCCCGTAGGCACAGTTCCTTCTCAGCGTGATACATTGCAGTTCCTCAACCTTCTCTGTCACTTTTTCTGTCCATACTTGAAAGCACTCCTTTATAGAGTTTTCTGATAAGAGTTTCAGAAAAGAATGTGACTGTAAAGATATCATGTGCTGTATTTAGCCCTGTTCTGCATAAAATAAAAAAGTCCAAATGACAAGGGCTTTGTAACATGCCGCAGTAAAGGAATGCTGTAACAAATACCGTTAGGAGCAAGATAATCACATTTTAGTACCTGATTCTGCCTTTTAGAGGTTAGCTCAGATGACTTTACTATTGCATTTTTGATAGGTTATAGCTAGGAAACATAAATTTATGGCTAGTTAAATAAAATATCAAAGTGATTTTTGTTCATTCCCAATTCTGCAGCTCTGTCTTCCAACAACAGCTGCTTTAGCTCTGTGGTTGTGTCACAAGAGCAGTGAGCATCCTTATCCACCTGCATGGTGCAGTGGCACTGTGGACACCAGGGTTTCCATTTTATATTCTCTCCCTTCAGATTGTTAGCAATGTTTTTCTAGCTGAGGTAAATTCAAAGGTCATCCACCTCTTTGATGGCCAGCTGCTGACATCTGTTCGCAGCTAATTTCATTGTTCACATCTGCCACATATGATCTTGTTGTCTCACTCATGGCTCAAGTAATCTCTGCCTTTTGTATTTCTTATTTTACTCTTTGTTTTCATTAAACTTTCTTGAGACAAACATTCTACATTATACAGGCTAAGTTGAAATACTGCCCGTGAAGTGGCTGTCGTTCAAAACATGGTCATCGAACCACTCCATGCTTGTTTTTTCACTTAAGAATTCAGTATTTGGACTGTAGACAAGGCTCAACAGTAAAATGCACTGGCTGCTCTTCCATAGCACCCACAATTCCCAGAACACACATGAAAGCTCGCAACCAGCTCTAACTCCATTCCCAGGGGATCTGACACACTCTTCTGCCCTCTGCTGGCACTGCATTCATGTGGCGCACAGACATACATTCAGACAAACACCCATACAAATAAAATAACTAAAATCCCCTCCAAAGAGAGGAGAGAGAGGGGGGTGGGGGAAAGAAAGGAAGAGAAAGGAAAAACAATGAAAGAAGGAAGGAAGGAACCCCAAATTCAAGGAGGGGGGGGTTCCTGGTGCTCCCCTTGCAAGCGCTCTATAGCTTGTCTTTCTCTATGCTGATCTAAGAGTAATAACAGTAGAAACAAAGAACTCTGAGCTCTTTGTCCAGCTCCCCTACTTCCTCGTTCTTTCCCTTACATTTCTAGATCATAATAAACAGTTTTCTTCACTCTGCCTCTGAACATCCTGGTATCACAAGACTAAACCTGATGCAGTTCCCTCTTGACGCTTTACATCCCCCCCCCACCCCCCAAAAAAGCATGGTAGGTGTCCAAATGATTTTCTGTCCCACCTCCATTTTTTTGTTTATGTTAGTTTAATTTTCTGCCATTGGCTTCCTCCTAGTTCTAGGCATCACTGGGAAGTTCATTGTTTATGCTGTTTCTCTTGTATAATAATGTAGAAAATTTTGGCCAATGGAAAACTGAGGATGAGCCCAAGTTTGAGGACCGGCCGGGCTACATAGCAAATTCAAGACCCAGTCTCATAAACAAGTTTGTCTTTCCTATGCTAGCCAGTATAATAAAATATTTATTTATTTGCTTTTATTTATATGAATACACTGTAGCTGTCATCAGACACACCAGAAAAGGTCATCAAATCCCATTACAGATGGTTGTGAGCCACCATGTGGTTGCTGAGAACTGAACTCAGGACCCCTGGAAGAGCTCTTAACCTCTGAGCCATTTCTCCAGCTCCAGCTAGCCAGTATAATAAATGCATGGGAAACAACAGGAGGTGAAACCAAATGCAATTTCTACTTTTGTTTTTACATTTATTAAATGAAGCATACATGAAGCAAATGATTTCAGAACTTACTCATAAGCTCTCAATTATTGTATTGTGCTTTGAGAGTTATTATACAAAGAATCTGTCTGATCCAGAAAATGCCCATTACTTAACTTCAAAGGTATAATTGGTACTAATTAGACCAAGCAACAGGTAACTAGTGGGAGCAGAATGATTTTCCCAGGAAGTGGATGAGGGAAATTGAAAAGTTCTGCTAGGTTACATAAGGCTTGGCCAATGTGTTTCAAGTCAAGATAAAGAGTTTTAAAAAACATGATAGTGGATATGGTTAGATCTGAAAAATAGATAAGGGGTCCTTGACGAGCCATGAATTATTGTAGGTGACTTGCCATCATACACAGATGATTTAGATTGCATATGACTAGGATAACTATATGATGGTATCCTAAAGAGCTCTCAGATGACATTGTGAGAACAGTCATAGGACAAGAGTGAAAGCATAGAGCCTTGTGGTAGTCCAGACGAAATGTCTCTACCGTAGAACAGTGGGTCACAGTCTGTAGCATGTATTATAGACACCAGAAGTACTTATCTAAAGAGATGATTGGGAATCATCCACAACGTTGGATTCAGTAGGTGTGGAGTGCAGCAAGTGATGCTTATGCTGATGATCCAAGGGCCTCACTTTGAAAGCCATTGGCCTAGAGGGTAATATTAAAGAGATGGAAAGATTGATTCTTTACTGATGTTAGCATGGCAAGTTTCCATCAAAATACCTGAGGTATATTCAAATTTTGCTGATATATTTTCATTATTTCAAACTAATTTGTAAGTTTATAAAAATCATTTAATTGCAATGAATTCACAAGTAAAAAGATCATGCAGCTAGATCAAAGTGCCACAAAAACATTTTCCCATCCCCAAACTCTACTCAGTGAACTTCACAGTGAAACGTGGCCATTCGAAGCCATGAAGCTTGGCTTACTTAGGCTTTTACGCTTTCACTACCAATTACATTTTTTTTTTTGCAATTATCTGCCACAATAAAAGAAGAAAAAAAGACCTAACGGAGTTGAAACCAGAAAAACAATTAGCTTTCTATATCCTCTTCACAGCTCATGTGTCCTTCTGCCTGCATCTGATGCTTCCTCATGTGATATTATCCTCCTTTTGATTTTTTTAATTTAATCTACCCTATGGATTATTTCAAACTTTGTTGTTCAGTTTACAAATAGTTGAGACCTTTATTGAAACCTTAGTGATTTCTGATTTATTTGTGACTTTAAAGGATAATTTACATCGATCCAGTCTTTTTTAATTGACAGATTTAGTTTATATTGCAGGATCTTATTTATTGCATTTTATTTGTTTACTAACCTGTCAGTGGTCATATGTGTGTATATGGTACATAAGAATATCAGAGGACAACTTGTGGAAGTCAGTTCTCTCCTTCCAACATGGAATCATACTCAGCTCATCAGCTACCCATGGGGCCATGTTCTTAGCCTTCAGGCTCCAGAACCCATTTAAGTGTTCTAAAATGATTCCTGTTTTTTAAAAATAGTGTGGCGGCAACATCTGTTGAAGGCCCTGTGAATGCCAGTGATCCAAGTTGCTAAATGACCCTGCTGTTGTCAATTTACTCACTGAATTTCAGTCTTGTCTGTTCCTTAGAGAAGTGTTAGCCTGCAACACAGATTGGGGGTATTCCTTTCAAGTCTCACTTCATGCATTTTATAGCACTGTATTGGGTGCATACATAATTAGAATCATTAACTGCTTTATTGATTTTTTTAAAAT
The DNA here is from genome assembly GCA_902729485.2 of Mus minutoides. Classification (NCBI taxonomy): domain Eukaryota; kingdom Metazoa; phylum Chordata; class Mammalia; order Rodentia; family Muridae; genus Mus; species Mus minutoides. The sequence continues at coordinate 157,884 of LR750507.1, read as the reverse complement.
TGTGAAATGACCGTAATCCCTTAAAAAAAAAAAAGTATTATAGACTCTCTTATTTTGTAATGATTATTCTGGCTCACTTTTCACTATTCATATGGTATATCTTTTCTGTGATTTCATTTTTTACAATTATGATTTTATATTTACTTGGGTTTTTCCTAAATAGCATATGGTTGAGGCTTAGGCTCCCCCCCCTACACACACACACAATTTGATATCTGCCTTTTACTAAGCCACTTATATTTCATGTTATTATTAATATGATTCAGTTTCAATCAGCTGAAACATTTTCTATTTTAGCCTAATATTTTTTTCTCTCAGGGTCTATATATTTTAATAGTCTATTTAGTCCCTTAACTTACTCTTTTAAAAAGTGGTTGCTCTCCTGGACCTATTGACCCAAGCTCGGAAGCCCAAGGACCTGGAGGCAGAGGCTTTTAAAGGGTCTCAAGTTTGAGGCTTCCTGAATAGCTCAGTGATGCTCTTTCTTGAAAAATTTAAAAGAGGGCTGGGGATATATTGTAGAGTACATGGGTGACACCCTAGATAGCATCACCAGGGCCACAATAAAAATTAAAATGCAGCTATTAGATTTACACTATATCATCCTATCACCTTCAAATATTATACCACTTCATGAATAATAAATTTTATTAATTTCCACTTCCTTCCCCAAGTCTTTGTGCTGTTGCTGCCATATATTTTATATCTATAAATATATAAATTATACAAATATTAATTCCACTATTCCTTTTTTTTCTTTAAACAATATAATTTTGCATTTTCTGTTGCTATAACAAAATATGTGAGGTGGACACTATAAAGAACAGAAGTTTATCTCATCTTGACTGAAATCTAGAGATCAAGCAGCCCCAACCAACTCTTTAGACTTCTTCAAGGCAGGGTCCCCAAAATCAGAGGCAGAAAGTGAAATGACCCACAGGTGGGTCTTGTTAAGAAAACTACATGAATCACTTTTGACGATAGTGTCATCCCACTGGGCAACACAGTGGGAGGTTCTACCACCTTCAATACCATGGCACTTCTAAAGACGTGAACCCTTGGGGAACACACAAGCCACATCCAGTCTGAAGTGCATAGTCATCTTCCAAGCACATTAAAAAAAAGTTTTCCTTTCCATGACCTCATTTTTGCTTTAAAAAAAAAAATAAATCAAGTTTTCCATCTAATATTTCATTCTTCCTGAATCTTTTTCTTGAGTCTCCAGTAGTGCGGTTCTGCTGTGGGTTGTTTTCCCTCATCCTTTTCTTTTTATGTGACATTCCTTTTCAAAGAGTACCTTGTGAGCTGGGCAGAGAGATAGTCACCTGTATCCAGCTTAATGTGGGAGGCAGAAGGATCATGGGTTTGAAGGCATTCTGGTCTATATAAAGACTTGTTCATGGCCACTCTGAGCTACTTGGACCTTTAATAACACAGGCGCTGGGTGGGGGTTGCTCAGTGGTAGAGCACTTGCTGAGCAACCCCCACCCAGAATTTGATCCCAAACACTGCAAATAACTTTTTTTTTTTTCATTAACATAGATTTCAAATTTGGTTGATTTTAGTCTTTTAAAGTTCTTTTTACCTTGCTACTTCTGAAATTACGTCTGTGGCTCTGGTTGATTTTATCTCCTGCATGTTAATTTTCCCCTGTATTAGCAGTTTGATCATGAAGATTCTTAGCACGATTACCTGTTTCCTCTTAGTATCTGTTAAGCACCTTGAATATGTGAGTTTAGTCATTCATAACCATTGTTTCTTCAGTAAGTATCCATCTGTCTTTATTTCTGTGATGTGTGTCATATGTATTCTGCCCATGTCAGATACTAATTTCAGTAGTTACCTCTCTTCCATTGTGGCTAGTATTAGTCGTGTATTTTTCTCTGTCATTGACAATTCTTAGTTAATTGTCTAGTCTGTTGTCAATACCACGCAGAATGTTTCCCATTTTGTGGATTATGTGTTACATGTAGTTTCCACTACCCTGCTTTAAGCTCCTGGTGGACCTCACTCCCAGCCCAAAGAATATTTGATTTGCAGATGGAAAACACACACACATACACACAGGGGGGAGGGAGAGAGAGAGGGAGGGAGGGAGGGAGGGAGGGAGGGAGGAAGAGAGGGAGGGAGGGAGGAAAGCACTCAATTTCAACCTGCCTGATTGGCTCAATTGCTGGGCACTTCTACCCTCCCACAGCTAATTTGCCCTTCCCAATATTCTTTACTCTGCACCTCTTTTTTTTTTTTCCAAAATTTTTTATTAGATATTTTCTTAATTTACATTTCAAATGCTATCCTGAAAGTTCCCTCTCCCCTCCCCCCGCCCTGCTCCCCTGCCCACCCACTCCCACCTCTTGGCCCTGGCGTTCCCCTGTATTGGGGCATATAAAGATTGCAATACCAAGGGGCCTCTCTTCCCAATGATGGCCAACTAGGCCATCTTCTGCTACATATGCAGCTAGAGACACGAACTCTGGGGGTTCTGGTTAGTTCATATTGTTGTTCCTCTTACAGGGTTACAGACCCCTTCAGCTCCTGAGGTTCTATCTCTAGCTTCTCCATTGTGGGCCCTCTGTTCCATCATATAGATGACTGTGAGCATCCATTTTTATATTTGCCAGGCACTGGCATAGCCTCATAAGAGACAGCTATATCAGGGTCCCTTCAGTAAACACTCGCAGTCCTATGCAATAGTGTCTGAGTTTAGTGACTGATTATGGGATGGATCCCCCGGTGGGGTAGTCTCTGGATGGTCCATCCTTTCGTCTTAGCTCTAAACTTTGTCTCTGTAACTCCTTTCATGGGTATTTTGTTTCCTATTCAAAGGAGGAATGAAGTATCCAGGCGCTGGCTGATGTTCTTGTGTTTTACTCTGCACCTCTGAATCTGCCCTTAGCTTAGTGTCCTGGTTACCTTCTCCTTGTTCAAGAACCCAAAACTGTTAGTTCAGCTTAGTTGTGTTTCTAATTTTCCACCTGAGAAAGTAGCCTATGGCAGCTCCGCCCAAGAGCTCACATGGCTGGTCATCTTTTCTCCCTCCAAAGCATGGTCAAATCCCTCTTCCTACATTTCTTAGCCTGCCTTAGGGGACCTAGAGGTCGCACCTCTTTCCTTCCACCCTGCAGTTGGCCCCTGGCATCTTTATTGTTCAATCAAGAACCAGTTGGGGAACGGGACCTTGGCATCAGCAACTCTCCCTACAATTATGCCCATCACCTCCAGTTCAGACTTGCTATTTGTGCTGCTCATTTCCCACTGTATTCTCCACTTATAGAACTTATATTTTCAATACCTGTATTGTCATCCTTTTGTGCTAACGTTGTAATTTGTATTATCTGTCCCTGTGGAGTGAATTTTTGCTGTTTGGAATCACATTTTCCTGTTACTTCTCTGCTGGTGACATGAGCCAGTTCAAGCGAGATTAGATTATATTAAATGCAGGTTTATTGGGAAGCTACTCTTGGGTGATGTCTTAGTTGGGTTTTCTATTCCTGCACAAACATCATGACCAAGAAGCAAGCTGAGGAGGAAAAATATTATTCAGCTTACACTTTCACATTGCTGTTCATCACCAAAGGAAGTCAGGACTGGAACTCAAGCAAGTCAGGAAGCAAGAGCTAATTCAGAGGCCATGGAGGGATGTTACTTAACTGGTTTGCTTGGCTTGCTTTCTTATAGAACCCGAGACTACCAGCCCAGCGATGGTCCCACCCACAAAGGTCTAGTAGGCCCTCCCCACTTGATCACTAGTTGAGAAAATGCCTTACAGCTGGATGGATCTGATGGAAGCATTTCCTCAAAGGAGGCTCCTTTCTTTGATAACTCCAGCTTGTGTTGACACAAAATCAGCCTGTACAGGAGAGTTCACTGACCCCAGGGAAGGAGGCCAGAGAAGTCACTTTGGAAAGGGAAAGAATGAAGAGGGGAAAGAGAAAGGAAGAGAGTGTGCACAGAAATAGGGCAAGTTCACTGAGAGACCCAATTGTGTGTGTTATACAGGGATGAGACTCTGAGGGAAGGGCAGCCAAACCTCTGGTCTGAAAACAGGGCTGGGGACAAGGGATGCCAGGTAGGGACTAAGGGATGCTGGGAGAACCTGGAAGGCAAGTCTGTTTTGGTATATAAGATATCCATGTCAGTCCCTTGTCCCAGGATCTGAAACCAAACACGAACCACTTCCCCTCTGTGCTACCATGCTGGCAGGCTTGATTTTGTGTGGAAAAACAGAGTACTGCAGTCTTGTCATGTCCAGAAGATGCTGTTTGACTCTGATCCTCCCCAACTTCTGGCTTAAAATTCTTCCCCCTCCACTTTCATGATGCCTGCTGAACATTACAGAGGTAAGAGTTGATATAGATGCCCGATTTGTGGCTCAACCCTCAGCAAATAGCTATTCTTTGCAGTTTAACTAGTTACAAATTTCTGTGTTAATCACTGTCCACTTCACAAGGCAACATCTCTTCTGATGTGGTCTGAGAGCTGCAATAATCAAAGGGTGGAAAGGTAAAAATTTAGAAAGCAGTTTGATATTATATCCATTTACCAGAACAATAGTAGGTTTACCCATAGGCCCTGTGAGCTGCCTCCCCATGGGTTCTTGACACGATTTATAGTAACAGACATGTTTCCTCCTACAGATTAAATCTTAAATCCAATCAGCAAAGCCATAGTATATGTGCCATTATTCTATCCATGTGCATAGCCTGGTGTGGCATTTCACAGGATTCAGTTGGGTAAAACTTGATAACTATCTACCACTACCACCCTTTGCAACCCATAGTACATTCCAGTAAGTGCGAGCCAACAAGAAGGAAGCTTCATGGTCAGTACCAAGTTGATTTCTCCATGTCCTGTGGCCAATGTGTGGTCTACAGCAATGATTATGGTCTTGCCATGAAGTTCTAATGGACAACCAACAGCAATGACAATAGTCTATATGGTTTCAGAAGAGCAGGGCTTCGTTTAAGACACTTCATACTGCCCGGCATGGTGGCGCACGACTTTAATCCCAGCACTTGGGAGGCAGAGCAGGCGGATTCTGAGTTCAAGGCCAGCCTGGTCTACAGAGTACGTTCCAGGTCAGCCAGGACTACACAGAGAAACCCTGTCTCAAAAAAACCAAAAATAAATAAATAAATAAATAAATAAATAGGCGCCTCCTAGCAGCAGCTTGAGTGGGGAGCATCCCACACCCCACACTGGCATTGGACTTTTATAGCAGTCCACTGCTTCTAAGAACATATTCCCTGTGTAGGGTAACACCAATTCAAATTATATGAACATGTGTATGTGTGCTTATAAAAATAATAGGTTTCCATAAGTCTTTTTGAAAGATCTTTAGTATTTCTTATCCTCACTACCACCGCCATCTCTAAGCTTCCCTTTCTCTTGATAACACCTATGTTCTACTAGGCCCCCCACATTTAAGACCCTTCTCCCTGTACCAATACTCTTTCTAGCTTCTTCAATCCTACAAGTATTCCAAATTAAATACACAAGTCCAAAAATTTGACTGTAACATACAATACACATATGTGTCTGCTTTTATGGGTCTTTTTCTTTACTCAGCAGAAAACTAGTACTTTATTCTAGATTTCTTATAAATTTCTTTATCAGTACTATGGTTTACTAGTATGACAGGCTTTGTGCCACCTTTATATCTGAAATTCTGAAAGATATCTCTAAACCGTGGAAAAATTATAAATCTAAGATCCTTGATTTTGTGTTTACTTAAAAAGTGGGTATTATGTAAAGAAATGAGGTCTTCTCAGCTCATGGTCCTGAAGATTTGAGAGCATGGTTTTCATGGTCTCAACTAACATGGACTTGGACAGGAGAGAGGAGAGGAGACGTGGAGACCATGAAGGAGCCAGGCTGGTTCTTCTAAAACAGCTCATCTTCTATAAAGCCTTATGCACTATACAAGATTAAGCATTAATCTCTTCAAGAGAGCAGTCAGGGCTCAATCACCTTCCACTCATCCCTACCTCCTAAAAATCCTGTCATCTTTTTTCTACTTTAACTATCTACACTTTATAATTCCTTGGTATCATTTCAGTGGAAATTTGTACTTGAAATTAGGACATTAAAGAAAAAATTATAATCTTTTCAATAAGCCAACCAAGAAAGCTTACTCAAATTAGTATTCGGTCCCTGTGGTAATCCCAAGCACAAGGTCTTCTGGCTCTCTTGCATGTGAGCCCTTAGCCTCTTCCCTTACCACACAAGCCTGACCTGAAGACACACAGAAACAGATCACACGTGAACCGACCATAGTTTACCATGAGAGGAAACACTTGCATCCACTGATTTTTAACAGGAGTAACATTAGCTCACATTTATTGAGGACTATTCTGTATATAGTCAGTTGCCCAGAAATTTTACATACATCCTGTGCTTGACGAAATACACTTAATCATCCTGTTAAGTGGACAGATGAAAAAAAATGTACACTAGGCTAAGTATGGGATCAGAACTAAAGTTCTAAATTCCCTTGCCCTAAATTAAGATCTTCATCCTCCAAGACCTCCTTCTAACCTTAGCCTTCCCGCTGTGCTGACATTAGCTTGCTTCTCTAGTCCTTATTAACATACTGCATAGGTTTGTTTTGTTGTCCTGGTAATTCATGAATACCTTCTTTCCCAGTGTCCTTCCTGAGCTCTGAAGACAGACACTACAGGTTTTACATTCCTAATAGACTAGAGATCTTGGTTAAGGTTCTGCAGTCACCCTATAGACCAGCAGGTGAGCACCCGCTGACTCCTCATGGAACAGAAAAGCTTTCCTTTGTGCTAACTACCAAAATCCTTCACTTGGCTAACTGCTTAGTAAATCAGAAATGTGGGACTACACATCTTGACAACTTTATATTTGGATAAATCCATGAAGACAATAAACTCAAACTTGGCCATATTAAGTATTTAGAATATCTGTAACATTTTAAAAGCAAAGTCGTTTAATTGTCCAGAATTCATTTGTCCAGCTAAAATCTGATGCTGTCGAGCACACTACAGTCATTATACAATCCAAAAACCTAGCTTTTCTGTGCAATGACTTCTCATTCCTATGCCCTAACGTTCTTCCCACTTTGCAGAATTGAAGGGTTATGAATCAAGTCATGCATTCAACGAGGCTTTCCTATGGGGCTACTGCTGCCTAATACAGCTGTATATCATAAGAATTGTGAGAATTAAGTGGTGCCTATTAAATGAGAGAATCATGGCAGAATTAGAACTAAGTATATAAGGTTTAATATATGGTGACTGGAAATCAGATAACAGAAAAAAGACTTCATACAGAGCTTGTCTGGTCTGTAACAAGTGTTCTATAAATGATATTTTCAGATATGTAAATCATATGATAATTTATTGTTTCTTTGAATATTGTCTAGCTAACAAAGTTTACTGTGAGCTAGTCACATAACCACAATTGCAATATACTGTGACATCACAGTTGTAGAAATGTACAAGCCTAAATTAAAGTTAGATGCACTAAATTTTCTTTATCCTTAGAATTATCAACAGTCATTATCACAAACAGTTGAAATTCCATGACCCTCAAAACACAAATGCACATACATACATACATGCATACATACCAACCAAGCGATTACGAATACTGAAATAGCATGAGATGTCTGCATAACCACTTGAGAGTCCCTGTGTATCAGTCAACCCCCACCTCCAGTTAGATTGACTGCTTTGACAGAAGAAACCTACCTTAGGATAAGTACCTCCTCCAGCTCCCTCCTTTGACTGGAATATTCAGTGCCACACATTTTAGCTGATATATAGCTCATTAGTTTTCAAAGCATTTTAAATTGCTCACAAGCTTAAGTTAATAAGGTGTCATCTTTTTCATACAAATAAAAATAGGCAAGGATAATTTTGTTTTTATAATGTCAAGGACTTACAATTAGCATCTTCAGAACTTTGTAGTAGTTTAAGTACATGAACTAAACATATTAGTATGCACATTAACATTACTAATAGGAAAGTGTTTACTTCTTGTATTTTTTTCACATATATAGTTTTGTGCACCCTTTGTCATCTCTGTAGTAATAGCACTCTAGAAAACTAACTTTAAAAAAAAAACTGCATTGGCTGGGAGGTGGTGGCGCACACCTTTAATCCCAGCACTTGGGAGGCAGAAGCAAGTGGATTTCTGAGTTCGAGGCCAGCCTGGTCTACAAAGTGAGTTCCAGGACAGCCAGGGATATACAGAGAAACCCTGTTTTGAAAAACCAAAAAAAGAAAAAGAAAAAAGAAAAAACTTCCTTAAAGTATTGAAAAGAATAACATACTTAATGAAAATATTACTTTCCTTAAAATCATTGTCAAAGCAAACATAAATTTGTGGCCATGACTTGTTTTTCTCTTTAGCGTTATACTTGGTACATCAGCTGCCAGCCCACACCCACTGACATATCTCTAGAGCTTGCCGTATGTTTTCAGAGAGATGGATGTTACATATTGCTTTAACCAGTAGTTCACTCAGACACCTATCACTCACTCATATACATCAATTGCCAAACAGCGTATCTTCGCTTCCGTCCTCGTCCAGTAACACAACAAAACAGAAAACAAAATCCTCTAATTACAAAGAAGTGGTTTCTGTAGCTAGAGTTGATAGCTTAGCAGTAAAGGGAGACATATTCTTTTCACAGAGGACCCAAATTTAAGTCCCACATGCAAGTCAGGCACCTCACAAAGACCTGTAACTATTTCCAGAGACTCTGATAATCCCTTCTGAAAGTTAGCACTCATACATACAAAACAAAAAACAAACATAATATATAATTTAAACAAAATTACAGGTTGTAAAAATACCATTTTTATTTTTCTTAAAACTAGTAGCCATTCTTACAGTAAGAAAAACACCACTGCCTCACTAACTTGGAAAACAAAACAAAACAAAACAAAAAAACTTGAAGTAACCCAGGCACCTCAGTCTAACAAATAAACCAAAAATTTTTTTTCAAAATTTAACATTTCAGGTAATTGTCATTTAGATCTGTCATTTATTATTTTAAAATTTTTAAATTATATTAATATTTACTAATTATATCAGCTTCTGCTTAATATTTTTATGACTAACAAGCTAACTTATAGTTGTTATTTTGTTAATATCTAATCATATAGATTGAAATATTTCATAATTTAAATTTTATTTTTGGTAAAATATAGTAGAAAACAACTGTGCCTGGAGGGGGAAAAAAAAGGACCAACACTGTAAACATAGTGTAAGGAAGAAACTAAAGGACAGACGGATGGGTAGGCAAGCAAAGAAAAGGAAAAAAAGAGTTCTATGTAATCAGCAAGTGGGATACTGATTACCCTGTAGGTGCTGCCCGTGTTCCTGTGTTCAGCTGGCCACAAGAGAAGATTGGATGGACAACAACACTCTCCTACCAAACAGGCCTATTTTTTTTTTTTTTTTGTCTACTCTTAATGATAATTAGTCCACTAGAAAGGTAACAGAAGAAGCAAAAAGAGGGAAAATTATGTTTCTAGTTCCACAGCAGTTACAGTATGACATGACTCGTATTTGTGCTTAAATTTCAGAGACTCAATTGATCACTGATGAAGACCCGTGTTTTCATTGATTTATATCACCATATCTGCCTTTTCCTGAAATTAAAGTGACTGCTTATTGCGTGTGAATGAGCTTAGAACACAGTAGGAATAACAAATGTTCATTCTCTTAAAAGTAGTTCTGATGCTAAAGGGTTTGAACCTTGCCTTTCTTATGTAAACTAAGGTAATGCAGTGATTGAAGGCTTTTGTATTGCGGTACCTGATGCATGTGCCATATTTACACATGCATGTGATGATACAGTTCATCACACTCAGTTCACCAAGACAGCTGTAGAACTAGTGGTGTCAGGATGATAAACAGTTTGCTTAGTTGCTTTAGAGTACAAAAATATTCCAAAATGTTCTACAAAAGTGACAATTTGAAATTTAAACTTAAAATGCCTTACACTTTTTTTTACAGCATGCTACAAATGAAAACTGATGAGAAAGTGGATTTGTCTGATGGGAACACAGCAAGCTGCCCATTGAGCCCCATTAAGATGTGCCTTAATCATCCTATTGAATGGAATCTAACAGCAGCATCTCTAGCAAGCTGTACAGTTCATAACCAAAATCTCAAAAATGAAGAAAATTAGTCTGCAGCCCTTGCACTATCTTTATTTTCTATGTCAATATTCTTTCTCATGAAAACCAATTGATACTAAACTGTTTCTAGTCTAGTGATCTGTCTTTGTATTAGGTTATTAGCATTAATCATTTTATTATAATTCTGTTTTTACATACATTACACAAGACCATTGTGGGATTTTACAACAAAAGCAGATTTTGATGTTCTCTTTTTATCGGTGAATTTTTTAATGCCCTCAGCTTAAATATGTTTCTGTGCAGTTTTCACATATAACAAATTCTGTAATTTAGAAAGCTAGTATTGTAAAGATGTGTGATAATGACCTAAGCCATGAACAGTTGTGTAACAGGTGGATGCTAACTACCTTGAAGCAAACTGGGAAAGGTGAAGGTATCAGTTAGAAGTATAGCTCTTCTAAAGTTATATATGTATAGAAAAAGATTAATTAGCTTATCAAATAGCATGTTTTCATTCATTAAAACAAACAAAAAGAAATGGGTTATCAGTTCCCTTTCTGTAATTTAAACCTCTCATCTGTGGGCCGTAAGAGCAATGGCACAATTGCATGTTTACCCTTCAGCAAATCTGTGCCTCGATGGTAAGCAAGAACACTGGTTTAAGTTCACAATTTTGAATGGAAAAAACAAAAAAAGGTAACTGCTTTTAAACCTATTAGTTTTATTGTATTTTAGCAGTTTGTTCCAAAGTTTACAGAGGTATCCTGCAGAAGCAGGATAATATTCCTTAGTAATGCTACTGTGTAAAATCTGAGTAGTAAAACTGCTACTAATGGATCGGTGCTTAAAGTCAGAGAAAAGCAAACTTCAGTAATGTCTACATGATCATATTCCTTTTGGCTACTCTGCTCATATCTAAGTGCGATGATAGTTCATTCCTAGTGGCTTTCCCTGACACCACGCCATTTTAGCCCTGCTTACTTCCTGTTGTCCATGAATTAAAGACAGGGATTTAACAAGAACTATATAACAAGAACTATATCAATAAGAAATATGAAGCACAGGAAGACAGAGCCAAAAGATGAAGAACAACAATGTTTTCATTGGTTCATACCATTACCATATCTGCCTTTTCCTTTAGCTTAATAAGCATTCTTGCTTTGTAACTCTGACTCCTTTTCTGAGTTCTATAAAGCACATGTTATATAGATAGAATAAATAACCTTTTGGTTCTAAAAGCCAGCAATATTACCTTTCACTCCATCTCAGAACAACTGTTAAAATAAATGGCCTCTGATAAATAAATTTAATGAAGCAGAAGCACAATTAATAAAAATTTCATGTTAGGACATTTTTATCCAAATAAAAGGTGTTTCCTTGGGTATGGCTGAAAGAAAAGGGACTACTTTTATACAATTCAAGTTTCAAAATATTTATGTTTCATAACAATTGAATAAGATAACTGAAATTAAAAGTGAAGAAACTGTGCTCATAAATCAGTACATAAAGATGACTTTTTAAAACTTTTATTTCCCATTAGTATTATTTATTATACAAGGTAGAATATATTTTGATGTGCCAAAAACCAATGTATCTTTCATGATTAATGTGTGTGTGGACACCTCCCTAATCTAGAATTCATTCATTAAACTAGTGTTCCTATATAGAAAAATTTAGGAAGAGAAATTACCCATTGAGGTAAAGTTATCAAATACTGAGTGTAGGAATGATGCAGTTTCTCAAAGCCATTGTTTAATGTAAATAAGGAGTCTGAAGTCATGTGGCATCATTCATGTTTCCTGAAACAGAGCAGGCATTTCTGACTTTACCATAGTAACTATTAAAGCAAAGATATAAGCACAACTTCAAAGAACTTCATCCTTATCAGCTCTCTTAACTCAAATCTTCATGAGGAAACTCTGCAAGGTTACGTTTACTTTTCTGTAGCGCAGCTGTTTTGGCTCGCCTGGGTAATCTCATCTTCATTTCTGATGGTGGTTCATGATCACTAAACAGATGTTAAAAACACATTCATTTAGATATAAGCTTTAATAATCAGAATAGTTATAAATAAATAAAACTTTTGGTTTCTCACATTCCAATATTGTGTAATAGCTTGAGTCTAACTAGTAGTAAAACTGCTACTAATAACTAAGCTTAAAACTAAAATTTCAAGCAATAACCAAAAAAACTAATGGCTGGATGGCTGTCCTGCCAAGTGAATCAGAAAATCTAACTAATCTGGTACTTTTTAATCTACTGGTAAAACCTGGTGTCATACATATAGGGAAAGAAGGAAAGCACGAGCTTTTACAGTGAAGCTTGTAATTACAATCGTCCTAAAGAAGGATTTAGAATTCAAGTGAAAAAAACCAAACAAACAATACTATGTTATCTTAATTTAGTATATTGCTAAAACATTGTAAAGTCCCCCCAAAAGCACTTTAACCAAGGCTTAATCTAAGACAACATGCAAGTTCCAACACCAATGACTAAACGAATACAAGACAGCTACAAACTTCTCAAGCTCAACCTTGTCTTTGTAGTGACTAAAAGAGAAAAACTATTAACACAAACCACTAGTACTTTAAAGTTATAAGCAGAATGGTAACTGAAAGAATCTAAATGTTATCTAAATCAAGATAATAGTTACATATATAAGGTCATGTAAACAGAATACATGGAAATACATGGAAACTCTTGTTTCCATACAAAGAGAATATATCAAACTAAAACTGATACCAACTAATAAAAATATATACCTCTTCATAAGTCAAATGTTCTAGATCATTTCAGACTATTGACCAAGATCACAGATAATTATGGTTTTTACTATCTGGTAATATACAAAGTTTCTCTCACAAGAAAATTATAATATTCTACTTCTGAGCAAAATGAAACTGACTGGCATCTTCTATGTCTTATAGAAATACATGACATACCTTTCAGAGTCTGTCCCAGCAATCTGGCGTCTCCTATTGGTCTTAGATGAAACTGGCGCTTTTCTACGTCCTTAAAGACAGCATAACTTACTGGCATAATGTTTAATGGTTTCGTGTTTCTAAATCTGGTTCCCAAGCCATCCAAATCTTTTACTTTCAGCACAACAATCTTTTTCAATACATTTCCTTATTCCTATCCACTCTGATGTTGTCAATACATAGTGGAGGGGGAAATACTAAAATTTATGTAAATTTCTTTGGATGAGCACTACAAATATGTGACCAAGAGGCAAACTTTAGGTCACATGTGATGACAAGAACATCTCAGGCTGATGTGATAGATTGGTAAAGTTCTGGCTTTGTTAAGGATAGAGTTTAAGTACCAGAACCCAAATAACAGTGAGGTATGGTAGGTAGCACATGCTTATGATCCCAGCACGAGGACGGTAGAGACAGGCAGGGGCTCTGCCTAGATCCCTAGGTGGCCAACTAGCCTAGCCTACTTGGAGCACTTCAGACCAGTGAGAAACTCGTGCCTCAAATGCAAGTAGACCATGACTAAGGAGTCTCCACATGAAAACTTATGCACACATAAATGAATGATCACACGCTCATAAAACAGTTTTCTCTTAGAGCAGAGGTAGAGTTAATATAGAAAAACTAACAAAAATATTACAAGGGCAAGCTCAATCAATGAACAGTTTCTAAATGGAACTGTGTATATATATATATATATATATATATATATATATATATATAGCTTAGCTAGTCTGTCCTCAAATTGATGAGCTCAAGCTATCCGCACACAGCCTCTAAAACAGCCATTATTACATCTGACATTGTACCTGGCTTCAAAAGAAATTTAAACAGCAAGATACAGGTAGCTTGTAAAACACTTAAACTTATACATAGAAAATTCAAATGTGTTCATAAATATAATCCAATGTTTTTTTTTAAAAAATAAGACCTTTTATTCACCAGGGTTTACTTGTTATATTCTACAAGGTTGAAAAGGACTAGGGACTGTGCTCAGTGAGTAGCATGCTTGCCTAGCATGTACAAATCCTGGTTGGCTCAACCATGTAAAATGGAGCATGGTAATCCAACACCTATAGTCCCAACCTGTAATCAGAAGTTCAAGGTCAAAATAGTGACTTTGAAGCTATCCTAGGATATATGAGAACCTATACTGAAAAAAGAGACTATAACAAATTTGGCCTGCATTGTTCTTCATTTATAAGAAATAAAATGTAGTATGTATACATTAAGTTTGAACTATTAAAAAATGGAGTTTTCATACTTTAGTCTGTAACTAAAAGTAATCTGATCAAAATCAATTGTTCACTTGACAATTTATTTGAAAACTGTATATTCTATTCATTGTTATATATTTCCACCTCATATTTTATTTATTTGTTTTCAATAATGTATTTATCCCCAAGAAAACATCCAAAAATATGGAAGTAATTTGGAACAATATCCAGTAATTGTTGTTTAAATAACTGGTTTGTTATAAAACAATGTTATGGCCAGATTCTATTCTAGAAAAGATTAAATATACTTAGAACAGAGCCATAGACTATTTTCAATAATTAAAATCATGTTTGGCTCCTGGGGTGACTATTAGTGTTCTTGATGGTAGGTCTGCCTGGATGTACTTTCTTATTCTTCTGTAATAAGCATGCATTGCTTTTGTAATAAGGAATTAATAAAACAATTTTAAAAGCCTTGAATTTCAGATGTTTTTCAAAATGGTCCCCTACTATTAAACATATTTATTCCAACAAATATTCTACTGATGGATACCCCTTGGGAAATTGACTGGAAGAAAAATGAAATTAGATGGGGAAAAGGAAGTAAAAATAAATGCAAAAACTTGGGAGGGGAAAATGCTCATTCACATACAAAAAAAGCCTAATACTTCTAATACTAATACTGCAAAATAAAACTCATTTAACTTCTTTTTTCTTTCCTTTTTTTGGTTGATACCAGGCTCTCTACATAGTCGTGGCTGTCCAAGAATTCACTCTGTAAACCAGGCTGGCCTAAAAACTCAAAGAGACCTGCCTGCTTCTGCCTCCCAAGTGCTAGGATTAAAGGTACATACTCCATGCCTGGCAACTTAACCTATTCTTAATTTATCCCCAAAGAGCCCTTTATTGTATAATGTTTTGTACATATTTATTCAAAAGCACATGGAACAACAATGAACTTAAAATCTTCAGAAAAAGCAATAATCCCTATCATCGAAGGAAGTAAAGCAGTTATGCATTCCCAAGACATTCAAACATTTCTATTCCTAAGAAAGTAAAGAGAAGGAAGCTTGCAAAGTTAGTGTTCTCCCTGGAAAACATTGCACTTCAAGGTGCAGTCAATGTACACATTACCTCTTTTAGTTTTTCCTTGTGTAGATTTTGATGTTTGAGTTCCTTTTCCATCCCTCAGAGGAGTCATATATTCTTCCATACATGGAATCATACAAAAATACAAAAAGTACAGTCCTATTAGCAATTCCTGAATGGGTATAATGAATCACCATTCCAAAAGTGTGAATCTTACAAAGTAAAAGCTCCTGGAAAGACGGTTAGTAAGAAATGAACTCAAATAAGATTGAAAGGTAGAATAAATACATAATTAATAGCTTTTTTTTCAAGAGGGTTATTAAGAAAAAGGGTTTTGTTCATTTCTGAAATTCAATCAAACTAAAAATCTCAGTAAAAATAAAAACTATAATTGTATAGATATTCAGGTCAGTATATATTTACCATTTTCATTCTGAAGAACCGTTGTATTTATGTTGACATCCTGTGTTACTACACCTTGATCATCTTCTTTACTTCCTTTTCCTAACTGAATCTTAATCTTCTCCAAGGCTCTCAGACATATCCTATCTGTTACTTGCTGGGGGTGAGGGATGTGGGAAATGGAAAGTAAGTAATCTTTCAAAGTTATATGCCAATATCAAGTTTGAAAACATTCTTAAATTACATGAAATTGATTAAGAAAACAGTTATTTCAAATGAACATGAATAATATATAATATTACTTAATACATCCATCTAAATCCACCTTCATATATATAAACACAAACTACTCGAGTATTAAAAACTGCTTTACCTCCAGAATCTCATCCAAGAGAAGCAGGAGATCTTTTGTAACACTACTACTGAGTTCTAACAAACTCAAAGCTTTTGTATAAACCCGATTTTCTGGTGAGCATGGACTTGTTAAGATCTCATTGCAAATTTTTATAGCCAAGTTGTCATGTACTGTCAAGGCCTAAAAAATTAAAAAGAAAAATCTCTATAAAATATGTTCTAATCATAATACATACAGTTCTATATATCAAACAATATTTCTAGCTAACTTGCAAAAGTCTCATTTGCATCTTGTCTAAACCTAAATTTAGCTCTCGCTGACTCGAAAAGAAGCTCCTTCCTTTATTACAAGGAGCAGGTCTAGCCTTTTAGGATTGAAGGATCATCCAGTTGTTGAAATAATCCAGGCTGATGAAAAGTGGAACTTTTCCAAAATCATACCACTTCCCTAAAGGTCAGTTCACACCAAGTGACTAGCCAACCAATACAAAGGTACCACAGCGCAGCTTATTTTCAATTTTCAGCAATTCAATGAACATCTCAATTCTGAAACCCCTAATACAAATCAACTGAAACTCTTGCTTACATGTCAATCCAATCCAGCCTACGCCTCAGCCTGCTTTGCTTACTTTCCCAAGAAGTCTATGAAGTCTACTGTTACTCACTAAAGACTGTAGACTTTCCTCAGATTTTACCATCTCATTTGCCCTCAAACTTTCCCCAAATCTTCTCACCACTTCATCTCCTATAGCCATAAGTGAGCATTAAATGAGTCTTCTTGGTAGCTACATCTCATGCTATTAACCCTTTAATACTAAGTCTTACATATACACTACAAGTAGGGCCAACTCCAGCCATGGTATAATCATCTACATTTATTACGTATACATCTTTAGGTATACATCTTTCCTTTCTACTCAAACCACTTCTCAAATCCAACCAGGCCCAAGAGAATTTTAAAAATTCAAATGAGTTTTAAAACTAGTAACACAGCCAAATCTGATGGCACACTCCTATAGTCCTATCTACTTGGGGGCAGAGATAGTACAACTGCAAATTCAAGGCCTACCTGAGCACCCTGTCTCAAAATAAGTTAAAAGCGGGCTGGGGATATAGTTCAGCAGTCAAACGGTTAGTTGTCTAGCGCCTGTAAGACTGTACATAGGCTTAATACTCTGTAAGGCACATAAAACTAATAACACATACATCATTCCTATAATGAATCTTACACTTTTCTGAAGTCCAAAAGCACTGGATGGCTAATCACTGTTAATATATTTTGCTTAATATCCTTTGTAATATAATCTTCCTAATAACATATATGATTCAGTCACTAAATAGCAAATAAATATACAGATAGAACAAAACTGTTAACTTGCAGTTGGCATCTGATATCACTAACACATCAAATTTCTAAGTGTTCAAACATCATTAAAGAATTTTAAAACCAAGTTTAATTATAATTTATAGATAAGTTTGTAGTTCTATTATATGCTTCATTAAAAAAAATCTTGAGATAAACGTCTTTAAACTGTCCTCCCTCCTCAGTATTAAGAACATAAGAAGCAAACCAACATTTGCAGATGTAGCAACAGAGGTCATTTCTTCAGTGATTACCTCACTGAATGGGGAGAATGGTAATGGAAATGATGATGTTTTAGTAACTTCTAGGATGCAAAACATTTGCCATGATCACTTCTATTTCCATCATTTCTCCACATTTACCCAAAGACACCCTTCCCTGCCTCCCATAACTGTTTTATATACCAGAAAAACAAAAGGCTCAAAATATAAATGTAGTTCACATTGATTTCAAAAAACCCAGGAGAAGGCTTCTTTAGTCAAACAACAATGATCTTCATGCAGTTATATCTGCTACTCACAGGCAAAATATATATATGTATACCTGATAATCCTGAGAATTCTTTGCCTTAGGATTTAATCCACTTGGTCTTGTCAGATCAACAAGCAATTCAGCAACATTTGTGACATCTACTTCAGCTAAAGGAGAAGACGCTGGGGCATTGGCCACTGTTTGCAGAGTTGGAATAAAGGCTTCTTCAAAGCACTCCTGATTAGTCCTATTGAAAAGCAATCAGAACTTTTAGTGCAAGGCCAAGGACATCTGCCCTGCTGAAGAAGTCAGATCCCACTAACTTCTTTGCCACTCCAACTTAAAGCTGCTGAATAAAATGATTTAAAACAAAACAAACAAACAAAAAGAACTCCCAATGTTTTTGCAAGTTGTCAAAACATTATTTGAGAGAAAAGTTTTAATTCTAAAATATTCACAAACTGTCTCTATTGAAAAGATATAGTTCTTTTTATATCTTATATATGCAGGAAAGATAAATCTCGGTATATAAACTGTATGTTACATTCTTATGATTCATCTACAAAAAAGTGTATCAAGAACAAAATGGCATAGATGTAGTTCGGGTGGGAAGAGCTGAATCTGACTTTAAGTAAGATTTAATCAGTGACTCACTACCTGCTTGCGTAAGCAAACATGGGGAAAAACACTCCTAGGCAATGTCGAAGTCGAACATCCTCTTCAGTCACAGGATTATACCATAACAAAATAAGACGAGAAAGAATCCTGCTGCTGACCAAAAGCCCAGAAAACATCAGCTTGGCTAGTCCTTCTGCAGCTCCTGTCCTGAGTTCAGATACCTAGCAAAAATGACATTCATTAGAAAGTTTTTAGCTCTAGTTTCCTTTATGTGTGATATTTTAAAATAACTATCCTAAAATCATTAATTTTATTATGCATGTGATAAAAGTAGGAATTCTATAGGTTTTAAGCTAGACTTGACTACACAGTAACTTCTAAATTGACCTGGGCTACAGAATGTCACTGTCTCAAAGATCAGAACTAAAATAAAATACTCATAGGATTACAATGAACAGTGCTCAGTTAAGTTCTGCAGTAATAAATAGCTCTATTTTAAAATTTTTTTTAAATTTATTTTAAAAAACCTCAAATCGATAACCTAAATTACACTGTAATGACAAGAAGAGAGCAATTAATCTGACTGTAAGGGAAATAAAATTTAGAATTGAAGTAACCAAAGAAAATATGGTAAAAGAAAAGAAGATATCACAAGAAAACTAGGATGACTCTTACTTATGAAATTGAAAAATATTCTATCAAAATTACTATTACTATTACAAACCAAGTTCATCAACACAGTGAAAGGACTATGTATCATGAGCACACAGAATATAACCCAGAAATCCACTGTTGATGCATATGAAAATCAAGTAATGTTCGATACCATACAACATATCAAAGAGAAGAAACTCCCTCATGACTATATTGACTAAAGCAGAAAGAACAATTGACAAAAAAAAACCATCTTTTTATTAAGATATAAACACAAAACAGCCAGGGATATAAGAATAGAAAGTAATTCTCTCAATTGTTGATAAACAGTATTTATGAAAAACCTTGTAACTGACACATTTATTAACAAGATTCTCAACTTTTCCACTAAACTCACAAATATGACAAGGACATCTGCTTCAGACACTTAACGGCTGGTGTTCAACACTGTACTAGATGAAGCAGAACAATTAAATAAAAAATAAAAGACATGGAATTCATACTGTAGCTATTCAGAAATGACATGGTTCTACACAGAAAAAAAATCCCCAGAATTCCCTTTCTAAAATTACTTAATAAGCCAATTCAAAAAAGTTATAAAGTTAAACACACACACACAAATCTCAGCTGAGATTCTATACTACAGCAGTGAACAATCCAAAAACAAAATGAAGAAAAAACAAAATAAATTTAATACTTGTTTTAAATAATAAAAAATATTTTTAAAAATGAAAAACTATGTTCATTTGCAATATAACCTGTTCTAGTTTCGTTTCTGTTACTGTAGTAAAAGCACTGTGACAAAAACACTTTCAGTTCTCTGAATACTAATTTGATAATGAAAATATAGTAGATGTGAAATTTACATTTTAAATTAAGATTTTTTTTAAAGCCAACTAAAATTGTGTTAAAAGTAAACGAGTACAAAATTAAAGCAAAGAACATAAACACATGCTGCAAATGTTTCCCAACTGCAGAGGTGGATGACTTCTTACCTCGCTGTCTAAGAAGTCAGAGAGAAGTTTCAGAACACTCTTAGCTGGGGCAGTCTCTTCAGTATCATTGTCTTCTTGCTCATCTTGACAGTTTATTTCTTCACCTTCACATTGAACGCCCTTAACTTTCTGGTTTTTAAATGGCTCAATCCCAAATATCATCAACTGGTCAATGACTGCCTTTAAAGCACTTATTTTTATTGTGACATCATCAATTTGCAAAACCTACAATTAGACATGAACCCCACCCCCCAATAATTTCAGTAAAACAACTTAATTCTATAACCTAAATAAAATTAGTATCTTTTCTTAATTAAATCTCAATGAATGTTAAGTGTGAACATTTCTAAGAATTATAATTAAAGTTTTCATTTTAAAAAAGAAGTATGTTTATCTCATAACATCTGGAGCTTTAGCCCTTAATTTTGCAGTGGAAAAAAGTTTCAGAGTCAGTGTCCAGAAGGACTGTGCTAGTTGGCTCTTTCATAACAAAACAGAAAAAAGAAAAAAAAAGAACCCTAACTATAATAAAGTTTTATCATTTTTCTAAGATCCAGAAAAACTGCATTGTTTTATATATAAATTGTTTTGCCTGCCTATCAAAAAAATTAATACAGTATATTCTAATCCATTTAAACCTTTGTTACAGTGTCAGTGCTATTAAGTTTTTTTGAAGAAAATTTTTTCGCATTACTTAGTAAATTCAGATTTCATTAATAATGAATTCAGGTACCAAGCAGAGTCTTTTATAAAGCAGTTCAGGGAGCTAGAAAAATGGCCTAAACCGTAAAGTGTCAAACATAGGCATGAAGAGCTCATTTTAGACAAACAGCAACCACACAGGAAGCATAGCAGTGCACAATGATACCAAAGGCCTGGGGGCAGAGACACGTGGATCCCTGGAATTCATTAGCCGACTAACGTAACCAAACCCAGGAGGTCCTGGTGCAGTGAGAGGTCCTGTCAGAGTTAGAAGACTGAGAACGATATCCAACATAGATCTCTGTATATAAACACAGATGGTTTAAATCTATCTTGAGTTAAAAACTACACAACAAACCCCAAAACCCTGGGGCAGAGGGATTCTACTAGGAAACACTAACTATATTATACAATGCAACTTGGCCTTCAAAATCAACAAAAATCACTTTGACCAATTAGAAAAATGATTTATTCTAAAAACTTTGAAGAATATGTCAAGAACATATCCACTCCATGCTTTGAGAATGAGCCCTGTAAACCTGCCAAAACCAAATTCTCTTTACATGTTGTCATGATGGCTCTGGAAACTCCTACTATGCTACTAGCACAGCCATCAACTGTTTCCTTCATACTCTCATTAATCTTTACATGCAGCAATAGCTACCAATATTCAATCCTAATGATATTTTTAAAACAAATTAATTCCCCTCTTCTGCCTTTCTAACATACCTTTATACATTTTATCAATTTTTATTACTAACAATTTGATATTTTTTATTCCAAAATAGACTAACCTAAACAAACAAACAAACAAAAAAACTTCCAATAGAGCCTTGAGAATGCTTATTTAAAAGAAAACAAACTTTTATAGAGCTGTGCATGGTGGCACATACCCTTAATACCAGCACTCTGGGGACAGAGGCATTCAATAAGGTATTCAGAGGGCCTGAATTTGAGGCCAGTCTAATCTATGAAACAAGGTCCAGGATAGCCAAGGCTACATAGAGAAACCTTGTCTCAAAATATCAAAAATAAATAATTTTAAAAAACCTTTATAAAGATTACAAGATTGAATCTATTTAGTAGTTATCTTCTTTTGATCATAGACCGTGTTGTATAACTTTTTTAAAAAGCTAAACAATAAATAAAAAATATTTAAAAATTAAAAATCACACCTTAAAGTAACATACAAAATATAGGCAAACTTCAGGTTTTCTGCCCTTGAATCTGCTATCATTCAAATACTTTTAACTTAAAAAAGAAAGAAAGAAAGAAAGAAAGAAAGAAAGAAAGAAAGAAAGAAAGAAAAGGTCAGACCCAACAATTGATTTAACCTAGGTAAATTATTAGACTTTCAGATCCCAAGTTAACAGTATTTATATGTAGGTATATAAGTGGGGCAGGGCTATGCCCAACAAAGAAAAAGGAAGGGTTGGGAGAATATGAAATCAAAGCAGAATGGAGGCTATAAGAGGTAAAATGGTATGCAGTGGGTGGGTTGGGACAAAAGAGTGAAAACAAACCAACAGTTTCCTCCCTGAGTCATTCATAATGGAAATCTGCATTTTTACAGTGGAAGTTCTTGGAGCACACAGACATCCCACAGTCTTCCTCCTGTTAGACTGCACTTGGCTTACTTTCCTAGCCATATGTCCTCTTGTTCCTCAAACAGTAAGACTTCTATTCTCTTTCCTACGAAAACAAAATGGCTGAGCTGGAGAGATGACTCAGCAATTAAGAGTAGTTATTGGAGCTGGGCGTGGTGGCGCACGCCTTTGATCCCAGCACTCAGGAGGCAGAGGCAGGCGGATTTCTGAGTTCGAGGCCAGCCTGGTCTACAAAGTGAGTTCTAGGATAGCCAGGGCTAAACAGAGAAACCCTGTCTCAAAAAAACAAAAAAACAAAAAAACAAAAAACAAAACAAAAAAAAAGAGTAGTTATTGCTCTTACAGAGGACACGAGTTCAGTTCCCATGAGCGTCTGTGTCAGGCATATGTGTCTGTGACCTATGACCCCAGTGGGTGTGACTCCATGCCCTCTTTGGGCTTCCATGAGTACCTACACCCACACAGCAGACCTAAAAAAAATAAAATCTTTGAAAGGAAGAAAGAGAAAAGACAGTACTCTTTCAACTATTTATAAGGATTACTCTTTTTTTTTTTTTTAGTTTTTCGAGACAGGGTTTCTCTGTATAGTCCTGGCTGTCCTGGAACTCACTTTGTAGACCAGGCTGGCCTCGAACTCAGAAATCCGCCTGCCTCTGCCTCCTGAGTGCTTTCCTCTATGAGTCTGAATTAGAAAAATGTAATTCACAGTAAGACTGAGGCCAGCATCACTGGCACAGGCACTCTGCCTCATCTCACTCCCAAGGCTGCTGCTACTTTGTCTGTGCTGAGCTGGCATAACAGATACATCCAGCTTGTTTCCCCTTCAGGAAAACAAGCTTCAACAGCACAAGTTCAGGTTGGTTCTTCTCGTCCTTTACCTACTACATTTCTCCTAAGCCAACAGTGAGAACACAGAGTAAGCACTCAGATAAGCTACATGACTCTATGAAGACATTTTTATAAACTATCAAGATAAAAATTGAAAACCTAAAGATTATCCACAATCATCAATTAAGCATCTGAACATATCTAGAATTTTAACATATCCCCAGAGATGCAGAGCATTTCAAGAAATAGACACACAGTCATAAAATAAATCCTACCTGTAACAACAACATAAAGTGTTTACTTGCAAAATCCCGATTCTGTAGCCCGCAGCATCCCAAACACAAAACAGCCCAGTTTCTTACTATAGGATGAACACTGACGATTCCAGGAAGGATCTACAACAAAGTAAAAATGAAAATAATTTTAACCAGGCAAGAAACGTACAATGCCATATTAAAATCATGGTCAAAATGATCATTTCCATATGATTTTGTAAGGGTATTTCATTTCTACACTATTAACAAAGTTTTACCAGTTTAAACAAAAATGAAAGGAGTAACTATAAAGTTGATCAAATAGAACATAGCCAGAACAATTTTCCTTCCTATCAATATGTCACACTCTAAAGGCTTCTCACTGCTGAGACACGGCCCCTCAGCAGCCTCACTGCACACCATACTTCACTTTGTTTTTAGCATTGCTCAGCTGTTCTGATCTTGATGCCTACTTTATCTTATATACTCAAAATATTGCTATAGACTGTAAATAATAAAAATTAGTAGTGGGATAAATTTATATCC
This sequence comes from Mus minutoides, assembly GCA_902729485.2. Lineage (NCBI taxonomy): Eukaryota > Metazoa > Chordata > Mammalia > Rodentia > Muridae > Mus > Mus minutoides. Next base: position 133,685 of record LR750507.1, on the reverse strand, counting down.
TCCCATCTTTAAAACTACATTTAGAGATGGGAGCATATAAATTCTAAAACTGCATGTATCGATTTAAGTTTTGAACTTACACATTGTCTTAGTAACTACAGTTGTAAGTCTTCCCTCTTTTTCACATAGTATCTTATAAATATCATAGCAGGACCCTTTTTCATGAAAGGTCAAACCTGCAATTAAGCTCACTCATGACCATATAAATCTTCATAACCAATATCAATAGCATAACTAATTTTTATACTTTAATTACATCATTTTTCCACTTCCCTTTGCTCCCTTCAACCCCTTTCATGTCCCCTTCCTCCCATGACATGACCCTCTTACCCCCAATAAAGGCCTTTTTTGTTACATTACACACATATAAATGAATAATATATATAGTACCTATTTTTAACAATATTTCCCTCACTTGAGCAGAAGATCCAGAATGGCTATCTGTAGTTTTGTATTTTATGTACACTTATTTCAAGCATTTCTTAGATAATATGCATTCAATAAACATATGCTATGAATAGCTTATTTTTATTTAAAAGTGACTGTTTAAAAATGTATTATTTTGCCAGCCGTGGTGGTGCACACCTTTAATCCCAGCACTTGGGAGGCAGAGGCAGGCAGATTTCTGAGTTCAAGGCCAGCCTGGTCTACAAAGTGAGTTCCTGGACAGCCAGGGCTATACAGAGAAACCCTGTCTCAAAAAACAAAAACAAAACATAAATAAATAAATAAATAAATAAATAAATAAATATGAATGGTATGGATAAATAAATAAATAAATAAAATGTATTATTTCAATTATTCCTCATACTATGAAGTAGTCACTATGGAGATACATAGTTCACTGTATTTATCTGATGTTTAAAATGGTAGTCTTTTAATTATTAATTTTTAAATTACTAATTAATAATGAACATTATTATATAATAAGGTAGAGGAGTATAGGGTCTCAAAGGGCAGCAGTGTACCAGAGATTCAACGATTCCATTCATGGTTGCACCAATTCCAGTTGAAGTAGACATCTGTTTTAACAGTTCGTAATACAAAATAAGACACTTCTGTAATGTTTCCGCATCGTTCTAAAATAAAGGACAAAATATCCATCGTTAGTAAAACTATCCCTTAAACAATTGCTCTCTTGAGATTTTTTTCTGTGGCAGATTGTTACTCTTTGTTCCTTTGGGAACTTTATCCAACCATGAACTCTATTTTTCATTTTCAACTGAGCTGGCCCAGTTTCCTCCTAGATTGAAATACTTCATTCATTAAAGGAAGCTTTAATCAGGATTGTTAATCAACTCAAAATAGATTCAAGAAGTATCTGAAACTGACCAGATCCACTAGGCCCCTCCCCTTGCCAGAGCAAGTAGCAGGAGCTGAAAAGATTTCCAGACAAGGCACCTGCAAAGAACACTAACAACAGCTGCCTGTAAGAAGCAGAAACCAGGTGAGCTGCCTATTAGAGGTTTAAAGCACCTGAGGCACCGGGAACAAACTCTCTCCAACACACTACCTGCAGACTGAAATGGGCTCCACGTTCTCAGCTTTATGAGCTGTCACCCTCACTGAGGTGGCCTTTGGTAATGTAGCTGCCCTTTGAGTCACTCACTTTTGCTCCTATAAATAACCCTTCACTCATATTTCTGTAGGTAACCCCAATAAAACTCATCGGTTAACTAAGTTGGACTTTGGTGTATCCATACTTCAGTCTATCATGGAATCACTATCTGGGGCAAGTAGATGTGTGCATTGAGTCTCTCCAGGAAAAGTTTTGTCACATAATACCTAGTTATTTTCAAATCTTCAACTTGTAATCAATTAATATAACATATTTCTTGCATGTTTCACAGGCTCCTCAAACTCAACACATCCAAAACGGAACTAAGCTTCTAACTTGTACGCTCTGTCGTCATATCCTGACCATCTAGTTTCATTTGCCCAAAGCAAAAAGAGGCCCAAGAAACTCTTGATTCTCTCTTCTTCCTATTACTAAACCTTAGAGAACTCTGACATCTGTCACTTCTATTTGTATTCAGCATCACCTTGTTCAAAATGCTATCATCTCAAGCCATATATCTGAAACTCTAGATAGACATTTATCACTCTAATATATTTTCCAACAATACTAACCTTATATTACAGAGTACTCATCCTATGCTTTAAAATATCCTTGTATCCACCATCATCTATGAATAAGGTAGATTCTTTAATATTGACTACCCAAGGCCTTACATTTGCCTGGCCCATAACATTTCTTCCAATTTGCTATTACCTCTCCAATTCTCTTTCCATGTAAACTGGAAGGTTAGAGCACAGCAAGCATCTTATTTTAAACTCTGTGCCATCATACCTACAATTACAACATCTACACTGAACTACTCAGTAAGAAAAAACAACACAACGTGCATTCAAAGTATCAATTTATACTAACTATTATTTAGGTTTGAAACCTGTGGGACTTGGGGACTGTAAGAATAATGAATTCACATTTGTGACGTACTTAAAGAGGTAATCACCCAAGTGAACTACCACAGGGAAAAATATCCTTTACCTTATCAGGTTACACTATGTGTTATATAGTACTAGGTGTACTATGTTTAATCTTGACTGCTGACTTGACTGGGCTGAGCAGCAGCTAGTAAACATTAATAGAGCACATCACTGGATGTGTGTGAGGGTACCTCCAAAGACAATTAAAGGTAGGGAAGATTCACCCTGAATACAAGTAGCACCATCCCACAGGCGGGAGGCCTAAAACTACAAGGCAGTAAAGGAGAATACGCGACAGCGACAACAACAGCAAGGCAGCACAGGCCTCCTGCTCCCTGTCTGTCAGGGTGGGAGCCACTCTGTTCTGCAGCACCCTCTCCACTCTCACTCACAGAAATCTCTAAAACTATATGAACTAAAATAAAACCTCCTTCCTTCCTGTGATGGATTGTATATGCTTGGCCCAGGGAGTGGCACTATTAGAAGGTGTGGCCCTTACTACCTGAGGACCCAGCATATACCCAAAAGATGCTCCAATATGTAATAAGGACACATGCTCCACTATGTTCATAGCAGCCTTATTTATAATAGCCAAAAGCTGGAAACAGCCAAGATGTCTGGATGGATAAAGAAAATGCGGTACGTTTACACAATGGATACTATTCAGCTATTAAAAACAATGACTTCAAATGGATGAAACTTGAAAATATATCATCTGCTGCCGGGCTTGGTGGCACACGCCTTTAATCCCAGCACTTGGGAGGCAGAGGCAGGCGGATTTCTGAGTTTGAGGCTAGCCTGGTCTACAAAGTGAGTTCCAGGACAGCCAGGGCTATACAGAGAAACCCTGTCTCGAAAAACCAAAAAAAAAAAAAAAAAAAAAAAAAAAAAAAAAAAAAAAAAAAAAAAAAAAAAAAAAAAAAAAAAAAAAAAAAAAAAAAAAAAAAAAAAAAGAAAGAAAAGAAAGGAAGAAAGAAAGAAAATATATCCTCCTCAGTGAGATAACTCAGTCACAAAGAACACACATGGTATGCATTCATTGATAAGTGGATAGTAACCCAAAAGTTCAGAATACCCAAGATTCAATTCACAGACCAGATGAAGCCCAAGAAGAAGGAAGATCAAAATGTGGATGTTTCAGTGTTTCTTAGAAGGGGGAACAAAATACTCACAGGAAGAAACATGGAGACAAAATACCCATGGAAGTAGTTACAGAGACAAAGTGTGGAGCAGAGACTGAAGGAAAGGCCATCCAGAGACTGCCCCACGTGGGAATCCATCCCATATACAGTTACCAAACCTGGATCCTATTGTGGATGCCAGGAAGTGTTTGCTGAAGGGAGCCTGATATGGTTGTCTCCTGAGAGTCTCTGCCAGAGCCTAACAAATACAGAAGCGGATGCTCATATCCAACCCTTAGACTGAGAGCTGGGTCCCTGATGGAGGAGTTGGAAAAGGGACTGAAGGAGATGAGGGAGTTTGTAGCCCCATGGGGGGAACAACACCCCCCAGAGCTCCTGGGAACTGGACCACCAACCAAAGTGTAAACATGGAGGGACCCAAGCCTCCACCTGCATATGTGGCAGAGGATGGCCTTATTGGACATCAGTGGGAATAGAGGCCCTTAGGCCTGAGGGTGTTCAATGCCCCAGTGTAGGGGAATGCCAGGGAAGATAGAAGTGGGTAGGTAGAGAAGCACCCTCATAGAGGCAGGGGGAGGAGGAATGGCATAGGGGGTTTCCGAAGGGGAGACCTGGAAAACATCTGAAATATACATAAAGAAAATATCCAATAAAAAGAAGGTGTGGTCCTTTTGTAGTAGGTCTATCACTGTGGCATGGGCTATAAGACCCTCATTATAACTGCCTGGAAGTCAGTATTCTACTAGCAGCCTTCGGATAAAGATGTAAAACTTTCAGCTCTGCCTGTACCATGCCTGCCTGGATGCTGCCATGCTCCTGTCTTGATGATAATGGACTGAAGTTCTAAACCTGTAAGCCAGTCCCAATTAAATGTTGTCTTTATAAGACTTGCCTTAGTCATGGTGTCTGTTCACGGCAGTAAAACCCTAGCTATGACACCTCCCAATTATTTTCTCATAACAATGAAAAGTTGTGAGAAAATTTTATTCACATCTCTAGTTAATTTAGTTCTTCCTGTAAGAAAACTAGTAGCATTCTACATGAGGTTATGAATTACATACCTCTCAAACATATTTCTACAGTTTTCTGGTCACATCATCTATCATATTAGAATTATATTACAATAGAATTGTAGCTCTCAAATAAGAGAAACGACACTAAATGTTCAAATAACTCAAAAGAGATTATTAATCAGATTAATTAGACAGAGCAGCTTTACAAATGCTTCCTCTTTTGGGGGACAGATGGGTTTAGGACAGAGCTGAGAGTCAAACCTAGGGTCTCACATATGCTAGGTAAGCCATCTCAGACTGAGCTTCCTCTCCTGTTCTTGGATTTTAAAGGAGGGCCTCACCTATGTGACCCAAGCTGGCCTTGATCCAGATCCTCCCTCTGACTCAGTACTATTACAGGTAGACACCACCACACTTGGTCAAAGATTTTAATTAGAAAATCTTTAATTTTATTCTTAGGTTTTTGTTTAAATTTGTTTCTCAAATTTAAAGCCTAGGACAAGCCAAAGAGTGTAAATACGTAATATAAATAAACTATAAAAGTAAATGAGTCACACTCACTGGGAAGGTGAGGTGTTAGTTTAGGATATATTCATGACTAGAAAAGGATACACGATCATTCTAAACCTTTCCTATGCAGCACTCTCTTAAGCATTCCCCAAATCAAAGTGCAATGTTCAATGGGCTGGAGAGATGGCCCAGTGGTTAAAAACACTGACTGCTCTTCCAGAGGTCCTGAGTTCAATTCCCAGTGACCACATGGTAGCTAACAACCATCTGTAATGGGAACTGATGCCCTCTTCTAGTTTGTCTGAAGACAGCTAAAGTGTTTTTATTATAAATAAAATAACTCCTTAAAAGTACGTTCAATACAAAGACAAGACCTTTAAAAATATAAAAGTCACTAATTGATATCATAAAATTAATTCATGTGCAAAGTCATTATACTTTTAAAAAGATTAAATTTTTGTCAAACAACTAAGTTAAAGAAAAAACTTCAAATTCTACTCAAGTATTTCATTAAAACTAAATAACACTGCTGTGACTGGAAAGGTGGCTCGATGGTTGATTACGTACTGTTCTTGCAGAGGGCCAGGCCCCAGACCCAGCACCCACATAGTACTTTACAATCATATGAACTCCAATTTCTGGGGAGATGATGCCCTCTTCTGACCTCTAAGGACACCATGCACACACATGGTATACATGCATACATGCAAACAAACAGTCATACACATTAAAAAAATTTAAATATACAAAAAATTTTAAAACAGTAACACAGATGCTTTACCATGCATTTACCAAGGAAGATAGCAAATCTCAATTAAAGTATTTCTTTATCAAGACATTTTTTCTTAACAGAAAGTCTACAGACCTCCCACTAAAGGGAAAGATGGATGCAATTCCTTTTTAGACCATTCAAGAAAAATAAATAAAACTTCCAAGTAAACCACTCGGAAACTAGTTTCCCCAAGAAGGAAGAAACTATTCAAATCCCAGCTAACGGTTAGTATGACAAGGAAAAAAGTCCTAACTATAAAAATTAAAGGTATTTTTCAAAGTCCAAAAATGTCTGGCCGGGAGTGGGCATTCCCCTTTAATCCCAGCACCAGGAAGGTGGAGGCATAAACAAGTGGGTAGCTGTTAATCTGAGGCCAGCTTGGTCTACATAGAAAGTTCCAGATCAACAAGGATTAAGCAGTGATCTCAAATACCACAAATCTAAAAATATACATCAGAAGTTTTAAAAATAAAGTTTATTTTTTCATTTTTATTCATGGTATTGTCACAACTCCCTCTTAAGTAAATAAATTCTGGCAATTTAATGAATTAACAGAAATAAGGTTTGTTAAGAGTAGTTAAAATTTAGTATGAAAAATGACATATACCTTTTCTGTGTGGACTTCTTTAATTTCAAGTTGCTCTGTCTCTTTTAACAGGTTTATTTTGGCATCTTCCAATGTTGTTATTTCTTCTTTTAATTTTGATGCCTGATCAAAATCTTGTACAGCAATGCAATTTTCCAAAGCTTCTTTAGCCTCAATAAGTTTAACTTTTATTTCAGCCACCTAAAATAAGAAATTGATCATCCTCACAAAATAAAAATTAATATAAAAATCTGTCACAATATCTCAAAGACTTGGGATTTAAGCAATCAAATATTAGGATTTCATTTTCCTGAAACATGAGAAAATCTGTTATAATCTGGTAACAGTTTGCATGTCGTTACAGTGTAACACCTATTGACCTGGCTTTATGAGAGCACAACAAAACAGTATGGCAGAGGAAACAATGGCATTACTAAAGCACTGCTTTAATTTAGAAGAGACATACCTTGAGTTCTTTCTTTCTTGTTTCAGATGGATCAACATCAACAGTAACAATTGGTGCACGAATCTCTGAGATAATTTCTGTGACCTGATAAAGTTACAATTCAAAGTACAAGCTGTAATCTATGCTTTATAGTAGCAAATGTGAACTGCTCCATCGAATTCTAAACACTACATATAAATACACATATAACAATACAGGTTAATCTACATTGCTAACCTGGCTGGATTTGGAACTGCTCAGAAAACACACCTTTGGACCTGACAGCGAGGGTGTTTCGGAGGTTTAACTGAGGGAAGACTAAATGTGGGTATTATCATCCCACAAGTTGCAGTACTACACTGAGTAAAAAGGCAAAAAGAAAAAAAGTCTGAGCACTAGAATCATCTCTCTACTTCCTATGAACAAAATGTGACTGACCAATTGCCTCATGTTCCTGTCTACCATAGCTAGAACTTTCCTCAATATCACACCTTTGCCACCATGACTGTACCCTCATGCCAAGACAAAGTCCCCTCCCTTTCTTCCCCCCCACTTTCTCCCTGAGCTGCTTCTTGTTAGTTGTATTAGTTACTTTTCTCATTGCTGGGGCAAAAACAACTTAAGGAATCATTCATTTTGGCTCACAATTTGGAATTAGCAGTCCACCAAAGAGAAGATGGACCAGCCAAAGCAGCAAGAAGTACCTAGTCCTAGTCCTAGTGCGTTATAGTCAAAAAAAGAAAAACAAAAAGAAAAAAGAGAAAAAGAAAAAGAAAGAGAAGAAAAGAAAGGAAGGGGAAAGTTTATACCCAGTTTACTTACTCCTTTATAAGCTCAGAACCATAGCTTATAAAATGGGTCACTCACACCTCACTCAATCTAGAATCTCTCACAGACATACCTAAAGTTTGTCCTCTAGTCTAGATCTTGTCAAGTTGACAACAGTAATTATTACAACAGGTAATTATGGTCATAGCAACAAGACAGCAACTAATACAAAGACTGAACAATAAAACTGAATCATTTAGTCAGATGTATTTTTTGACTAAAAAGTAACAATTTTTAATTGCATAAATATTAAAGACAAATTATCCCTAGTCATTAAAAATGAAATATTATACCCTAAGACTACTCTCTATATCTAAAATTTTCTGCCTAAAATTCTTAATTCCTTCCTCAGATCTGTAGAGAAAAAAAGCATAGCAAATATATAAGTAAAATAAGCAATAATAGTCATGACTTCCTTTGAGAGCCATTTGTTGGCTAGTTCAGAACGACTGCTCCCCATCTGAGGATAACTAAGCAAATTTCATGGACGTTCCTCCCACACCTGCTGTGCTGACTCAAGAAAGTAACAGCCATGCTAAAAAAGGAAGACATTTTAAATTGTTTGTGAGAAAGATCTACTCTCTTCCATTTTTGCAATATGTTGAACAATAAACACAGGATGATTGCTTCTAGGCCTTTTGGCTAAGATCAAGTGTAAAAAACACAAGGATGCTGAAGAGAAAGTAATACTCCTTAATGTCACTAACTAAACTTATCTTCATCAAAAAGAAAAGCACTTACAATCTGTATCCTTTTATTATCATCTCTGATGATGTGGAGGAGTCTCTCAACAACTAAAGAAAGTAAGGATATTGGGGTTGTAGGCAGAATAAGAGTCTCTTGCAAAATAGCCAGCACTCGTTTCCTGTAATCAAAACAATCTATTTTAACTACTATTATGACAAAATACATTATATTTTTTTAAACATTTTTTTCTTTGTTTCCTGTGTGTATGTGAGTAGGCACACTCCTGTCTGGGCCTGAATGTGGATATCAGAGAAGAAATTGCAGAAGTTAGTTTTCTCCTTCTACCTCGTGGGTCACAGGATCAAATGAAAGTCACTGGGCTTGGCAGCAAGCACATTTGCCCAATGAACCATCTTGCCACCTGAAAATACATTTTTTTCTAACATTTCCCTTTATATCGTCTTAAGTTTTTACTTCTGTTTATAAGTATAGATACAAATTCTATACATACAGACTTTAGATTTAAAAAACTCATATTCTACAAATTTATTTATAAATATACATATAAAGATATTTCTATACCCTGATCTTTTAAAAAAAAATTTGAACCAAAAAATTTGAAATTATTTATTTTGAAGCAATTATACTAGAATTACATACATATATACCCATACATACATGCATACATATCCCATCATGTGCCACATATGTTTCAGTAAACATTAGACCACGAATCTGATGGAGGTCCTAGAAAATCATAATGGAGCTAGAAAATATGTAATGATATAGTAGCCCTAGTAATGCTGTACTTCAGTGCATTTCTCTGGTAATGCTGGCATAAACAAACACACATTGGCATATGTATACAAGTATAGTAAAAAACAATTATATACAATTATATACAGTTTTGGAGAGCTAGGATAATTACATCTAATCATATTAACAACAAAACTGTATTTAAATATAAGAAATTAGCCAGATGAGGACTAAGAATACCACCCTCCACACAACTCAAGAACTCACAGCAAGTACGGTTAACTACATAAGACCTGCCAGTCAACATTCCAGTAGGAATGGGAATGGGACTCCTGAGGCCCAATACCCCAGCTGAGAAGGTATTGGCAGTTAATAGCTACTAGAAGAGAGACTCCTTTTTCTTCTGGGGTGTAGCTGGCAGTAGGCTGCCCATGCTCTGGTGGACCCTGAATGGGCCAGGGTATGTGGCCCATTCAGACAACTGTAATTGGGCTCAGGTAATTAAAAAAAAGTGAAGGGGGAGCTTAAGGTAGAAGAAGGAACATGTTGATTATCAAAGGAGTGGGAAGACTCTTGAGGTAGATATGATCAAAATATTGTGTAGATATGTATAAAATTATCAAATAAAGATGATTGTTTTAAAAACCTGATTTATCAAAGGATATAATATCACCTTCATTGTTGGTAGTCACACTAAAATTAAAATCAGAATCATTATCTTTTAAAAATTAAACCAAGGTAGGCTCCTTGGGAATTAGATCAAATGTTAACATTTAGACATACCTTCCTCCTTCTTCACTAGTGTCCAAAGATTTCATAATTAGAATCAATTGCTGACCTATGAATTCTCTTGTCATCAAATTTCCAATGTAGTTAAAATCTTCTTTCTGTTCTTCATTAATTACTGGGAAGCCCTGAATGTAACTAAAGCCAAGAGAATAAAGTAGATGTAAATCGGTGGACAAGCACTTACATAGCACACATGAGCCATTACAAAATCATGCAATACCATATACCAACACAGGACTTTACATAGAGTTCAAAAATTTTAAAAACCAGAAAACAGCATATATACAATATGCTATATTTTCAAAAAGGAAGCCTACATGTGCATTTAAAACATGTATAGAAAGAGATTTGATAATGGACATCCTTAATTATTTAGCTGTTTAACTCTACAATGATTAACGGAACTAGGGAAGCAAAGAATAAATTTACCTCTACATTTGAATTCTGACAAGAATATGTAATTTTTAATAAAATTTTATAGTGAAGTAAGTAGAAATTATATTGTCTTAGTTGGACTTCTATTGTAATAAAACACCATGACTACAAGAAACTTGGGAAGGGAATAGTTTATTTCCTGTTTCATATCACAGTCCATCACTGAAGGAAGTCATGTCAGGAACTCAGTCATGGCAGAAACCTGGAGGCAGGAAATGATGTAGAGGCTATGGAAGATGTGGCTTACTTGCTTGTTCCCCATGACTTGCTCAGCCTGATTTCCTACTGAATCCAGCACCATCAGATCAAGGATAGCTCACCCTAATCAAACATCAAGAAAATGAGCTTGCCCACAGGCCAGTCTATTGACGGCATTTTTCCAGCTAAGGTTCTCTCTTCCAAAATGTCCTGAGCTGGGGTTATATTGACACAAAATTGGCCAGCAGGTATATCAAGACAGATAATTTAGAAAAATAAAACTTTTAAAGTTATATAAGTTGTTTTATTTCATTCTTAGTGTTATTAATTGAAAAATACTTATAATAAAACTGGCCATATATCTACACTATATGATTCTGAAATTAGTTATGATAATTTGTACATGCTTGGCTCAGGTGAGAGTAGTAGCACTAGTGGCCCTGTTGGTGTAGGTGTGGCCTTGTTGGAGTAGGAGTGTCACTGTGGGCATGGGCTTTAAGACCCTCAACCTAGCTGCCAGGAAACTAGTATTTTGCTAGCAGCCTTCAGATGAGGATGTAGAACTCTCAGTTCCTGCACCATGCCTGCCTGCATGCTGCCATGCTCCAGCCTTGATAATGGACTGAACCTCTGAACCTGTAAACCAGCCCCAAATACATATTGTCCTTACAAGAGTTGCCTTGGCCATGGTGTCTCTTCACAGCAGTAAAACCCAAGCTAAGACACTAATCCATGCACCAAAACTAATCATCATGATACCTGTTTTGTACAGCTTGCAAATAAAGAATAATTTTTTTTAAAACTTTGTTATATATGAGTATTAGATAAATTTCAAGAAAAAGTCAGTGAAATTTTCATCAGGGAAAAGTTACACTAATCAGCTGCTAACAATGAGTCACTGCGACAGGGATAGCAAGACCCTGACTTTACTCTTTAGATTTCATATTCTGATGCATGATGTTCAGTGAGGAGACAATAGAAAGACATTTTTCTGTAGGCGATATAGGAGTTTGTTTTTGAATTGCTGAACTCCATTTGCATTTTGAAATAAACATTATCTTGACTTTAGTAACACTGCATCTTTTTTGTTAGCATACCTTGTTCTACCTATAACTTCTATTTGAATTGTAAATTCAACCACGCAACAGATTCTTCAAAACATTCAACATACCCATTCATACCTACTTATACAAAAACAGTTTCTAAACTGTTTCCTCTCACGACTTTGAATAAGAAGACTATGAAATTGGTAAATAAAGCAACATAAGTACAGCTCAAACCAAAAGAGAAACTTACCTCAGTAAGTACTCAGCATATACTGCAGGCTCCGGCAAAATCTGCTCTAAAAACTCTTCCCCTTCATCTCCCTTTGATTTCAAATATTCACACAGGGTGCACCAGTACAAAGCAATTTCAGGAGTTAATGTTTCCACTGGAATTAACTTCCTTTACATGCAAGAAAATAAGAGAAAGCATTATCTTTACATGTAGTTGAAAAACAGAACAAGAATGGACATAAGATGAAGATTTCTTTCAATTACTAAGTCGTTTAATCACTAAGTCATTAATTTCCCCACCCAAAAAGAATGAAAAGAAAAAGAAAAACCGCTTAGCCTGAAAAAAGGCAGAAGAGAAAGCTTTAGATGAGTCAACATGGCTTTTAGTGGATGTAGTGCAATAATCTGTAAAATGAAAGGGCATAACTAAAGCCTGACATAAAATACTGAGTCCTTGTACCAGAAGGAAGAAAGACTCTCATTAAAGATAAGAGGGACAGATAAAAGGTACTGAGGGAACCTAATAATACAGGGAAGACAAACTCATTTTAAGTGCATAGGTTCGATTTAAATCCTCTGTGCAATTTACATAATGAAGTCTTTATATACCTGCCATCATTTTTACAAAATCCCACCAGCTCACTGAGAGGAGTCATTGAGAATAAGGCATGGAGAACGGAGACTGCTACATCAGAAGAATTTTCCACATCCAAGCGATGAAGCAACTCTAGGATATTGCCTTCGGTGAAACGCAACCAGCCTTGGAGAAGATGCTTCTGCACGGCTTGCTTCACGGCATCTGCGGAGCCATCTAAACAGTTAACTATGCACATACCAGACCTTTTCATCTAAACAGTTAACTCTGCACATACCAGACCTTTTCATCTAAACAGTTAACTATGCACATACCAGACCTTTTCATCTAAACAGTTAACTATGCACATACCAGACCTTTTCATCTAAACAGTTAACTATGTACATACCAGACCTTTTCATCTAAACAGTTAACTATGCACATACCAGACCTTTTCATCTAAACAGTTAACTATGCACATACCAGACCTTTTCTCCCGGGTTAGCCCCGTCTTAGCTGTTACCAAATCATCGTTAACACTGAATTTACAATTCAAATAGAAGTTATAGGGAGAACAAAGCATGCTAACAAAAAAGATGCAGTGTTACTAAAGTCAAGGTAATGTTTATTTCAAAATGCAAATGGAGTTCAGCAATTCAAAAACAAACTCCTATATCACCTACAGAAAAATGTCTTTATATTGTCTCCTCACTGAACATCATGCATCAGAATATGTGAAATCATTTCACTTGTTGATTGACCCCAAATATTACATGAATTCTCTTTGCAGTATTGAATCACAATATACTTTACTAAACAAGCTTTATTTTTATCATTTAAGAAGTGATTCCCAACCCTAAACCTGTGTTCCTTTACTACAGTTCCTCATGTTGTGGCAATCCCCAACCATTAAATTATTTTCAATGCTACTTCATTGGTGTAATTTTGCTATTGTTATGAATTATAATGTAAACATCTGTGTTTTCAGATGGCCTTAGATGACTCCTGTGCAAGGATTGTTCAACACCCAAAGGAGTCACAACTCACAGGTTGAGAACTGCTGATTTAAGGCATCCTAGTCAGTCCTCTGACAATACTCACAAATTCAAGTGTGCTTTCTTGGCATAGCGAAACTGAGACTAAATGGCTTCATAGGAGTTAAGGATTTTTAGAGCCTCCTTCAGAAAAGCAGATTCCCTAGCTTAGCAGATGAGAGGGTGGGCACTGTACTGATCTGCGCATGCCTATTGATTCTGATGCACAAAACACATTTATGTTAAGAAATGTTACAGAAAAACAGGACAGTACTGTTTAAAACGATGAGGTAAAAAGATTCTATCAGATGTTTGCAGAAGTAAATGCCTAAGATTTAGAATAGTCTTCCCCTCCCTAAAGCACAGAAGTCTGAAAGAAATGCCTTAGGGCTCCTTCAAAACACCAAGATCTTTAACCCCAAAATCTTTCAACTTATTTATGGAAATGATACCTTTATTAAATTCAAGTCTCATTCCAAAATGAAATGTTTACAAGATGTCTATCTTACCTGATCTGTCATTAAGACCTTGTTGAAGAAGCAGCACTCTCTGAGCAATGGACATAGCTCTCATATGAACTTTTTCAGCTAACACCTTAAAAGGGTAAAAGATGGCCATTAATCTCAATACACTTTAGAGATGTCTTACTTATGAATACTGCATTCTTCTGTAAATTAACTCAATTTTTAAATTGTCTGTTAATATGCTTAATATAAGAATACTCTAATTTACCTATATTCTTCAAAAGTCCTAAACTGGAAAAAAATATCATTGTCACCAAGTTTTTTCCAAAATACCATAAAATGGTTCAACTTTCAAAAACATGCCTACAGAAGATATTGAACTTATTTACCTGATAAGCCAGCTTTCTGACAGCATCCTTTACATCCTTTGTACGTCCTACAATTTTTGGCAAAGTCTTTGCTGATGGTGCAATACAAGATAACACTGCACGTCTAACTTCTGCATTTGAATCATTTTCAATCAAATTAACATATGCTAAAAAATAAAGCAATGCATTTTAGCATTAATAATGTTAAATCATAGAAGTTCCACATTCTTTCATTTTTAAATAACAGAGATATTACTTTTATATATTCACTGCTAGCAAAAAAAAATAGCATTTCCTTCTGAAAATAAAATTTTAAATTATTAAATATACTGTGATTAAAAATTAACCCCAAAGGTCAGATGACGATTAGAGTAGGTAATTTATTTTAAGTTGATATGGTTTTATATAAGGACCTATTATTTTGATTTAATTTTTACTATAAAATGTTACACACACACACAGAAATTAACAAGACCCAAAGACTATACAATTCAATCAACTTCTATACAGTTAGAATAGCTATTCAGAAGGGAAACTATGAAGGTTCACATTTAACTTGACACTTTTGAGAATGCATAGGTTCATGTGTTTAATATACTTTTACCATTGTTTGAGTATACTCCTCCTATATTTTAAAAAAAAAAAAAGCTGACTATAAAAAAGAAGAGTATTCCAGATTATACTGGCAGTCATTTCATACCTGTTTAGTGGATCTTTAGACTGCACCAGAAGCTACACTGAGTGATTAAATCTTACCATCCATTTGTCCAAGTATACACTTTTAACATTACAAAAGTCACCTAGTAATAACACTTCTCAAGATGTAATACAAACCTTAAACAACTCAAGGTGATCAGATGCTAAATTTATGAAGCTGGGTAACAATAACAATTACTAATAGAGCATAAACCTTTCAAATGTGCTAAAACTAAAGAGAATGTGGATCAATGCATACCTTTATGTTGCATTACTGACAATATTAAAAGTAAAAAACTTTTTTAGAATACTTTATCACCTACCCTAATAGAGTAGAACCCATATAAGTCTATCTCTAAGCATAATTTTACAAACCCTTTCATCTATGTACCAAAGGCATGAAAAAGAAAAGTCCTAACACTGGATTTCTTGTTTGAGTTTTTGAGATAGTTTCTCTGTGTAAACATGGCTGTCCTGGAACTCACTTCACATACTAGTCTGGTCTTAAACCTAGGAGATCTGACTGCCTCCGCCTTCAGAGTTGCTGGGATTAAAGGCATTGCACCACCATGCCCTGCCTTTAGCACTGTTTTTAAAGCAAAGTAATTGCAAACAACTAGAAGGGTCACCACCATTCAGAATAAAACTACATAAAACGAAACATTAAAATATAGCAAAAATAAATATATATATCACCCTAAATGAATGCTAAAATTAGGAATAAATTTGAGGGGAAAAAATACACAAAAATATAGTTTGACTCACAAAAAAAATGGCAGACAAAATTTAACAGAGACAAACATGTAGTTGTTTAAAATGTAATTTTTTTATATAAACAGGGCAATTAATTCAAAACTCACTGTAATTATTTCTACCTGTGAAAGAAAGAAATACAACTGAAGAGCAAGGCAGAGGTAAAGTGCTGATGATATTCTTTTATTTTAAGCTGTTGGGCTGATACTTCCATAACACACAGGCATAATTAGTAAAAACTCAATACTAGGTTAGGAAAATGGATCTATTGGTAGAGTACTCGCTGCATACACATGAGACCTGATGTCCCAATGCCCAGTATTCTCATGAAAACCAGCTACAGCAGCATGCACATATTATCTTAGTACTGGGGATAAGGAACCTGGAGATTCCTGGAGCTTACTGGACAGCAATCTGAGTAGATGAGCAGAGATGCTATCTCAAAAAACAATTGAGGACATCAGATTATAACCGCTGTCTTCCACATGAATGTAACACCTATACACTCATGTATGCAAACACATAAAATCGAAATATTGAAAAAGTAACAAAGTCAACATTCTGAAACAAGATTTAGAAAACCATACATACCATCAACTACTGGGCAATCATTGTCCTTGGGATCTTGGAGTCGAGAAAGAGCCAAAACTGCTTGTATTCTTACATTTGGAATCTTATCTTTCAATCTAATTAGCATGGCTTCATTAATTTTATCAAATAAGTCATCATCAATTTGGGCATTTTCTGGCATATTCCCAAGAAGTTTATTAACGAGCTGGCACACTCTAAATCTGACTGCAGTGCTGTTTGCTTCATGAGACTACACAAAACAAATCAAAAGTTACTCCTGGTCACATTTCACTCTCAAACAGCCAGTACCATTTTAACTTTATGTTCAAAATTAAAAGTTGACAATACACCGAGGTAGATAGTGTAGGCCTACAGTACAATAAGTTCAAGGCCTGTTTGGGCTACAAAGTAAGCTCAAGGACAATATGAGCAAGTGTAAAAAACCCATCTCAAAACAAAGTAAAAACATAGGTAGATAGTGTACCAACATGTGTAAAGTTAGGTTTAATCCCTAGTACTACGGAAAAAAATAAAAATAAGACAATAGCAACTCATTACTTGCAGAGAAGTTATATTGTATATACATACTAGACAGATGGTATACTCTCAAGTAGTCTGAAAAACTATTTGCTGTCACTAAATAAGCATGTCCCTTTCTGTAGAATTTTTTTAACTTAATCGCAGAGAGAACATTACCAACAAAAGTGAGAATTTAAACAGTTAAAATTTTAATGCTGGAGTTATCCTTTTATCTTAATGACAGTGAAGGTTTCCATAAAAGACTTATCTTATTCACATACATTTTCTCTACCACTGATATTTTACTGTGGAAAATAACAAACATAGCCAAATATATTACTTCCCCAAAGCTTTTACAGTACCTGTAAGAGAAAAGTAAACAAATAATTTAAAATGCCACCATCTTTGTCTTCCTCTTCTTCTTCCTGATCAGACTGGTGAAATGAAGTAACAAACTTGGCTGTGAAGTCCATGACCCTCTCCACGGCAGGTTCACGTTTATATACCACCATAGCATACTTAAGGTAATGAATAAAGTCCTCCTGAAAAGCTGTCTTATCATCCATCTGAAAGAAGAAACGCCTCCATAAGCTGCATTAATAAAAATTCTTTATTCCCAACACTGCCATAATACTGCTGAAAGTGTTACTCTTAGGTTAAACTATAATGTTTCTTAATAAACTATCCATTATTCAAACCAAGAAAGGGGAAATATATCTGCACAAACTTCTCTTCAGTATCTCTGAGAAAATACAAAGCGTAAATTTGAACAGTGTAAACTTATCTCATTTTTCTCTCAACACCTTTGGATTATCGGTATTTTTCTTACCGGATTAATGCAATGCTTCGCCTTGAATAACTCAAAATCAACAGCTTTGTGTTTACTTTATTTAGGCCTTTTCCTAGCATCCGTCGATTTCCTTTTGTCATTAACTGTCACATTTCGCTCCCTACCCTTAATCACTTTGCTATGTCCTTAACTTCCCTTCAACTCCAAAACAATTCACCTTCCTCGCATTCGCTGTCCCGTTAATTCCCGCGGCCACACTGGATAATACACAATTGCCAGGTACGGGCAAGACCGGCTGGCTTATGACTTCGCTAGCCGGGGAAATGGGGTGGATTTGAAAGCTTAGGGGTTGGGTTGAAACATCTTCATCGATTCCCTGCGCAGACCAAATTCACTGAGGAACTGAGGAGAACGGACCGCTCCCCGCATCCCCCGGAGGGCGACGAGGAGGGAGAGGACGGGGGACCTCGGGCGAGCCTCCGATCAGATCCCGCCTTCGCGGGTCGCGCAAGGGCACAAGGCGAAGTCCGGAAGCCGAGGCCCGGCCGCTTACCGCGCCGTACGTGCGGCTCAGCGCCACCACCAGCTTCGCCTGGTTCTGGTGCGGCTGCTGCGCCAGCTGAAACGCCTCCTTCACAGAAAGCCGCTTCTTCTGCGCTGCCATGGCGCCGGGACGGGAGCTGCCCGAGAGCGATCCGAGGACGGTTCAGTTTCCCGCGGCTTCCCGCACCGCACCGGGCCCTGCGAGGTTCCCAGGGAAGGGTTAGCGCCAGAGTTTTCAAACAGCTCTCGCGGGAGAGACGCGACCTCGCGAGACTTCCGCCCGAGGCGGTGACTGTGAGAGGAGACCTGACAATCCGGGATCTGACTCCACCCTCCGCTCCGCCCCGCTGCTGGGACGCCTGGGGCGGGGCCTGCCGTTCTCCCAATAGGAAGAGGTGTTTGTATGGGCGGCGTGGGCGGGGCCGGAAGTGGTGCTGTGGAGGAGCGCTGCCTTAAGTGGGCGTTCAGCTTTCTGAATTAAACTGGTAACCTTCGGTGCGTGGCGGGAGCTTGTGGTTGGGAGTGAAGGGAGAAAGCGGAGGACTGCTCGAGCCAGCCCAGGCTGGCTGAAAACGGGTAAACCCCGAGCGAAGGAGACGATTGGGAGATGTCAAAGTTTCCGAAGGCGTCCTAGACGACGTCTCCGCAGTCCTTGGGACCCCGTGGGTCCGGGCGGGAGCTGCCTGCCGGCGATGACTCAGGCTGAGTGGGGACGGGGAAGAGAAAGGCGGGCTCAGTTTAGGCTGCAGCCTCTTGGAGATGCTCCAGCTTGACAGCTCTGCCTAACAACTCTGCTAAGCAGAGGAGAACGCAGACATTGCAAAAAGGAATTTGGGGGTCTTGATCAAGATCGCGTGCTGGGTATATAAAATTATCTCTACATGCCTCACCTAGAGCATAGGACACACCACTCCAAAAACGAGAAACTCCACTTGGTGTGTTGCCTGATGACTTGGGAAACAAATGCAGCCACCTATTCCGTCTGTACTGGAAATCTACATTGGTGACTTGTATCAGGAAGAGGACTGCCCCCAGACTAAATTCTCGACGGGAGACTTCATCTGTTTGTTTAGACTTTTCTCCCCTTTCTATAAATTGTGTTACATACATTGTATCTGTATATGAACTCCATGCCTGGGTCACCCGATCTTTCTTTATTTCATGCTTGCCAACAGTCCTGTGTCAGTGTTTTGGGGTTGGTTGGTTGGTTGGTTTTGTTTGCTTGCAGTTAATCTCGATTTAATTCATAATTCAAAGAACTCAGACTCGGGATGAAGGGAAAGTTTTTTTCTTCCCTGCCCTTCAACATCCACTGAGAACAGAATAGAACATTTAAAAGCTGATTGGATGCCTTTTTCTCCTTTCGAGTTACTAAGTTTCAAATGTACTCTTTGATTTTCATTACACAGATTTTTGCATATATCCATATGAGTAAAGTCCTGAATGAGTATTGCACTGTTATTTCATATTTAACCATCCACTTTATAAATACCCATTAATGCAACTGGCTTTTTTAATCCCTACTGTTTTTTTTTTTTAGCTTTATCAGCTTATGTTAATACTAACAAATTTTACTGACTTCTTGCATGTGCCAGACACCATTCAAAGCACTTTACTTCATGTAATCCTTTATTTCTATCTCCCTTTAAGATGAGTAATGTGAGACACAGACAGGGTGCCATGGGATTCCATCCTAGTAGTGTACCATAATTATTCTCCTAATTCATTCCTAGATACATAACTGATCGCTGCTTAAAGTGATGAATATGGTGGTGATAAGTGCCTGTAATTTGAAATCACCATGTCTAATTTGAGAAAGTTCAGATTAATCGTGGGACAAAAACAAGGTAAGAAGGTGTCCATTCTGAGAGACACAGAGATAGAAAGAGTACCTAGAAAACTAATATTGTTTAAGCAAATATACAAAATTCCTAGCTATATAATCCTTATACGTGATTAAGATAACTTACATCCTCTTTTGTTACTCGCAAAGGCTGGATCTCTAGGTGTTACTTTGCACTAGTGTCATTTCAGATGCTTATTGGGTTCATGGGGCTGGTGAACACACAGAACTATGTTCTGTAGGTACTCTGGGAACCCCAGAGGGCCTAGGGAGATGATGATTCATGGGTAAGGTGCTTGCTGGACAAACATGAGGATCTGAAGTCACATGTGATATTTCACATACAAATACCAGGTGTCAACACCTGTATGTAGTCCTAGCACTTAAGGATGCTGAGAGCCAGACGGTGGGTCTTGGGCTCCTTGGTCTGCCAAAATAGCAAGCTTCAGGGTGGCTGAGAGCCTGTCTCTAACAGCAAGGTCTAAAGAAATCAGTGAGAACACTCAATGTCAGTCTCTGACCTAAACACGCCTGTACCACACATACAAGATAAATAAAACTTGAAAGAAATGATAATAAAATGAGAACCAATATGTGTTTGTGTCATTTGTTTTTTATGTAAACAGACAAACTAAAACTTAGAACATACTAATGTTTTGTGACAATCTGTGACCTTTCATTTTAGGTGCTTGCTGCCTTTATTGTTTTGTTGATTTTAAAAAATACGTCTCATGAGTAATCTGGTTATTTCAGTATCAATGAAATATAAGGAATCTGACCACCAGAGGTCAGTATGACTATATTTTGATTAGAGTTGTGAATTTTAGTAACGAATATTGTATGGATTTGGTATGCTTTGAACATCGTAATCTTAGAACTTTTCCAATATATTATATTAAATTCAAACAGCATAGTCTCATTGTAAAGCTTACATAGTTTCTTCCTTTTTTTTTTTTTCTCGAGACAGGGTTTCTCTGTGTAGCCCTGGCTGTTCTGGAACTCACTCTGTAGACCAGGCTGGCCTCCAACTCAAATCCACCTGCCTCTGCCTCTCAAGTGCTAGGATTAAAGGCATGTGCCACCATGCCCGGCTGCTTACATAGTTTTATTCTGTGAGAAAGGACAAATACATGTAGGAATAAATTTGTGTCTTTAATAAACTTTAGAAAATAATAAAAACTAAACAATGTATACCATAAGGTTATTGAATTCTAAATTTTAGATCAGTAGTTCTTGAAAACAACTATATGTGAAAATGTTTAGAATAGATGTGCTTAATTTGTTTTGATAAGGAAGTACACATGAAATATAAAAGAAAAGTAACAATATAATTTGTGTATGTAGAGTTTGTAAGTCTTATAGTATACCTCTTGTTGGTTTTTTTAATATGCAGACTGTTTGAAATGAAAACAACAAAAATATAAAAGGTCAGGACAATTAAAAGCTAGCCTCTCCTGTCTCAGTTAAATACAGACTTGACAGACTATAACAAAGTATTCTTTTCAAAATGAAGTATTGTCACCCATTGCTGTTAGGCAGTAGTGTTCTTCTTGGAAGGTCCAAGTTGGGAATGGAATTACCCAAAAGTGGTTTTGAAGACGATGTCTGATGTGGGGACAGCTGCCTCGTACAAAACCCCCTTCCTGGAATCCACAACAAGTCATCAATGACAACATCCACCAAGATTTCAGCACTCTGAAACACACAAGTCCTCTTTCCCAGTCCATCAATCTGTAAAGGCACTGTGCAAAATGTGGGGAGGGTAGGTCACACCTCCAGTTTGGAGTGTATATGAAAAACAAAGGCACATTTTCTAGGCACTAAACTGTATGTAAACTAACAAAAATAATCATTTGGGGAAAAAAAAAAGAAAACAATAGGTAAGTTCGATAACACAGCAAGTTCTAAGTAGAAAGTCTTGAAGAAGATCCTGAACACGGGGCTTCAGTTTCATCTGTTCTTCATTAAGAGACACACCACACGATGATGATGACAATAATCACCAGGACACTGATCCCTATCGCCCACATCTTGCAGTTCTTCCACCAATACTTTCTCTTCCACTCGGCAGCACTTGTTTCAAACTGCGAGGCACCTGCCTGCAGTGCATCTACGCAGTCATCTAGCTCCGAGAGCTTCTGGTCTCTTTCTAAACACCTTATCCACATTGACTCTCAGGGTGTCAACCACCTCATCTACTAGATTTTGAGTCTTCTGGAGTCTTCGATTACTGCCAGTGGCAGCACTTGACCCCGAAGGCACACTTGTAGACATTTTGGCGGTGGCGGTGGCAGCAGTGAATGGCCGGGGGTCCTTAAAGTGCACTTTCATGTTGTTCTGCAGGAAATGTGTCCAATAGTGTGGGCTGATGCTCAGGAATCATAGGCTATGTAGTAGAGGCAGGACATGTATATCAGCAGTGAGACGCAATTCTGGGATGAAGTCTCTGAGGACCTTGCATTTCAGAGCACACCCATCGCAGCCATGCAAAATGGTAGGCATTTCCAGAAAACAAATTTGCTTGCCGTAGCCTTTCCTAGATGGCTTCTGACACATGCTAATTGCAAAGTTACGGTTTTTTCTTAGGTAACCCTTACTTGAAAATAACATTCTATTTCACTCTGTTAAGTAGTATTTAGAGCTTTGTAAGTAAAAATGAGCTTACCTTTATTTGATTTGCCACTAGAGTTACATTTAATGTGTTTTCCTTTAGAAGGAGCTGGTGAACATTTGTGCTTCCCCCATATTCCAACTGCTTATATAAAATTGACCATATGACAACTACTTCAGATATCACTATGAGAATCAACAAATCTACTACCAGAACAGGTTCCCTAAAACATCACAACAAACATATCTAAAGGCTAAAAGATCAACACTTTATTTAGAGTTTGGGGCATAAGGGATGTGCCCTTACACAAATAATTTGGGGTGAAGGAACAAACTGGTCCAGAAATCAACAAAGGAATGAAATAGCTCAAACTCTTGGCCAGTTTTGTGATTGTAAGAGCTATTCACAACAGCAATAGTCTTAGTCTATACGATAAAAAAGGGACCTTTGTGTGGTGGCACTGGCTTTTGATCCCAGTATTTCAGAAGCAGAGGCAGGTGTACCTCTGAGTTTGAGGGCAGCCTAAACTATATATTGAGTTCCAGGCCTGTCAGGGCAACAAAGGGAAACTCTGGAGAGAGAGAGAGAGAGAGAGAGAGAGAGAGAGAGAGAGAGAGAGAGAGAGAGAGAGAGAGAAGCTGGGAATCTATAAGACTTCTTGCCCAGCGTCCATTTTCTTGAAATCCCTAAAATTAGGTACATACGTAGATAGTAATGCTACCTAGTACATTCAGTCTGTAAGATTATGTCTCTAGTTTTATTCACAGTTTAGCTATTGTACCAGATTACTGAAACACCATTTCAAAGGCATTGAATCATCTGTGGTAAGTATCAGATCTTTGACCACCAGATGTTATTGACAGTTTACCAGAATATAACTACTACAAATTCTCTCTACCCGCAGACAACCAAACCAACTACTGATCTTTAATTATCAAGTAGAAACAATATCACTGTGCTGGGTGTGGTGGTGCACGCCTTTAATCCCAGCACTTGGGAGGCAGAGGCAGGTGAATTTCTGAGTTCGAGGCCAGCCTAGTCTATCTACAAAGTGAGTTCCAGGATAGCCAGGGCTACACAGAGAAACCCTGTCTCAAAAAAAAAAAAAAAACAAAGAAACAATATCACTGCCAAGAAATCCAAATACAAGGTGTTTTCCTGTAGTTTCCCTACCAGCTGAGACCATGAAGAGAATCGGCTTGCCTAGATTAAGACTCTCCTTGGGTAACCAGGTTTGAGGGAAGTTCACTGGTAAGTGACTAACTTCCTCAGTGATGAACAAATCATGCTTGTGAGTAGTAAGTATATAGCATAATCTTCAAAGGCTGCACAGTGTAGA
The DNA here is from genome assembly GCA_902729485.2 of Mus minutoides. Classification (NCBI taxonomy): domain Eukaryota; kingdom Metazoa; phylum Chordata; class Mammalia; order Rodentia; family Muridae; genus Mus; species Mus minutoides. The sequence continues at coordinate 109,653 of LR750507.1, read as the reverse complement.
CCTGTGGCCTGCCTCATATGTGTAATAGATGGAAAGTCTGCACAGTGTAGACCTGTGGCCTGCCTCATATGTGTAATAGATGGAAAGTCTGCACAGTGTAGACCTGTGGCCTACCTCATATGTGTAATAGATGGAAAGTCTGCACAGTGTAGACCTGTGGCCTGCCTCATATGTGTAATAGATGGAAAGACAAAATTCATAAAGACTTTTTTTCTATTTAGCATTGTTAAAGGCTTACGTTCTTTTGCCTTTAAATTGTCACCTTTTTCTCTTTCATTCTGATGGGTCCCAAAATTTCATTTTCTGGTTGCTTAACAGAATTAGAATGTAAAGAAAGAAAAATCTACCTATATGGTTGCTTAAAAGAATGACGGGATTTCTGTGAAGAAGAGGACTCCGTGATACCCAACCTAACACCTCTTGGGAGTCCTACATGCCAGGTTAAGGACCTTTTAAAATATTCTAAAATTTGGAAACTTTTAGATCCCAATTCCTGGTTATATTATGTTGAACTCTAAAAACAAGTCAAAATAATCCAGTCCATATACTTCAAGAGTCTAAGACTCTCCCATTTTGTCCCCAAACTGGAACCAATTCTTGAATTGCCTCTGGCTTCTTGTAGAGTCTCTCTTGTTCAAAAGCACGTTTAAAGTCCCAGCCAGCTCTCTAGAAATCATGCTACTTTAAATAGAGTTTGCCATCAAACAGCTAAGCTGAGCATTGAGTTAAGCCATTCCCAAATGTGAATTTCTAAATCATTCCCTGAATATTCTATTTCCTCTAGTTGCTGTGACTGACAGATGTAGTTAGGGACACAGCCTGCAGTGAACTTTTTGATACTACTTTTTCCTACACTGGTCTCTAGAAGGCAGTTAACAAACTCCTAACTACTTCACTGTAAAAGTCAGAATTTGCCTTGATAGTGGTGTTCCGCATTTAGGAAGGTTCAGGGGATAGAGACATAGCAGAGGATCAGGTTCAATTCCCAGCATCCACATGGTGGCTTATAGGTGTCTGTAATTCCAGTTCCAGAAGATCCAACGCTTTCGACTACCTTGGGTATCAGTGATGCGTGTGGTACATACGGTACATACAGGCAGGTAGAACCATTATGCATAAACAAAAACGAAAACAAAAAATTGAGGGCTGCAAAGTAAATCACACAACCTATATTTGGGAAACTGATGCCTTGTCAATCAAATAATATTCCCTGATTAGCTAAAATACTACCTAATATCTAATGACCCAAAGATGTCATCATCTAACTAAAGAAAATGTAGGATGTGGGCATGCCCTCTTAAGACTTTATTTTTAGGGAGGTAATAGAATTATTACCTAATAATTACCTAATAACTATACAAATAATTGATATATTCATATGACACCTATTGAAGGTTCTTGTTTCTTGTGGGAGTGTAGTTTAATAAAGGTATTTCAAATTACTTCATGAATACTGTATCACAGTCCTCCACCACACTATCTTCTAGCTAATATGGCCTATCAGATCATAATCTATACTTAAATAGACTTCTGTATGGAATGTGTCTCTTAAACCTTGCTATCAAGACTTTTTCAAATAAATATATTCAAATTATTGAATGAACCAACTTTCACCAGAACTAGTGTTTTCAGTATTACTTGCAAAATGGTCAAAATATTTTACCTGTATTCATTTTCTGGAACAGAAATGTATGCACTTCCAACATTCATTGCAAACATTTCAGAAATCCTCTAATTTTAAAGAAACTTCCTATGAAACTATCCTGGTTTGAAATTAAGAGCCTCATTTGTAGCACTGTTTTCTAAGTAGACTAGTGTTCATTTGGGGGGGTGAGCAGAGATGGTATATGCCCTTATAAATGTATCCAGCTATGTTTGAGTCAAATCAGGTATCAACATACAGAAAATGCATATGACTGTTAAATCTTTTCACATACCCTAAAATAATAAGATTTATGTGTGATTTTGGATAACAGCATGTAAATCGAAACAGGTTGTTAAAAAATACTTATCTTCTTAGTTCTGCTTTTTTGTATTTCCAACATTGAGCATAAAAATAAGTAAAATTGAAATAGTAATGGAATCTTAATTCTATAAAATTAGCAAATTGTAGGAGAGTAAAGAACACTGAGCCATTTTGTCCTGACTTAAGGATAAAGGAGTGTAATTTAAGTAGATAAGAAAAATGTTCGTGGATGTTATTGGATTCAAACAACATCAGTATAACAACATGTCAAAAACTTGGTTTTGTAGATGCTTCGTGAATTTTTTTCTCTTAGTGTTAAAGGAAACTTTTTCCTTTTTTTTTTTCAGAGAAAGTGGGGTTGAAATAGGTAGAGATCTAAAAATTAAAATTGTTGATGAGTGTGTCTCCATAGTGTGTATATTTCTCCATATATAAAAGTGCCTTGATCATGAATGCATTTTTTTTATAATCACTTCAAAGGAAACTCTTCCCCAACTTTGGCAGCTGAATAAATCAACATCTGTGTGCATGCTAAACAAAGGATGGCCATTTGTCCTCAAATGAGATAGATCCAATTTTCCTCAGGCATATTCTAGATTTCCTAAATATTGAATACGACTAATAAATACACTGTCCATATCTATATAGTACCCATGATAGTGTCTTGTCATCTTTAGAAAAGAAGTAGTCTTGAAGAAAATGTCTTGTTCCATCAGGATCCAAATTGAAAGCACATTTGTTTCTGGATTTTCATGCTAGGCTGTACAAAATGAAAGCCTTGAGCTTTCGCTTATTCATGTGTTGTCAGAGGCATGGGTATTGGAATGACAATTTACCACTCTCACATTCTCACTATGTGGGCTTCTGATTTAATGCATTCACTGCAACTAGGATAAAGTAGAATTATACCACATTTGAAGAACGTATATAATATAGAGAAGATGATTTTCATGGGACTAAAATAACAGGGTTTTCCAACTAGGTGACATCAATAATGTATTTCAAGATGTTTTATCTTTATTAATGGCAATCAATAGTCTTTTGTTGAAGCAGTCCAGATAATCTTGGATTGTAGAAGTCCATAATCATTGATTGATCTTATCTGTTTCCTGAAAGGGAAAAGCCATACTCTGGAGGAATACAAATGGTAGCAACCTGGACCAGTAGACCATTCTTCCTAGAAGAGAGAACCAAAGACAGGGAAGTTTGCGATCAGGAGATCTTGCACAAGCTGATGGCTCATGTAAGCAACTTTAGTGTGAAATTCAGCACCTCCTATACTGTATGCAGAGGGGGAAATGGATTAGAGTCAGTAGGAAGCTAATCAAGCAATATTATTTAAAGAGAATATAGGATATCTCAAGTCTATCACAGACTAAGCCTTGGGACTGATAACTCCAGCCTGTGCAGGGGGGAAAAAATCATGTTCCCTGAAACTGAAACCTTAACTCCTTTGAGGCTCTAGCCCCAGCAGCAGACCAGACCCTGCCCATTCTGGGCAAGGACACAGAACTAATGTTCCCTTTGTTCTTTCATCAGGGATTCCGAGAGCCTTAAATCAGCCTCGATCCCAGCAGGTAGGTCTTTTCCAGGGGAATTTCCTATCGTGACTCCTATAATGTACATACCTAAAAATATAGTTTAATAAATGCATGTAATTGGCTTGGCTTTTGCATTTGTTACAGTCATGACACTTTCACATGGTTATAATTGGTTACAACCCTCACATGGGAGTAAGACCAAGAAGAGAGACAGGACAAAGAGACCTCAATGATATACCACTAACTGCCTACCATCTCTTATGAGCTGACAGTGTGTCAATGAGATAAGGAAAAGAAATGTTTGACTAATATCCAATATATATAAGGAACTCAAGAAGATAGACTCCAGAAAATCAAATAACCCTATTAAAAATGGGGTATAGAGCTAAACAAAGAATTCTCAACTGAGGAATACCGAATGGCTGAGAATCACCTGAAAAATGTTCACCATCCTTAATCATCAGGGAAATGCAAATCAAAACAATTCTGATATTCCACCTCACACCAGTCAGAATGGCTAAGATAAAAAAATTCAGGTGACAGCAGATGCTGGCGAGGATGTGGAGAATGAGGAACACTCCCCCATTGTTGGTGGGATTGCAAGCTGGTACAACCACTCTGAAAATCAGTCTGGTGGTTCCTCAGAAAATTGGATATAGTACTACTGGAAGATCCAGCAATACCTCTTCTGGGTATGTATCCAGAAGATATTCCAACTTGTAATAAGGACACATGCTCCACTATGTTCATAGCAGCCTTGTTTATAATAGCCAGAAGCTGCAAAGAACCCAGATGTCCCTCAACAGAGGAATGGATACAGAAAATGTGGTACATTTACACAATGGAGTACTACTCAGCAATTAAAAACAATGAATTTATGAAATTCTTTGGCAAATGGATGCATCTGGAGGATATCATCCTGAGTGAGGTAATCCAATCACAAAAGAACACATATGATATCCACTCACTGATAAGTGGATATTAGCCCAGAAACTTAGACTACCCAAGATATAATTTGCAAAATACATGAAACTCAAGAAGGAAGACCAAAATGTAGATACTTCATTCCTTCTTAGAATGGGGAACAAAATACCCATGGAAGGAGTTACAGAGACAAAGTTTGGAGTTGAGAGAGAAAAAAGGACCATCCAGAGACTGCCCTACCCAGGGATCCATTCCATAAACAACCACCAAACCCAGACACTATTGCATATGCCAGAAAGATTTTGCTGACAGGACCCTGATATAGCTGTCTCTTGTGAGGCTATGCCAGTGCCTGGCAAATACAGAAGTGGATGCTCACAGTCATCTATTGGATGGAACACAGGGCCCCTAAAGAAGGAGCTAGAGAAAGTAACCAAGGAGCTAAAGAGGTTGACAACTCTATAGGAGGATGAACAATACGAACTAACCAGGACCCAACAGAACTGTGTCTCTAGTTGGATATGTAGCAGAGGATGGCCTAGTCGGCCATCAATGGGAGGAGAGGCCCTTGGTCTTGCGAAGATCATATGCCTCAGTACAGGGGAATGCCAGGGCCAGGAAGCAGGAGTGGGTGGGTTGGGGAGCAGGACAGGGGAAGGGTATAGGGGACTTTCAGGATAACATTTGAAATGTAAATGAAGAAAATATCAAATAAAAAAAGAAAAAACGAAATGTTTGATTTGGGATATAATAATAATAATATAAAAATAAAGTAAAAATAACAACATAGCAGGAAGTCTGTACTAGGATTGTTGACTCAAATTGGAGCAAGTTATGTGAGAAAACTTAGATGATTGCAATGTGACATGAGACTCCTGTGATTGCTTGGGGTTAGGCCATATTTAACTAGTAGCCTTCCAGTAGATCGGAATCTTGCTTGGCCTAACAAGATTAAAGCAGTTCCTAGTAAACCAGCCAAAGTGATCCATGCAGGACCCAGACGTTAGTAGGTTTGGTGTTTCTACTTTAGGGGTGGAGAGTAAGGCTTGGATTATCAACTAAGCATATGCCAAATATTACATTCCCATCTATGCTGTGCCACAGGACTTGGCAATCTAACACCAATTGTTTTACAGTGTGTTAATTGGACGGTAGTCCAATAAAAACAACTTCCCTTTGTGAATGCTTCAAAAAGGGTACAAGGATATAGAACTTTTACCGATGAGACCCTTATAGATGGACTTTTACCCTTGTACCTTTGATAAGCTAACATGTGGACAGAGTATTTACTCTGGTGATATGAATAAGGGGACAACAACTAAATAAAGAATCAAAATTACTTTATTTGTTGAAGGCTATTAATGTTGGCCTCAACCCAATGAATTTCTTGGGGAAATTTAATTAAGTATGTTACATCTTGGAGCCTAGATTCCTATGAAATGAAGATGGCTTCATAGTGGCTTAAAGCCAAATTTCTTTCTTGGGACATAACTTGACTATGTTGATCACATTTATTTAGTATACATGTTTTTTTTTTAATGTGCCAGGTTGCAAAATCAGCAAACAAAAATAAAGTGTTTAGAAAATTATTTTAAATATATAAAAGGAGTGAGAAGGGAATATATACTATACACACAATAAGTTTGAATGTTGTTGGGAATGACTTTCTTAAATTGCATTAAGGTGTGTCTCTGTATTTTCAGTTGTTGATTCTGTACTGGCAGAGGGCAAACTACTGGCACAATTTTGGTATTGTCGTTTCTATGGGCCATCACTGGGTTTTCTATTTTGTAAATAGTCATCCTTCCTCACTTGCCTAAAGGCAATCTAGAGATGTATCAGAGGCTGTCTTATTGTTGATTGGTTGTAATAAAGGTCTGACAGCCAGTAGCTAGGACAGGAAGGAGGAGGGTGGGACTTCCAGGCACAGAGAGTGGTGCAGGGAGACAAAAATAGATGTGGGAGAACTGAAAGCAGACAAGGAGGGAATAGACAGGAACAGAGTGGAACAGAGAGGTATAGAGCTAGCCTCCTGGCAGGTTCTAGGATAGAATAATCGAGTTAAGTTTGAACATTAGCTGGGAGACTGCCCCAACAAAAGGCTGAATGGTAAGACATGGTTGTGAACGTGGCTGCAGGGCACAGTTTTGGCTGTGGAGCACCATCAACCTGAATAATACATCTCTGGCTTTCTAGTATACAGAAGATGTTGCTTTTTCCTGTAAGCTTGTCTGTTTTGCCTTTTTCTATACCATATCTGTCTGGAAATACAACTCTGGTAAATTTTTCTGGAAAAGGGATTTAGGGCATTACTAGAGAAGGACATGACTCTTATGTGTATTGGGAACAAACTGCTCGGGCCCTGGCCATTCAAGCAGCCAACCCAGGCATATCAAGACAAGGGTTCTGAATGTGGAGGCTGGCTGCCTTAATTGTTCTCTGCAAAGTTTTAGCCAACTCATGATGATTAAGTTGTACCAGGAAGTATTTGAAGCAGGAAATGTTTTTGAGAGACCTGAAGTTTTAGTAGTTAAGAGAAATGAAGACCCCAGAGAAAAGGAAAACTGGGCCTAGGTCACTAAGGATAGGGATGACCATAGAACATACAAGAGACAATTAGAAGAAAAAGTAGCTGGTCTACTACTGGATTAGTGATCAATAAAGGAGATATCTCTGATAATAGAAAGTTTGATCCAGAAATATTACTTGGGAAAACTGAAAGATATATGTATAATAAAAAGGATAAAGGGTGGGTAGAAGAGTTTTTAACCCCACAAGGGAGCCATAGGATGAGTGAACCGACCTTCCTGGGGAGATTGGAACATACTGATTAGGCCCCTTGGCATCACCTGTATAAGGAAACTAGGGTTCAAGTTCTAAGAGATAGAATTCGGGCTTCTGAAGAAGCTCTGGGGGAAGCTGCAAGAAGAATTAGTATTGCATATGAAAAAGAGTTTGAAAAGCACTGTAGAAATATATACTAGACTGAGCTCAATAAATTGGAGGAAGAGATTTTGCAAATTTAAACAAGCTAAAAATATTAACATTATTCCAACCTGTTTAGCACCTTTCTGTTCTCGTGCTTATGCTGTAACCGAAAGTTTCTGCCCAGATGACCTGTGATTTGGAGGTTTTTCTGAGAGTTAAAAGTTAATACATAACTTGTTTTTGCAGACACTGAACTGTGACTTTATATGTGCTTTGTGCTTTCTGGTGACATAGTTACATGGAGTTTTTCAGTAAAAATAATGAGTTTGAGGAAGATAATAAAAAGGGTTTTGATTTTGTATTACTGTATAACAAGGAAGTTTGTAACCAATAAAAGGCTAAGGTGAACTCAGAGAGAGACAGAGACAGAGACAGAGACAGAGACAGAGACAGAGAGAGAACCTGAAAGCTGTCTCCAAGCACAGCTTCAGAACAACAGTCACCTGTCAGCTTACACCTGCATCCTTGCCTGAGACTCTGATTTCACACTTATCCAAACATCCCACCCTCAGAATTGCTGAGGCTGGTCCTCAGCAAAAGGCTTAAGCTTTAAACTATACAAAGACTCAATGTCATTAATTATACCTCTGGTGGGTGTGCAAGTAGTCCCCACAGTAGAATGTTATGTAAATGATGACATAAGGGAGATAAAACAAAAACCACTTACCTAAAAATCAGATTTCACTGGCTTCTATATTATCTGGCATCCCTGTGAAAATGCTTGTACTGGCTGGGTTTGTGTGTCAACTTGACACAGGCTGGAGTTATCACAGAGAAAGGAGCTTCAGTTGGAAAAAAAAGCCTCCATGAGATCCAGCTATAAGGCATTTTCTCAATTAGTGATCAAATGGGGAGGGCCCATTGTGGGTGGTGCCATCCCTGGGCTAGTTATCTTGGATTCTATAAGAAAGCAAGCTGAGCAAGCCAGTAAGTAACATCCCTCCATGGCCTCTGCATCAGCTCCTGTTTCCTGACCTGCTTGAGTTCCAGTCCTGACTTCCTTTGGTGATGAACAGCTGTATGGAAGTGTAAGCTGAACAAACCCTTTCCTCCCCAACTTGCTTCTTGGTCATAATGTTTGTGCAGGAATAGAAACCCTGACTAAGATAGTGCTGATGGCATTATGCTTGGCTTGGTGTCATTAAATACTTATTATATTTAATTATTATAATATTTAATTATTATAATATTTAATTATATTTAATTATTATAATATTTAATTAGTAAGGGAAGTTCATGCATAGTTGCCCCAAAGTTAGAATTATTGAAGGGTTAAAGAGTAGACTTAATTGCAGAACACAGACTTTATTGAAGAGACATGGTACTGAGTGAAAATAACTCACACTAACAATTAAATCATTTCTAATTTTCACAGTGCTGTCTTCAACTGTACGTAGAAGTAGTTGTGTTTTGTTAATCCTTTTTGGAGGGCTTTTAAAGTACTTATTTTCTTCACAGAGGAAAAGGTCAGTTTACAGCTCTTTTAGGGGAAAAAAAAGTGTAGGTAGCTCATTTAGTTTCAATAGCAGGAAATAAAAGTCTACAAGGAGCTAGGAGATAGGCCTATGGCTAAGAGCACTCTTACAGACAACCTTTGTCTGGTTTCTCACCCGTGTCTGGTGGCTCATATCCTCCTGTAAACTCTGTCTCCAAGGGATCCAATGTCTTATTGTGCACATGCACGGACACAAACACATACAATTTAAAAATAGGAAAGAAAAATGTTTAGATAAATGTAAGAAAAAGTCTACAAATATAGAAGACAAGTGCTGCTTTCTACACCACTCAAAGGCTAAAGGGACAACTGAAAGTAGACATGAGTAACAAAATTGAAAGCAGGGGCATTTTTTTTCTAATATATATTTTTTTACCTATCTTTATTTAGCCAGATAACTAACTCCTAGAAAAATGACAGAAGGCTTATTTTTCTGGAGAAACTGAACCAAACAAAACTGAGAACTAAAAGACAGGACCAAAGCTATGTTGAAGACAAGGCAACTGAGAATGCCAGTATTAAGAACAGTGTGACAATCAGCCACCAAACATAGACACTATAGGATATGCCAGCAAGATAGTGCTGAAAGGGCCCTGATATAGCTGTCTCGTGGGAGACTATACCAGTGCCTGGCAAACATGGAGGTGGATGCTCACAGTCAGCTATTAGATGGAACACAGGGTTCCCAAGGAAGGAGCCAGAGAAAGTACCCAAGGAGCTGAAGGGGTCTTCAACCCTCTAGGTGGAAGAATAACATGAACTAACTAGTACCCCCTGAGCTCATGTCTCTAGCTGCATATATAGAAGAGGATGGCCTAGTTGGCCATCATGTGGAAGAGAGGCCCCTTGGTCATNCTCTAGGTGGAAGAATAACATGAACTAACTAGTACCCCCTGAGCTCATGTCTCTAGCTGCATATATAGAAGAGGATGGCCTAGTTGGCCATCATTGGGAAGAGAGGCCCCTTGGTCATGCAGACTTTATATGCCCCAGTACAGGGGAACGCCAGGGCCAAGATGTGGGAGTGGGTGGGTAGGGGAGCAGGGCCGGGAGGAGGGAGGGTATAAGGAACTTTCTGGATAACACTTGAAATGTAAATGAAGAAAATATCTAATAAAAGTTGGAAAAAAAAAAAAAAAGAACAGTGTGAACCTACCTGCATGTATTCTCTATCTGGCTGTTATGGGCGTGTATATCCAGACATGCCCAACCCATCCAGAAAACATGAACAATAATTTGACATTTAACTATTTGCTACAATGAGACCCAAAGACTACAAACCCTGCTCATTATGACATAACTTATAGTCACTTGAACTCAATATACACTGAGAACTAAGAATCACTAGACATTTGAGGAAACTCCCAACATGAAAGCTGAACATAAAACTGCCAAAGAATCTCGGATATTCTCAGAAACATTGGACAGTATACTGCATTTATGAAATAACTAGAAAGAGCTATTGGAAAAATTTAGAATTCTCAAACTTAATGTAAAAAGTTGCACAAAATTCGGAAAATAGAACATGAAGTCAGGGATATAGAAGAAAAGAAAATTTTATCAGAATGAAATACTTGGTGACTTCCAAAATGATACCAGAAAGGACATTATTTTAGGGTTTCTGTTTATGTTGAAGAATCAGGAAAGAGGGCTGTATCATTTACTGAAATTATGCAAGGCCCAAAATCAGCCTATTACTATTTTTTTTTTTGCAAAGGTTGACGTCAGCTGTAAATAAAATAGTATCAGATTCAGAAATCAGACAAATATTAATGAAATCTTTGGCTTTTGAAAATGTTAATTCAGGATGCAAAGGGGTGATTAGGCCTTTCAAGGCAACATCAGAACCAATAGATGAATGAGTTGAAAATATGGCAATATTGGATCTCATGTTTATGATGCTACTTTGATAGGAAAAAATAATTTCTAAAAGTTTGAAGATAAACAAAAACATCAGATGATTTAATTGTGGTAAGCAAATTCATATGAAAAGAGATTGTAGGCAAGGCATTGCTAGAAATATTGGTTTTTTTTTCTAAAGATAATCCAAAAAGAAGGCCTCAGCTTTCTAGAGTATGCAGAAGGTATGGCAAAGGCCTACATTAGACTAATGAATGCAGATGAATAAAAGACAGGCAAGGTAATATTTTCTATTTGGAAAAACCCTAGGGGCCCTCCTGTCCATATTAAATTGGATTCAGTCATTCCCTGTCAGTTTTGGAAAACTTATCCACAGAGCAAATACCTAGACCTCTGGGAGCTTCCAGAGACTGATCCACCAACCAAAGAGTATACAAGGGCTGGTTCAAGATCCCTGACACATATGTAGCAGAGGGCTGCCATATCTAGCCTCAGTGGGAGGGGATGTGCCTAATCCAGCAGACTTGATGCAGGCTTACAGGTTCTGTGATTCAGTCCATTATCATCATTTCAGGGAGGATGGCTGCACCCAGGCAGGCATGACACTGGAGGAGCTGAGAGTTCGACATCTTTATCCAAAAGAAGCAAGGAGCAAACTGTATTCCAGGCAGCTAGGAGAAGGGTCTCAAAGCCCACCCCCACAGTGGCACATTTCCTCTAACAGGGCAACATCTAATAGTTCTGTTCCCTGGGCCAAGCATATTGAAAGTTTTACAGGTACTCAAAGAAATGAAATTTGGCAAGTGGATATATTTCATTTCGCAGACTTTGGAAAGATAAGATAGTGTGCCATACAACAACTATGGAGAGACATTGAATAATAGCAAAAACCCTGCTGAATTAAACCAGCCTGTATATGTTAGAGATGTGTTGATATATATATCACATAGTGTATAATCCTTAAAACAGAAACCTGGAATTGTGTTACATTGGGGAAAAGATTTTTTGTCTCTATTTCCACAGGAAAAGAAAAGCTATGGATACTATCAAGATTGATAAAGATGAGATTCAAACCAGAGAGACCTCCTGAATAAGGAGAAATATCTCCTTATTTATCAGCTAGGTTGGCCATTCAGAACAAATGAACTTCTAAAGATTAACAAATGCCTTTTACTTGATCAGGAAGGAAAAATGAAAAATACAAAATAATAATATTTTTGAATGATAAATTTACCAAAGGCACACTTGCCTTGCTGGCATGAAATGAAAAGTGGGTTTTTATAAACCACATGTCTTAATTCTTGGTGTTTCTTCACAAATGTATAATGTTGAGATTATATCAAGATACATAAACTCAGAATACAGCACAAAAGTTTCTGATTCCACAGAATTCCAAAATAGCTACTTTTATAAAGGTCAGTTAATTCTGTTTTTCCTCAAACTTCATGTGAATGGGATCATATACTATGTGATATATTACAGTCATGTTCCTTCAACATTCTACTTCATTATTACTGTAATTTATCATATTAATTACCACAATTAATTTACCTTTTGCCCATTGTTGGCACTGGAGTTCTTACATGTTTGAGTTATTACAAATAAAGTTGTCCTAAACATTCTATGTCTTTGTGTATGTGTTGGGGTCCACTGCCCGCAGTGGACTGGGTTCCTGGAGGATTGGCCCGAAGCTGAAATGAAACTAAGGGAGAGGGGGAAGAAAGAAGAACTCCGAGGCTACATGGTTGCTTCTGCTTAGAACGACTGTTTAATGGTGGACAAGCATTTGGGGATAAAGGAAGGGAAGCCCCGCCCCCAGTCTTCTGCGCAGGCGTTCTGGAGTTTGGCGGGAACCCTGAAGTCTCGTGACATCTCTCAGGTTGCGCAGGTGGGCTGGTCGTAGGTGGGCCTCTGGTAAGCTGGGCGGAGCTGGGTGACCTAGGAGACTTACAGAACCTGGCTGCAGGGGTACCGGGCTCTTAGCCTAGTTAACAACACAATGGATGCCATTGGGTGCAGCAAGGCTCTGGTCATTGCACCAACTATGTTGGTGGGGAAGGGACACCACAGTATGTGTACACTCATTCCTCTTGTATTAAACCTAGGAGTCAAACTGATGTCATAAGTGATGTGTGCTTTAGTTGTAGTAAAACTGCCACACGCTTTCCAAAGTGATTGTATCATTTTACTCTTCTACTAGTAACGTGCAAAAGTTCATTTTATTATGTATCTTTGTAAACACTTTATATTTTGCTCATTATTTTACACATTCTGGTAAACATTTGCACATTCTAAGTGGTGTAGTAGCACCTTAATTTGGCTTTAATTTATATTTCCATGATTAGTGATATTAAGCACATTTATATGATTATAAATCATAATCTATATGATTCACATACTGCTATTGAAAATACCACTTCTTATAGAAGAATATTCATTCTTTTAGTCATTCAATAAATGTTTAAGAACCTAATAGTGGCATGCTAAACACTATTCTAATCACTGGGGCTTTGGCGGTACATGAAACAGGTAAGAATTCTTGCCTCCATAAAATTTACTTTTTATGTTAAAGGTTTTACAGTTTATATACAGAATGTTACCTTTGAAAGAAGGCTAAGTTATTTGTCACAGTTATATGTCTATCAAAAATATGTGCTTTACCCTTTTGGAGTAGAATTATGAGAAATTTGCTTTTCTATTTAGTGAGAAGCATTTGTTACAAACAATACTTCAGGTCAGTTCTCTCTTTGAGTGTTGGAGAGTTCCATTAATTTGAATCTAGAAAAAGGCTAGAAATAAAACTATATTAATGCCAGATCCATTCCTCCCAGTGTACTCTAAAGTCAAGTGTACACTTTGCAAACTGATCATGTTACCTGTACTGAGAAAACTCTTGTGCCCATGTGCCCAACTCTCATTTTTCCACTGGTTTCCACACCTATTACCACTAGCACAATTTTAAGGTGGGAAGCTAGAAACAATGATATTATCAAATACTTACAGGCAGCTGTTTCCAAAACATATTGTGGTCCTTCTAATGATCATGTTAATATTTTATATAACCTGATTATATTTTTGCCTCAACACACTTTATGACAAAATGACATATTCTGTGCTGTTATACGAATATACTTAATGACATCTCGGTGCAAATGTTGCCATTTTGTGACAAGGTGATCTGTTTTTGTTGTTCCCTTGGGAGAGAAGATTGAGAAACTCCACTCCTGGCTCAGGGGGCTTGGATTTCAGGAGTTCACCACCATACCCAGTTCCAACACACATTTTAAAAATTGGTTTAATTTCTTGATATTAATGCAAAGAAGAAATGAAATGAAAGGGATGAAATTAAATTTTAAAAATTTTTAATTAAATTAAATTAAATATGTCTTTAAATTAGTATGTCTTTCAGTATATAAATTATGAGTAACTTGATGATGATGTAGTACTCAGGTACTTGCACATCAGGAGACTCACCACCAATGTGGCAAATGTGTGTTCACACTCAAATACCATGAATCACAGGGTCACTGATGTGATAATCCAAAATAGTGAATATTTTTTGGTTCAGTATTCTCATTCCATGAAGGCTAATTTTCTTCTCATTTGCACAGTGGTTGAATTCCTATAAAATTATATTATCTATATACTAAAGATAGCATTCTATATAATTTGAAAATAAATAGGAAGCTTTTATTTAATACATGAACTCCCGTGACCCTGATTACCAGAGATTTGTCCCAACAAGTTCTGGGATAAGCCTAAGGCTCTCTTGGTTGCTCTTCTGGGTGCTCTGTAATGCCTGGGAGGTAGGCAGGAGCTCACAGTAGTGGTATCACTGTCTCCATTTCGCACCCAACAGCTGTTTGTAACACCTGAACAAATAGTTCATTTTTCCCACCTATAAAATGAGTATTGTCACTGGAGGGCGAGAAGTTTATAAAATAAAATATATTAGCCAGGCAAAATCATAATAATGACACTATTCCCATTTTAGAAAAATCTGACCAGGATTCTGTCTTGTTTCTCAAAGTCCATTGTTCAAAACCAAAGAAAGCCAGAAACGATTTTGGCTCCCAACCTACCTGCTTTCCCAAACTAAGGGCAACAACTTCAAAACGTGACAAGGTTCAGCCTCGGGTCTGTCTGAGGTAACTGCACAGGTTAGATGAGCTCCTTCGCTTTAACTGGGTAGGCTTGGCTTCTCAGTCCCATCTGGTGCTCCTTGTACCTTCCTTTCCCACTACCACCCTTTCTAGGTCTTGCAGGACTTTTTCTCCTTTTGCTACTCTGAGACCAAAACCGGGGATGCCCCGCCCCCACCCCACCCCCAGGTTTCGGTCACTAGTGACCTTTGAGTGGATGATGCGGGGAGATCTCTAGCATTCGGCTCTGAGCAGGTTCCTATCGGGAAGGGTGCTTCCAATTTAGTCCCACCGTGTAGTTCTGAGGTTCCAGCTCTAAGGCACTTTGAGCTCCAGATCTCAACCTCCTAGAATTGGAGTGGTTATCTCCCTCATCCCTACCCCTGCCCTTCAGCATCCCGCCTCCTCTCTCTTCACCCTCAGCTCTAAGCATCAGGGCTGCAGGAATTAGACCCGCTCTCTCACCTGTCCCATCTACTACCACAGGATTTTCTAATATTTTCATTCTGATTTGCCGGTCTGCTAGGGACTAAACCCAGCATTTCTTCCTCTTGGCCTGAGCTATCCACCTCGGGCTGGATCGCTCCCAGTAGAGTTGGAAGCTCCAAGCCACCCAGTTGGCCAAGGGGGGGGGGGGGAACTGTCCAGGGCACCGCCCCCCACCCCCTGTCCTCCAACACCCCTCAGCAGCTGTCCTCTTGCAGGTATAGCCCGCACACTCTCGGAAGCATCCGCAGATGGTAAATCTCACGTGCAAGGCGCCAGCGCTACGCTGCAGGGTGCGGGTGCCCGCGAGCCAGCTAGCCCGCGAACGAGCACGAGCAGAGGAGGAAGGTGGGGCGCGAGTGGGCCCGGGAAGGAGACACCTCCGGAAAGAGAGCCACGCGGCTGTGCTGGCAGGACTGCAGTGCCACCTCTCTGGAGAAAGCTCTCACGCCCGTGCTCGAACGCACGTGCACACGGCCAGCCGTGAGAGCGCGCGAGTCAGAGCATTTCAGTGCAGGGCTCCTTAAAGCGATGGCATCTGCCCTCCACAGCAAAATTCCCCCGCCAGGAACCTGCGGGAGCTCCAAAGCCGACGCCCGCGGTGGCTCGGGCTGGAGAATGGACTGTGATCCGGAGATGCACGTGAAAATGTGCAAGAAGATCGCTCAGCTCACCAAGGTAAGGCGGGGTGCTGCGGGCGGACCAGCTGTGTGCCAGAGGCACCCAGGGTAGGGGTGGGAGTGTAGAAGCACCCCAGGGGAGGACCGCACTCAATCCCGACAAACTTTGTCACAGAGACCAAGGGAAGCTGTTCTATATCTGAGTGAAGTGACCTTCTGGAGACTGCATTTGGAAGCAGCAGACAGGATTCTTTGCCAAGGAAACTCCCGCAGCCTGCTTGCTTAGCAGGTGGGCTGTGCTTTCCCAAGGCTAGAGTGTGTGTGTGTGTGTGTGTGTGTGTGTGTGTGTGAGAGAGAGAGAGAGAGAGAGAGAGAGAGAGAGAGAGAGAGAGAGAGAGAGAGAGAGAGAGAGAGAGAGAGAATATCATGTTCCCTTGCCAGCCCTGTTCAAACCTTCAAATCATCATGCCCGGAATGTTGTGATTTTATTCTCTATAGCTGGGGAGATCATGTGAGACCTATTTAAACACGATTCATTAATTCCTTCATTCAACAAATATTTGAATCATTTGTTGAGTGCTAGCAGTCTTCAGTGGCATCGTACTAAACCTGGAAGGCAGCCCAGGGGACTTACTATCAAACTGACTACAGGCATGTGTTAGAGCATAAATAGGAAAGGGTAGGATGCAGTATTTGATTGTGGTAATGGAAAGACCTTGGGAGGTCAGCCAGCCCATAGCCCTACTTCATCTCAGGATCTTGGTTGAATATATCCAGGATGTGTAGCTGAGATGTTGTCAATGCAGGTTGTTAACCCCTGGCAATCTCCCAATTAGGAACAACTCCTCACAGATTCCCTCCACATATCTGTTGATGTCTTTCCTGCGGGGTTTGAGTGGTTTAAATTGTTTACTTGGTATTTTCCATTTGGTCTCAAACTCCTAACACAATGCCTACTACTAAAGACTAGCTCCCGCTTTTGTCCCAGAGTATAATGAAAGACATACTCTGATTTCTTTCCTAAACATCTTCCTATTACTTTCCATACCTGCTTTTCTGAAGGATGGATGAACATCCTTACACAGGTTGAACAGAACAGCACTAGCTTTCTTCTCCTGACCTCCCATTGATGTCTTCATATTCTTTGCACAGGAGCCTATCTCCAGACAGTCGTCTCTGGGAAGCCTTGACTTGTGCCATGATATCTAACATACAGTTGTCTAATAGCGCCGATCAAAAACGTACTTAAGTTTATTATATAAAAATGATTTTAGTATCTGAAAAAGCGATTATAATATCCGGCACCTTCCTTGTCTTCAAAAAGCTAAAGTTTTTGTTGTCTGTTTGTTTTGTTTGTTGCAAGAGAAGCAAGATTTAAAATAGCAAGAGCAATTAAAGGCACACAACAGGAACTACATGTGATACTTCAAGTTATGAGTCCTGTGAAAGTGGAACCAAAGCAGAGTACGGCAGTGTATGCAGAAAGAAGGGGAAACTTATGAAAGAATTATTCTTGACTTCTGATGGTGATGATTTATGGGGTGCCTGCTCTATTTAAAAGATTGAACATCACTTTTATTTATGTGTACATATAGCCCATTGGTGGGTGCCTATGGAAGCCAGAAGAAGATGTGGGCGCTCAGGAAGCTGGAGTTACAAGTGACTATGAGCCACCCAATGTGGTTGCTGGGAACCAAACTCAGATCCTCTGTAACAGCAGCAAATATTCTTAACCACTGAGCCATCTCACCAGCTCCATATACTGAATACTGGTACAATAAGTCCTAGGCAGGTTCTGTTCTGGCTAGTGGAGTCATTTCGAAAAAGGGACTCTGAACTGAGAAAATGCCTTTATAAGATTTCCCTGTAGGCAAGTCTGTAGTTTTTAAAATGATAGTTGGTGTGTCTAGCTGACTGTGGGTGGTGCTAACCCTGGGCAGGTGGTCATGGGCACCGTAAGAAAGCAGTCTGGGTAGCCGCTGAACGGCACTCCTTCAGGACCGCTGCTTTAGTGTCTGACTGCCTTGGATGATGGACTACCGATTGTAAGATAAAATGCACCCTTCCCTCTCCAAGTTGCTTACAATGATAGTGTATTATCATGGCGATAGAAACCCTAACAAAGCATAGCCCTTTCCTTTGTGGTATGTCAACACACACATAGATCATTTCAGTGTAATTGCGTAGTGATTCAATTCAGTAATATTTATGGAATACCTATTTTGCTAAGCGTGAAGACTCCGCAATACAGAAGACAAGCACCATCCCTGGTACATAATCAGCAGTGTTTCTCAGAGTATGTTCTCCATTACAACTCATAATTGGGTCTTACTGTGAAGGGCCTCTCAGTACCACTTTTCACACTCATTTCCTAAAGTAAGATTTTGTTTCTAATAAATCACTCTCCTTTTGCTTACTAATGTATGGTGCATATTTTCTACATTTGCACATTTCCATGAGCTTTCCTTTGATAGGTGAATTTAATCCAGGTGGTCACGAATATTCTTCCATCGTGATTTGTGGCTTTCTTTGCCATTCTTCCCCTGTGCCTTCTCAGTCTCTATTCCCACATTCTGTAAGATTAGGAAAAATGATTTACATTCTCTGACTGGTTTGAGAGCTGGAGGCTTTATTCATCTCAGTCTCAGGACTGTCATTCATGTCTCAACATAGCTACTTAACTATGATGTTTTCTACTAAAGGTTTTTAAAGTGAATTTTCCTACAGAAGAGATTCTTTTCGCCTCCCAGTGTAATTCCAAATGTTTTTAGTGAACACAATTGTGTCCAGTGATTCATAAAGTCTAGCTGGAGAACAAGTCCATTTCTCGTGCACATTTGAAGGTAGTCCCTATTCACACCCCACCACTAGGCAGCCTTTTATTCTTTTCTGTCCTTTTCCAAAACAATTACTTATTTAATGATTTTAGAGCATATGTGTCTGAGTAAGTATATACACACATGCTGTGTGTGCACATGCTGATGACCAGAAGGAAACAGTAAAAGTCCTCTATCTCTCTCTGCTTATTCCTATGAGGGAGGCAAGGTCCCTCCCTCAAGCAAGAGGCTCAAGTTTTCCCAGCTAGGCTGGCAGCCAGCAAATTTCAGTTATCCTTTTATTTCTACTCATTTTGGTGTCGGAGCTGGATGTGTAGGTGCTGGGATTTGAACTCTTGTTCTTGTGGTTGTTCAACATACACTCTTAGCCACTAAGCCATCTCTCCCTCCAGCCCTAATATTCAGGTTTGTCTCTTGTAGGCATTTCAAATAAATGAAATCATATAATACTTAATCTTTTATTTCTGGCTTTTTCTTAGAGGACCATCCATGTCTTGCCACATAATGGCACATATACATCTATCTCTTATATAGCTATCTCAAGTTTGATTTATCATGATTTATCTATTCATCAACTGATAGTTTTGGATTCCATCTTTTGTGGTTATCATCAACAGTACTGCTATGGACATGAAAAATCCATATGCAAGTCTTTATGTGCCCTTGGATATATACTGAAAAGCAAAATCTTTCACTTTTAATGCTTATTTTTAATTTTTAATTGATACATAAAATCTGTATGTATTTGTGGGATACAGATGTTACAAGCCCATAATAACTCAGGGTATCAGTGTCTCCATCACCTCAATTATTTGCTGTTTCTTTGTGGTGATACTGTTCAAACTCTTCTAGCTATTTGGAAAAACACAATTACTTGGCATCCACCATAGTTATCCCGTGGTTCTCCGGAACATTAGAAGGCATTCCACCTATTCCAACTGTACCACTATATTCAATAACCAGTCTGTCACCTTCCTCTTTACACTCCTTAGCCTCTGGGAACTGCTACTCTTCTTTCCACCTTCCTGAAATCAATTACTTTAGCTACCACATGTAAGTAAGAACATGCAACATTGTCTTTCTGTGCCCGACTTACTGCAGTTACACGGATACCATCCAGCTTCATTCATCATGCAGCAAGTGATGGGATTTTATGCTGTTGTATGAGTGGATAGTCCTCTGCTGTGTGTAGATAACACAGTTTCTTTGTTCACTCATTAGTGGACATTTAGGTGTGTTTCATGTCTTGGCTTTTATGACTACATCTTCATCCCTCTCTTTTTTTTTTGGGGGGGGGGTTTCGAGACAGGGTTTCTCTGTATAGCCCTGGCTGTCCTGGAACTCACTCTGTAGACAAAGCTGGCCTCGAACTCAGAAATCCACCTGCAGCTGCCTCCCGAATGCTGGGATTAAAGGCGTTCGCCACCACGCTCGGCTTCATCCCTCTCTTTTTCCTTCTTGTTTCCTTTCATGAAATGTCTTTGTCTCTAAAAATTGGATCATACTTATCTTTTAAGCTCTACTTCCTCTAAAAATAAAAGCCTTTGAAAACCTTCTTATTTTAAATGTGTTTATTGCATGGTAATTTCTTTTTCTTATCTTTGTGTTTCTCTAGAAGTTGATAGAGCAACAGGTACAAAATAGAACCTTACTAAACTTTCTCCATGTGTAGGCTGTAGAGGTTGCTCAGTGGTTAGGAGCACTATCTGTTCTTCAGAGGACCTGGATTGATTCCCACACCCACATGGCAGCTCACAGTCATCTGTAACACCAGTCTCAGGGGATCTGTGAGGTTTCTGAGGCCCTCTTCTGGTCTCTGAGTGTACTGCTCACACCTGCTACAGATGGATAGTTACATGCAGACAAAACAGCCATTGCATTAAAAAAAAATCTTCCCATATATTTTGTTAAGATTTCTCTTATACTGATTCATAAGAAAATATAATGATATGTCTCCTAAAATAATAAAGTCCTAGTTTTATGTACAATAACATTCTGCTGGTAGCCTAGTAAGTAAATAATCAAACAATCCAAGATGCATGAAAACTACCTGGAGAGCTTTTAACAATTTAGCAGTTTGTCGGGTATTATATAGCACATGGCTGTAATCCCTACTTGAGAAGCTGAAGTAGGGCAAAGAATTGCAAGTTCAAGCCTGTCCAGCTATATAATGAGTTGCCTAGGCAACTTAGCCTTATCTCAGAATTTAGAAAGCCTTGGGAATGTAAGTCAATGGTAGTGTGCTCACCTACCATACACAAGCCCCTAGATCGATTCCCAGTCACACACACACACACACACACACACACACACACACACACCAAGTGCAGTGGTGACCCTAAACTGGATCCAACCCTGGTGCTTTGACTTGAGGCTTCCTACATTAGAGATGTTACAGCCCAGTGCCAGCTGTTTGACTTCCCATCTTGATGCTCTGTAGAGGTTGAAGACAGCTGCCCAGTAAACTTCAGAATAAACTGTTACCCTAGTAAACTGGAGAAAAGCAAGCCCTTCCCTAGCCTTCGAAGCCAGGAAGTATGGTGAGGCAATAGTAACGATGCCTTGGCAAAGGCATCCTCCGTCACAGGCTGCCACTTGATTGACCCGTGTATTTTCCTGCCTAAAGGAGTACATGTTTTATTACATCCTCTGACTTGACTTCATCTACTTCTCTGGAAATATTCTTGTACTTGTGGGAGCTTGTTTGGGGACAGATGTTTAAGCAGTTTGTCCTTTGAGAACTACAGATCTGTTTTAACAAGCCCACACTGTTGGAATCTTACAATTTAACGACATAACCCCTGATGTAAAGAGAGCTAGCTCACTATTCTTTGCATCATATCCATAAAACAGTATAAAGTGCTCCCTAAGCTGAGAGTCCTTGACTCCCAGTAAGATGTTTCAACTTTACATTACCATTCTAGTCTTCTCCCTCCTCCCCACCTCCATCCCACAGCCTTCTGTCAATCTTTTCTCCACACAGCAGCAACCAGAGTGACCTCAAGCCCTCTTACATTGCAGGTAGGAATACACAATGATGTAGCCACTTTGAAGAAGTGTTCAACATTCCCCTAAATAGTTGGACAGAATGTTACATGATCCAACAATTACCTTGCTGAGTACCCAAGAGAAATGAAAATAACTGTCTCCATGCATATTGGTCCATGAATGTTTGTTCTTATATTGCTAAAAGTTAGAAACAAACTAGAAGTCTGTCGACCAAGGAGTAGGTGAATAAATTATATAAAATACACTGTTAGCATGTACAATTTGCTAAAGAATGGAGCTCAGATATGATATGGAGAGGAGCTAAGGGTTTTTGTCTCCCCCTTCCATACTTTCTCCCTTCCTCCCTTCCTCCCTTCCTCCCTTCCTCCCTTCCTCCCTTCCTTCCTTCCTGAATGCCATTTAGCCATCTATATAAGGTCTTTTATCCCCCAAACAATAAAAAATCAGTCTACTCTAGTCTCCATTGCTTTTCAACTCTGGCCCTCAACTCCTGTTGTGGCATTCTCAGTGACCATTCTTGCCCCTCATAGTGCTGCAAGGATGATCTCTTAATGTGAACCAAAGCATATTAATTACAACATTTAAAACTCAATAATGCACGCCTTTAATCCCAGCGCTTGGGAGGCAGAGGCAGGTGGATTTCTGAATTGGAGGCCAGCCTGGTCTACAAAGTGAGTTCCAGGACAGCCAGGGCTACACAGAGAAACCCTGTCTTAGAAAAAAAAAAGAAAAAAGAAAAAAAGAAAAAAAAAACAACAACTCAATAATGATTTCTTTTGAAACAAAACCCCATTTTCACTTAGAATGAAATGTGTTCATTTATAATAAATTATTTACAATTACTTGAAGTGGCTATTTCCTATGCTTAAGACTCCTCTGCCACAACAGCCTTCCTACAGCCCTTCAACTGAGAGATGGCCTATTGCTGTGCTTGTATGTGGAATGTTGCTCATAGGCTCTTGTGTTTGAACACTCGCTTCCTAACTTGAGGGAATTTGGGAAAGTCATGAATCCTTTAGGAAGTAGAGCCCTGTTGGAGGAGATGGGTCACTCAGGACAGGTCTTATAAGGAGTTTTATAGCTAGTCTCTACTGTCAGTTGATTCTCTGCTTCCTGAGTGTGGATGTCCATGTGACTAGACAGCGTCCTGTTTCCTCTTCCATGCCTTCCCTGCCTGCTGCCATGTTTTCCCCAGCCTGATTGCATGGATCCCTCTGGAAATGTAAGCCAAAATAGACCTTTACTACCTTAAGTTGCTTTTCTTAAGGTTATTTTATCACAGCAACATAAGACTAAGACACTTACCATAAAGCATTTCTATTATTTTCCCAATATTGGTGTCTTTCATATGGAAACTGAGAATATAACATACATATGAGTCTGAATCCACTTGCTAGTCTTCTTTACTTCTTTGTAACACCTAATTTGATACTGAATTGGTTTTGTTTGGTTGGCTGGTATGTATTTGTGAGTGTTGTTTTGTTTGCAATTTGGTTTTCTTTTCTCTCTCTCTCTCTCTCTCTCTCTCTCTCTTGGTCTATCAGAAGCTTTCAGAAAGAACTTTCTTTTACATAAATAACAATTGATGTAATCTGGCATTAAATTGCATAATTACAATAATAAATGAAGCTGGTATAAACATGCAACTCTGGACAGAAAAAAGCTCCATTTTTCTAAATGGAGATTGCATGGAGACCTGTGAAAGATCATCTATTGTTTGTATACAGAAATAATTACAGAAATGTCAGCAGTTTACCAAGGGAGAACTTGCAAAGCCTTAAATTTTCTGAATGATCACAAAATTTCCTTGAAACTTTGCCAGCACTTCAGTTGATTCTAGTTTTTCCTCACTACAGTCAATAAGATATCTTTCTTATTAACTCTTTTGACTCTTGATTCTCTATCATTGCACACCTGTCAGATTCTTTCCTGGAGGTTGACTCATTTAGTGAGCTCAACGTTGTTACAGGTAGATGCCTGTGAAGATGAGGAAGTTAGAAATGAAACAGCATAGAAGGAAAAATATTTAATGGCATTTCAAACAATCTGATGGCAAACAATCAAGCATTACTGAATGCCTGATTTATTCACTATAAAGCTCCTCTTTAAAAAAAAAAAAAGATGTTTATTACAACTCTCTTCTTTCTCATAATCTAAACACAAAAACAGATCCCTAAGAGATTCTACAGTTACAGAGACAATAGCATCATTTTTGTTGTTGTTGTTGTTTTGTTTTGGATACAGGGTCTCTCTATGTATCCTTCATTGTCCTAGAATTCACTGTACCCAACTGGCCTCATAGTCACAGAGATCTGTCAGCCTCTGCCTCCTGAGTGCTGGGATTAAAGGTGTTCAACACTGTGCCCAGTGACATCATTACTTTCAAACTACTTTGACATAATCAGAAAACAGGCATTTGGCTCACTTTCTGACTGTTTAATGGGTCCTTTTGAAACTACTTAGTATATTGCGAGCTCCAGGGAATGAGACTATACCTGGTACTGCTCTAAGGTAATTTGAAGTATCAGAGAAACAAATGCCTTCCTCGTATTTCAGAGGCCCAATAAAAGCAAGCATACTAGCCTTGTAAGGCTCAGAAGGGAGCAAATCCTGAAGTAATGTGCACTTTTGACTTCTGGTTCCTAGAATTCTCAGAGAACAAAGTTATTATTTTAAACTAGCAAGTGTGAGGTGTTTTGACACGGCAACCACAGGAAACAGACAGTCTGATACATCACTCTATTATCACCAAAGGCTCATTCCTTCTCACATCACTACTGAAATTCCCTGGGAATCATCAGAATTAGTTTGAGAACTCACATTTTAAGTAAGCTTCAAGGTGACACTGCAGACTTCAGTTTGACCATTTTCTGAGATGATCAAGGTTTCTGTTGTTCTTGTTGTTGCTGTTGTTTTTATGGCTGTTGATTTGATGTGGTTTGATTTTTACCTTCAACCTCTTTAAACTACCAACAGCTTCTAACACACTGCTTCTGGGAACTCATTCAACAGCATGAACTGATGGCTTTGAGCTGCCAGATGAGGACGTTTTTTAATACATCTTTAGTACCACCATTGTTGGCAGGGCCGAGGGAAGGACCAGTAAGATCTAGATTAAAGAATGGATATGTATGCAAAATTCCAATTGAAAAGGGATACAAAGTGACTGCTGGTTGCCAGCTCACTGTAAACACCAAGAGGTGTGCAGATGGCAGGGCTCCACCACCATGAGTATTTCATGTGGTTCAGTGACTCAGGGAGCTGTCCTCCTGTAGAGGTACAATTTGGAATTGCCTTGTGGAGTAATAAATGATGATAAATATGCTGTTCTGTGAAAAGGGGAATCTCTGGATAACAACAGGCTTTTACTTTACAATGTGAAGATGCAGATTTAGGCCCAAAGCTAAGTAGCTTCTGGCAGTTAAAGGGTTTAACTTAAACCACTCCCCGCCCCCCACCTTTCTCCTCTTGTTCTCATCAAGCTTTTAAACTGGAATGACCAAACCAGTTTGGAGAATGTTGGCTTCTTAGTTTATATGTGTCTCTTTGTCTAGTTTTACATTCTGCAGATGAAGTTGCAGTGGATCTATGGCAGAAATATTTGTGGATAATGGCACATAGATAGGTGCTAGGGAGCAAGGTGATGGGGCATGGTACATTCAAACGTTGAAACCTAAGTTTATCTAGATCAGAGTTAAGTTAAAGCCAAACCTGTTCCAAGGGAGGAAAAAAGACCCCACTTCAGGTTTTGTTCATTTTCCTGCCAGGGCAATCTGTCCTTGAAAAGCATCACCCCCCACCCCCAAGCATCTGCTATTCCCTGCACCAGCAAACTCATTAATGACATGTTCCCAGAGACCCAGAAATAGCAAATTCCATTAAAAGGCTTATCATTAAATACAATGCAGCTCTTTATGTAGGAGAAGGATGGCCCCTGAATAAGAGTCCATTAGGGCTCTGAGCTGGAAAAATTAGGTCAGCTTTCTTTTAAGAGAGAAATTAATACAGCAGGAAAGAGCCAGCAACACGGCCAACATTCATCTTGCAAAGCTTTCCCTCTTTGTGCTGCCAAAGTGCATTCATCCAGACTTGCTATTCCTGTCCTCAGCCACTGGGAGCAAGGCCCATTTGTCCTGTGGAAAACTATCAAATTATCTGATAACAACCTAAATAAATATGAGACAAAAAATTTGAACCAAGTATAGGCTTGTGCTCTCTTTCTCTCTCTCTCTCTCTCTCTCTCTCTCTCTCTCTCTCGCTCACTCACTCGCTCTCGCTC
Source organism: Mus minutoides (assembly GCA_902729485.2). Classification (NCBI taxonomy): domain Eukaryota; kingdom Metazoa; phylum Chordata; class Mammalia; order Rodentia; family Muridae; genus Mus; species Mus minutoides. The sequence goes on along the minus strand of LR750507.1, from coordinate 83,506 downwards.
TCTGTCTCTCTGTCTCTCTGTCTGTCTGTCTCTCTCTCTCTCTGTATGTGTGTGTGTGTGTGTGTGTGTGTGTGTGTGTGCACATGTACTCTTAAATGTAATCTAAACCAATCCATAGAAAAGCAAAACTAGCCAATAACTGACTTCTCTCTCCTTTGGAGGAACCTAATGTCAGTTTTAATTGCCAAATCCAGAGGTACTATCACTAGCAAAAACTGATGTGACGTCCACAGGTCTTGCCTCAACACAAGGGACTGTCTCAGCTGACATCACTCTGCCAATCAACTCGAGTGTGAGGAAGTGACAAAAACTCAGCACCGTCTTAGGGTTTTACAGCTGTGAACAGACACCATGACCAAAGCAAGTCTTATAAAGGACAACATTTAATTGGGACTGGCTTATAGGTTCAGAGGTTCAGTCCATCAATCATCAAGGTAGAAGCATGGCAGCATCCAGGCAGGCATGGTGCTGGCAGAGCCAAGAGTTCTACATCATCATCTGAAGGCTGCTCGCAGAAGACTCACTTCCAGGCAGTTAGGATGAGAGTCTTGAGTCCCTCACCCACAGTTACACACTTACTCCAACAAGGCCACACCTACTTCACAGGGCCACACCTTGTAAGAGTGCCACTCCCCGGGCTGGGCATATACAAACCATCACAAGCACACTACCAGACGTTTTTTGGTGTGTTTTTTCTGTGGACTCCCAACAAATGGGGATCTACTACTCAATGTATGGCAGACCAATACATTGAGTTAACAAAGGGTTAACAAAGAACCCTTCATCACATGTCTTTGCAGTCTTCTACATGATGACTGCCAGTTGTGCCAGCACCATTTGTTGAAAATGCTGTCTTTTTTCCACTGGATGGTTTTAGCTCCCTTGTCAAAGATCAAATGACCATAGGTGTGTGGGTTCATTTCTGGGTCTTCAATTCTATTCCATTGATCTATCTGTCTGCTGCTGTATCAGTACCATGCAGTTTTTAATCACAATAGTTCTGTAGTACAGCTTAATGTCAGGCATGGTGATTCCACCAGAGGTTCTTTTATTGTTGAGAATAGTTTTTGCTATCCTAGGTTCTTATTATTCCAGATGAACTTGCAAATTGCCCTTTCTATCTAAGTGAAGAATTGAGTTGGAATTTTGATGGGGATTGCATTGAATCTGTAAATTGCTTTCCGCAGGATAGCCATTTTGACTATATTAATCCTGCCAATCCATGAGCATGGGAGATCTTTCCATCTTCTGAGATCTTCTTCTATTTCTTTCTTCAGGGACTTGAAGTTCTTATCATACATAACAAGATGAATTTCAATGTATACATTTTTATAGAGAGATGTGTCTCTGGGCCAAGGCAGGAAATATATGCTGACTGCCATGTAGATCTGACAGTTATAAAGGGATGAAAGGGAGGACTGCTTGGTGGGAGAATCTTCAGCCAGCAGTATAGAAAAGGCCAATGAGATGTTGCTGGCAAAGACTAAACACCAGGTGATTTGTATAAGGCAGAAAAGTCCAGTTTGTTATCACTAATAGGCTTGGTTGCTGGGTAGAATCAATGGAGAATGGAAGGTCTCTATCTTGGTATGAATATCACAAAGATTTGAAAGACTGAAGCTAATGAGTAAAAGCATCCACCCCATCAGGTTCTAGATAGCATTCCTTTGTGCCACCATAACTTGTTCAATAGCACAATTAGGAACATAAAAAGTCCAGAAATATTTCTGGTTTATTGTGTAAGGCCTTATTCCTCCAGTGCCCACCCCATGTCCCCAAACTTAATTTTTGTGGGTACTAACACTAGGTCTCAACTCCCATAAAGTTGGGGCAGGACTAACTAGGCAGATAAGCAAAGGAAGGAGAGAGAGAGACCATGGTGCAAAACTGGTGTAGCAGGTCTAACTAGGAGGGTCTCAAGTGAGCTACATTCATCTATCTCACATGCTGTCCATCTATTGCCCCTCTTTCCTCCATCTTAGTTACTATTCTATTACTTTGAAGAGACACCATGACCAAGGTAACATTTAAAAGGAGGCATTTAATTAGGGTCTTGCTTACAGTTTCAGAGTGTTAGTTCACTGTCATCATGGTGGGGAGAGTGGCTGCAAGCAGGCAGGGGTAACTTAAAGCTCACACCTTATCAGCAAAATGCAGACAGTGAGAGGCAAGACTGGACCTGACATGGGCTTTTGGAATCTCAAAGATCATGACTCTTCCAACATGGCTACACCTAATCCTTTTCAGACAGTTCCATTAACTGGAACCCAGCATTCAAACATATGACCCCATGGGGGCCATTCTCATTCTAACTACCACATTACACTCCTTTGCCACCATGGGCTTATAGCCATATCATAATGCAAAATACACTTGGCCCAACATCAAAAACCTTATTAAAAGTCCAAAGTTTTTCTGAGATTGAAGGCAGTCTCTTAACTGTGACCCCTTTATAAAGCCAAACTTAAAAAGCAGGTCATTTATTTCCAGCATACATTGCACAGAATACACATTACCATTCCAAAACTGAGGGAATGGCACAGTGAGGAAATACTGGACCAAAGCAAGACTGAAACCAGGAGGGCAAACCACAGATTCTGTCGTAGATGGCTCTCCTAATCTCCCACTTCTTCCAGCTGTATTGACTGCAACACTCTTCTACACCTTGTCTGTAGCTTTCCTTGTCGAATATCCCACAATTCTGGCATCTCCACCATGTTGGCATCTCCAACACAATTCTAGGATTCACCTTTAAAACTTCACATAATGACCTCTCTGGAGTCCCTGAAAGAGGGACTCTCCTGTCATATGCCATCAATATAGAAAAGGTCTTGACCAGGCCAATGAAATGTTGCTGGCAAAGACTAAACTTCAGGTGATTTGTGTAAGGCAGAAATAGTCCAGTTTGGTATCAATGATAGGCTTGGTTGTTGGGTAGAATCAGTACCTTTCCTTTTTTTAAAAAAAGATTTATTTTATTTATTGTATGTAAGTACACTGTAGCTGTCTTCAGACACTCCAGAAGAGAGAGCCAGATCGGATGGTTGTGAGCCACCATGTGGTTGCTGGGATTTGAACTTATCACCTTCAGAAGAGTAGTCGGGTGCTCTTACCTGCTGAGCCATCTCACCAGCCCCAGTACCTTTCCTTAACCACAGAGGATGATCCCATAACCCTTTTCCCGTATCCTTCTTGACTCTCAATCCAGAAGCATATGGTTGAAGGTGCCATGTTCTGCTGCCTGCTGGGACTGGAACCTGGCCCCTCCAAGTCTGATATTTGCATAAACTTTGTCTTGTTAATGGTTTCTGGTGTTGCATAAGATTCTGTTTCCTACAAATTTCAGGATTCTCTGAGTGGGGTCTTACTCTGAGGGTACCTCTCCCCTCATTCCATTTAGCACTAGCCTTTTCTTTAAGCTTCTTATCTCCTTGAATGCAAGACTTAGTCCAACATTACATTCATTGGTGTTCTTTTTCTTCTCAGACTGGACATTTTGTATTTATCTTTGCAACACTTGCTTCTTTTGGTTGTAGATCTGCATAAGAGCAATCACTAATAACCACATGGCACAGTCAATACTAGGCTATATTGAAATCTCCTTTGCCAACAGCATTAATCCAAAACTCTTCAATTTAGCCTCATGCAGATTCTTAGGACAAGGACAACAGGAAACTGCATCTTTTGCCAAAACATCACAAGAATGTTCTATATCTCAGCTGCTATTATTCTCCCCTGAAACTTCTAGACCAGTGTCTGTGTAGCCCATATTGCTCTCAGCACTACTGTTTTCCAAACTCCTATAAAGATGCCCCATTAAGCCTCACTTAAAGCATTCAATTGCTTTTCTAGTCTGAATTCCCATGCCTTTCATAATTCTCCAACAGCATGATCAGGCCTGTCATAGCAATACCCTCTCCTGTAACCAACTTCTGTCTTGGTTACCATTCTATAACTGTGAGGAGACGCCACAACCAAGGCAAGTTTTAAAAGAAAACTTTTAACTGGAGGCTTACTTACAGTTTCCGAGTCCATGACCATCACGGTGGAGAGCCAAGCAGGCAGACATGGCACTGGAACAGAAACTGAGGGAATCACATCTGATTAGTAAGTGGCAGGTAGAGAGAGAGAATGAGACGGGGTGTGATGTGGACTTGTGAAACCTCAAAGACCACCCCCAGTGACACATATCCTCCAACAAGGCCAAACCTTCTAATCTGTTCCAAACAGTTCTACCAGATGAGGATGAAGCATCCCAACATAACGACTATGGGAGCCTCTTTTATTCAAACTTCCACAACTCCCCTTTCCAAGTTTACCAAGCCCTGATCTTGATAGTTTCTCTCCTATTTCAGTTATGAGGACAAGATTTAAGCTGGACTACTTACAGTCTTTCTTTGAGTCAGTCTTCTAACACTTCTAGAAAAGAGACATTTTCGTTTTACTAAAATAGTGAAACTATTAGCAGCTGTCTTCACTATATGAAAAGAAATAAGTCCTGAATGGTAAAAGGAGAGATGCAGACGCTAGCTGCCCTTTAAAGCTCTACCAGGTACTTAGAGCTCCTTCTACCCGCAGTGCTTCCTCTGACTCTGGGTCAGTATATCTATTTCACTTGGTATAGAAGGCAGATTTCTAAGATGCCTCCAAGTTCCCAGTTACAATGATCTAGTGTTTCTTTTTTTTTTTAAGATTTATTTATTTATTATATGTAAGTATACTGTAGCTATCTTCAGACACACCAGAAGAGGGCATCAGATCTCATTACAGATGGTTGTGAGCCACCATGTGGTTGCTGGGATTTGAACTCAGGACCTCTGGAAGAGTAGTCAATGCTCTTAACTGCTGAGCCATCTCTCCAGCCCTGATCTAGTGTTTCTATGAAGGATTAGGAGTTGTAATTAAGGTACCAAATAAACAAACTTGAGGAAAGCAGATTGTATATGTCATCAAACGTAATCCCATGAGCCATTAAAGCTGAATGTAGATATTAAAGATAAAGAAATCAGACTTGAAGTATGAAGAAAAATTCAGAGAGGGAAATGGCAAAGCTGTATACAAAAAAGATGCTGTGATCCTCTGGGAGCTGAGACAGACCCCTGATGACAGTTTTCAGACAAATTGGAACTGAGTTAATGGGGGCTTCTGTCCCTTATTTCCTCTGGATAGAAACCCAGCCAGGCAACTTTTTTGTCTTCATTCAGTCTACAATGCCCTAAGCAAAGAATTCAACTATGCCATCCATATCTATATTTCTGATGTGCAGGCCTTATTTTACGTTGTTTACACTGGTCATTTGTCACAGTAGAGACACAGTACACTTGAGTTTATTTTATTTACCTGAAGAGGTCCTGGCTAAACTTTTTAAAAAACGTTAGGTTCCTTTTAATGCTGTGAGAAGACACTTGAAGCCTATTGGTTTTTTTTTTTCTGTTTTCCCTTTCCTTTTTCTCTCTCTCTCCCTTCCTCCTTCTATCCCTTTCTCCTCTCCCCTTCCCCCTCTTTTCTCTTTCTTATTTATTTTAAGATACTTTATTACAGTAAGAACACTTAGCATGTGATCTCACCTATCACCAAGGTGTGTGGTACATGGTTGTCTATATGTACAATATTTGCCACAGATCTCTAGATTCTGCATGGGTGGAGCCATTTGTCCTTCTAAAAGTGGCTTATTTCCCTCAGTGTAATGTCTGCCAGGCTCATCCACACTGTGTAGGAATTGTCTCTTGAACTCTTCCAGAAGTGCTAATTCTTTAGACACAACGGTTCTCACTCTTACATCTTTGCCAGGACTTCACTGAAATGTTTCTTTCTCAGCAAAGCTCTCCCTTGACTTCCCTATGTAAAAATATAACTCCCTCCATGAATTATCCTTTCCTGACTTAACTCTTTCTGTTAGCAACGATTTCTGCCTAGCAACCTGCTTGTTTTGCGAACTGTCTGAGTTAGTGTTTTACCGCTGTGAACAGACTCCATGAATAAGGCAAGTCTTATAAAGGACAACATTTAATTGAGGCTGGCTTACAGGTTCAGAGGTTCAGTCCATTATCATCAGGGTGTGAGCATGGCAGCATCAGGCAGGCATGGTGCAGGCAGAGCTGAGAGTTCTAGATCTTCATCTGAAGGCTACCAGTGGAAGACTGGCTTCCAGGTAGCTAGGATGAGGGTCTTAAAGCCCACACTCACAGTGACACTTATACTCCAACAATGTCATACCTCCTAATAGTGCCACCCCCCTGGGCCAAGTATATATAACCTATCACACTGTGTGTTAGGATGAGGTATTTGATTTTAATTGGGCATGTTAATTATGTGAGCTAAAGGGGGCTTTTGGTTGCTGGACTTCAATACTTTGATTGCCGGACCTTGGCTGAGCATATACAAACCATCATACTAACCTAACGTTTCTTTATTTCATTATTTATTTTCTGAGTTCTTCATAGAATGTTAGCTTCATATGCACACCAGGGTTTCTATTGGTTTTAAGCATGCTATACCATCAACATCAAGAACAGCACTTGCCACACAGTGGCCACTTAAATGTTGACTAAATGACCGATCAAAAGGAAGATGTGTGCATAAAGAAAGATATGTATTTCCTAAGGGCATTACCATCTTTCTTCTTATAAAGAAATTGGTGGTATGTATGTTTAGAAACATAGCGGGGTGTTCATTTCATTTCCTCCAGGAATACAGAGCAAGAGACAGTAAGGTTTGGGCAGCCTGATTTTTATGCAAGGCTGACAGTGAAGACTGCTGGAATAGAAAAAATAAATAAATGACATGGAACATATAGGAATAGGTTGGACTGTGTTCAACAACAACAAAAACCAAAAACAACTGCAACTTAGAAAAAAATTGCTTTTCTATAATACATGATGGAAGTCTAGAGGTAGAAAGTTAAAAGTTGGTAGAAAAGCCGGGTGTGGTGGCGCATGCCTTTAATCCCAGCACTTGGGAGGCAGAGGCAGGCGGATTTCTGAGTTCAAGGCCAGCCTGGTCTACAAAGTGAGTTCCAGGAAAGCCAAGGCTATACAGAGAAACCCTGTCTCGAAAAACCAAAATAAGGAAAAAAAAAGTTGGTAGAAAATGTTCATGGTGGAAGCCAGTCTATTTATTTATTGTTATTCTATATATACTTACTAGCCTAAAGCCCTTTATCCTGCTGGGTGCTACATGGCTAACCTGGCATCTTTCACAAGCCTAGAATAAATAATAGCTATGGAAATGCTCTATAGGTGTCACAGGTATATAGGTAGTTCTCTGTCCTGGACAGAGGTGGGAACTGCAGAGGCAGAATCCAGCATCTACCCTGGAACAGGACTTGAAATCCTCTTTGCCTGTGAGAAGATCCCCACCTTTGGTCAGTGAGATGCAGCAGGGACATTCAGGAATCACATGGAGAATGCCCGTCCGGAGTCAAATCCAGCCATGTAGTATACTTACTTGAATCCTAGCTATATATGAGACATTGCTGCCTAATCCAGAATACTATAATCCAGTAAAAAAAATAATAATAACTGTAAGATTTGTAAGACAGTTAAAGTTAATGGCTCAATTCTCTAATTAGCTTTGTGACCAGCGGCAAATTATTTGACCTCAGAGGACCATGGCTGTGGGTCAGAGATGGGCTGCTTATCTAGCATATATAAAGCCCTGGCTTCAGTCTCCAGTACTGAGCAACAAACCAACCCATAGATTATGTATCCTCTTTGTTTTTCAGTTTACTAACGTGTACGGCAAGAATAAAACCACTGTAACTGTGTGAGTGCTGCTATTATTATTTGATGCTGTCATACCCAATGCATGTGCTTCATTTAAGCATCATTCCTGGCACAAGGAAGCATTAGATGCATTCACTCTGATCATCATAACCATGAAGGATCTGGGTATCTGTTACTCTGAGACAGAGATCTTTAGTTTCTTTCTTTTGGTTTTTCAAGACAGGGTTTCTCTGTGTAGCCCTGGCTGTCCCGGAACTCACTTTGTAGACCAGGCTGGCCTCGAACTCAGAAATCCGCCTGCCTCTGCCTCCCGAGTGCTGGGATTAAAGGCGTGCGCCACCACGCCCGGCCGATTTTTAGTTTCTTATACACGTCTTTGTATGGGTCTGTCTAGGAAGTTACTCTTCTGTCTTACTAACAGGCTTTCTCTGATGAACGGAGAATAATGTCACCGGTTATTTTAATTCATAGCCCCTGTACTCATCAGCTAAAGGGGATTCTCTTCTACCTCACTGTGTAAAAAGAAAGTCTCAGCTTGGCCTGGCTTGGCTCACATGGCTGGCCTGTTGTCAGTCCCTGTTGTCAAGGGGTACAGTTCTCTCATGGACACAGCTTGGGAAATCAGTTCATCTTGATGACCAGGGCTCATGGTCTGTTGGGCCCTGATTGTATGTGGATTATTATGTTTTCAGGGAAAATAAAATAGCTGCCACCCCAGAGTCACGTGTGGCGTCATTTTACAGTGCTTTATGGTTACTTGTTTTGACTCTTTTTGTGGAATTTTTAAGCTCCTTGACTTTCCATCCTTTAACACCTAGTGGAGAACTGTATAAAAAAAATAAGTGGTTTTTGACCTGTCCTAGTTCACAGAATACTAATTAGTAGATAGTATGGAGATGAAGTATGGTTTCATGAAGTCCCTTAGACTCCAAACTAAGACCCAGAAGCCTTTTATCCTTCTTATGAGGGACTTCGAAGACCTCTGGAAGGAGCCCTTGGAGGCCAGAAATAAAGGCCCATTCTAAATATGGCCCTTCTGTGTAGACTGTGACTGTGTAAAAGCCACCTCATTTGTGCAGTGAGCAAGATGATTGTGGTGGTGTCTTCTAAGAGGGTATTTCTCTTTCCTTTGAGCATTTATCAGTTCCCTTCGACCTCCGTTGTAACATCTGAGCAATGGTCTGCTCAGTTACCATTTCTGTTAAACGTCACTGTGCTTATCTGGAAAAGTTTTACGGTTTCCTTTTCAACTTAATGTGAGGACTCAACTTAGAAAAGAAACATTCTGAAATTCTTAACAAGATGAAGGATGGTGGCAAAATTACCTGGCCTTTCTCAGCCTCAGCTTCTTGATTGCTACACAACAGAGCCAACACAGACATGGTAAAAGGCCAGATCTAAATTTAACTCAGTGAGGCACTCCTACAAAGCAACAGTTTTCCTGTCTCCCCTTTTTCCTCTCAGCAACTGAACCATCTTTAGATTCTACCAGACACACAAAAGCCCAGCCAAAGATGTGGTCTGTTTTCTGGCCTCTGTGTGGCTGGATGTGAACACAGAATTAAGTATAATAGAGAATGAAGTCAGGAGCCATGAGATGCACACCTTTAGTCACTTCCAACCTAAGCATAAGTTGCTCACCTAGGACTTTCTCTACTTCCTCTCCTTGGGAATAGTGATGGCCACAACAGTTACCTTAAGCTCAGTATCAGAAGCATCAGTGTAAGGGTTGGTAAAGTATGACAGAAGAGAGCAGTCACATATCAGAGCCTTAACCAATTGATGACTACTACCACTGTTGTTGGGATTGTTCTGAGAAAGAGAAGAACACATTTGCTGCTTGCTTAACATGTACATTTAGCAAAATCTTTTTTAGAATATCTTAGGCTGAACTCTGCCAATTTTAGGATTAGGAACCACTTTGTCTCGAGATTATACAGACCACAGAGTGAGGATTGATTGCTACCTAAGTGGGAATCCTGGTTTGGCTGTTCCATCTCTATAACTTCAAGAACATCACCAGCTTTGCTGATGTTGTCTGTCTGTCTGCACAATTGGATCAATAATGAGACTTACTTGCTGGTTATGAGTGTTAGATGAAGGAACATAAATGGAAATGTTATTGCGACGTCTTGAAAACCCTAAGGACATATTAATTGCTAGTAGGATTATTAGCACGGCTACCCAGATCATTTTCACTGTCTCATCACCATGGTTTCTTCAGATGTTATAAAACTGATTTGGTGCGAGTGCCCCAGACTTAGGAAGCTCACTGTAAACAATCACTCGTCCTTATACTCTGAGACTCTCTGAGCATCTGTGCAGCCCAGGAGTTTACTGCCGTGCACAGTCTGTATTCTAAGGCGACCTGCTGCCTTTGCATTTATTCTCATGGTATGTCATCGGCCAAAAGACTAAGCGTGGTGCTCGCTGCGTCTATGACATTGTACATCTGACATTCTCTCAAGAGCCAGAATGCCTGAAGAAAGAGAAGAAATAGGAAAAGCAAAACCGTTGAAATGAGAATGGATCCCACCCCTATTCTCATTTAAAGATTTGCTTCTAGATTATGAAAAGAATGCCTGTGGTACGAATGTAAAGAAGAAGCCTTAAAAGTGCAAAGTTCTTCTTTCATAAAATCCATTAGACATCGGCAGACAAAAAAATCTCTTCACAGTTAATTGCTTCAACTATCCTTCAAAATTCATTTTTCACACCCCATTGGTTGATTTACCTGCCATCTGATTTCAGGACCACACTGTTGACTAATCATGATCTGCTAGGTGACAAGTCTACACTGTTTAATAGCAAACAGTCCTTACTAGTACCTCCCACTAAGGACCTGCTACAGGACCTACTATAGCCTGCTAGACATCTGCCCTGTGTGTGGCATCTGGAAACAGGGATAGTTAAGTTGTGACCCTACATCAAGGCCAGCAGGCTCTGCGTTTGATGGGTCTCTCATCTACCGTGTCCTGCACTCAAGTGTGGGTATTGAAAGGACTTCAGGGACTGCTAAATGAGAGTGCAGTAAGCGATTGGTTTATAAAGAACACTCTAGAGAGGCAAGGAATGAAAGCAAGGTAAAGTGAAACAGTCCTAGGTAGGGCTGTTTAGGGGAATAATTGCAGACATTTCTAGGCAGTGTCAAGAGCAGGGTTGCCCTTCATATTATGAAGGCTAAATGTCCTTATTAATGCTACCGCATTTCTTTGCTGGAGAGGCCTATGTTAGGGTGAGTTCAGGAGCTCAACTGCAGGCATGAGGTTAGCTATAGTCAACATGAGCTCCATTATTTGTGGCTTGTGGTTAAGGAAAACCTTTCATGCCTCATTATGTCACAGCAAGACTCTCCTAATCCCTTCTTTGTGGAACCAAGGGCCTTAATGCTAAAGAAAACACATCTATGGTAATTAGACTGCTCAAACCAAAACAGACCATTTTTGTCTTTCAGCAGCCAGGCAGAAGGCAGGCACTGAAGCCAAATCTTGCAGGGCTAGTCCTTAGAACGTGGTCCTTCCTTGTCTGGAGTTATTCCTCCCTCCAGAACTTGTCACTCAGGCACAGAGAGTTGAGGATTAAGTGATATAAAACATACTACCTCATCTTTAAAAAACATGTTTTTTCCTGGTTGTATTTGAAGAATATCTATCGTAGTGAAACAGAAAAACCCACAAGAAGAAGATGGGAGAAGACTGGTTAAGCAGTAGCATCCAAAGACACCTAGTCATGCTCTGTTATCTACTTCATCCCCTTGTTGTTGAGATACATTCACATGAGTGAAAGCATGTATTTAGAATCTTAAGTTGTACTATTTTAATTATTAGCTCGGCTTTATGTGCATTTAAAAATCATTAACTCAAATCTATTCTTGCAGTTGGTTGTTTGGTTTTGTTTTTGTTTGTTTCTTTGTTTTTAAGTCCTTGTCATAGTGGATGGGCAAAGACTATATTCCTACAGATCTTCCTGGCAGTCAAAAGATAGACTGGCCATAAACTCAAACTGGAGAAGCCCCTGTTCTTGGTTATAGGATAAATGCACAGCATTTGTTCTGTTAGCCACATGTTAAAGGTATGAATGAGCATTTAGCAGAATTCCCCTCTGTTGCTCTTGGGGCTATGTGTAGCCAGAGCAAAAGAATCAGCATTGAGTGGGAGAACAATTTGCAAAGGTGACCAGATCATAAGGGCATGCTTGGGCTTTGTTAAGTGATGTTTGAACAAGGATATGTAGCCTGAGAAATGTTGTCTTTTTGATGGCTTTGCAAAATCTATAGTAAACAGATTGGAAACTGTTTAGAGAAAATGTTGTGCCATAGTGTTAAGACCTAGGTAAAATATTAAGGCCTGGATGGAATGTTAAGGACTAGGTGACCTGGCTAGCCCACCATTTGTGCTGTTCCTAATATCATTATAAGGACATATTCTCATATGATTTTTTCTGTTGTTACTAGGAAACTTTCTCACACCCAAGTTGATTATGCATTCTGTTATATTGGAAACCAATCCTGGTAGAAGTCAGTAGAACTGCTTTGTATAGATACCCACAATAAGTTTAGACCTGAACCAGCAACCCAGAAGCACTTCCTCCATCTGTGTATAATCCTGTATAGTATTTGCTTTTATAAGCTGCCCCTGGGATGGACCCCAACAAAAGAGAGACACCTGTATCTATTTAGAATAAGACTTCCATTTTGAGTAGGGGTCAAGTCAAGTTTAAGTTCCCAAGACTTCCCTGGGAACTGGCATTCTACCTGGCAGAAAGAGACAAGTATGTGAGTAACTGACATCTTGGTTAACAAGTTAAGACATGAATGTTAGACAAGGCGTGTCCCCTGCCACAGTTGAATACCCCAACCAATGGGAGCAGGATAAGTATACAACAAAGACATGTTCCTAAGGAAATCCCCTAGCCCTAAATCATGATTGGTGGAATAACTTGTCATAGGTGTTTGTGGATTTTTAGGCTTAAAAACACTGTAGAATCTTAACTCAATGTCACAGTCAGCTCCTGAGTCTGACTTATGTCCCTTATCAACCTGTCTTGGGGTGTGGTGTTCAATAAACCATCTCTATTTGACTGAGATTGGTGTTTGAGTGGTTTGTGTAGTGATTCTCAGACCCCAACCCATAGAATGGTAGAGATAACAGTGTGGGATGAGCATTGAGAATATTTATATTTATCAGATTGTAAAGTTTTCCTTTAAGTTACACGTAGCCTGAAAAAAAATGCTGTGTAAAAGTAATGTGGGCACTCTTGGTTGTTTCAGTCATATAACTGAGAGAGCTGATATTCATACCTATTTAAGAATGCCATCTAAGCCTCTGCCTTAGTTACTTTTCTATTATAGTAGAGCACCATGACCTAGGCAACTTAGAGAAGAAAGGGTTGTTTGGGGCTATGGATCACAGGGGATAGGAGTCCATCATCATCATGGTGGGATCATGGCAGCAGACAGACATAGTGTAGGTACAGAAGCTGGGAGTACACATCTCAATCCACAACAGGAGGCAGAGAGCACAGTGGGAATGGCAAGAGCTTTTGGAAGCCTGCTCTGAATGGCACACCTCCTCCAACAAAGCCACACCTCCTAATCCTTCCTAAACAGTTCCACCAACTGGGGACCGAGTATTCAAACATGAACCTAGGAGAGCCATTCTCATTCAAGACACCACAGCCTAGTTTTAAATTTTAAATATATAAAATTGTAATGTAGCTAGTTGAACTTGAAGAGCAACTATGTCTACTTCTTTTGTGTTCATAAAATGATTTTTAGAGATTGTACTTATTTGCTTAGTTAGTTAGTTGACTGTGTGTTCATACATGCAAGTACATACATGCCATGCCACACATGGAGGTTCACGGGGCAACTTTCAGGACTCAGTTCTCACCTTCCAACTTGTTGAGGCAAGGTCTCTTTTGTTTCTGCTGCTGAGGCAAGATCTCTCTTGTTTCTGCTGCTGTCCTATGTATTCTAAGATAGTTGGCTCTGGGGCTTTCAAGAAAGTCTCTGCATCCCATCTTTTAGGAGTGCTGGGATCTCAGATGTATGCCACCACATACATCAGGTTTATTTCATGGGTATCAGAGCTCAAGCTCAGATACCAGGCTTCCACAGCTAATGCCTTCAACTGCTGAGCCACCTCCCTGGTCCACACAATTGTGTTTCTATGCTTACAGTTACAGATTCTTAGATCACTGCTTGGACTGCTTCATGGGAAAAGTGTTAGCCTTTCTCTTTAGTCATAATAGAATTATGATTCACACATGGGCATGTTGGTTGATCAGTTTGTACAACCAAGGGAAAGCTCTAAACACATCATTTGAGGTTTAAGATGGAGGACATAGTTCCTTTCCAGGTCTCACAAATTTTACAGCCTACAGCCATTTCATGGCTCTGTAAGAGTCCGTGAAATGAAGGAAGGCCATTTCCAAGTCTGAGTATTGCAGTGGCTGTAATTAAGAGCCTTGCTGAGAGGTTGTCCGTAGCTTTCAACAGAGTCTCGTTCTAAATTGGTTTGGGAAGCAGTTGAGTTTCAATTACTGAGAAGCGTATATCTCACAGTTCAATCCCATGTATCAGGCACCTAGCAACGGCTCTCTGATGGATAATAATGAGATTTTAATTAGCATCTTGGATCCATCTAGAAATTTATTCCAAGCTAATTTGCTTGAAGGAGCCCAGCCTTGTCTGGGACCTGTTCCAATCTGTTTTCTCAAAGGAAGAGACAGCAAATCCATGACCTTTGCTTTTCTGAGCAGATCACTGCCCAAATTCAGTGTTCCTTCTAAAGAATCAGCTAATTCGTTTTCCTCTCTTGGTGCCAGGTTTCTCTCTTTGTATAGTGTTATGAGTTCAAAGTTTGGTGACAAGAAACAAACTGTCTTTTTCTGTGTTCCTTTGTCTTATAGTACCGTACTTCCAAGTTGGGGTGGCATGGTCATCTCCTCAGACATCAGGACAGAGAATGCTCAGAACACTTTTCTCTCCTTCACACCATACCTGAGAGTCACTGGCCCTGTCAGTTTTCTTTGCTGGCAGCTTTTGAACTCATATAGCATTCTTTAACCCTGAACTGATCTAGCTTTCCTATCCTGGAATACCTCTGCTGAGTCTTGTGAGGAAAACTTCCTGCATGAAATTCACAGTACAGATCATCAAAGTATGCACTCATGTGTCTTTCAGAAAGAGAGAGAGAAAGAGAAAGAGAGAGAGAGAGAGAGAGAGAGAGAGAGAGATTGATCTAGGTCAAGGCCTGAGAGTCTTTATGTAGGCTATTTGCTACATCATCCGGATAAAGCCTATGAAGCTCTTTCAGGTGCGGGTTGGACCCTTTCCTAATAATTGTTTTATTGCTATGAGGTGACACCATGACCAAGTCAACTTCTAAAAGAAGGGTTAGTCCATGAACATCAAGGCAGGAAGCATGGTGGCGGGAAGGCAGCCATGACACTGGAGCAGTACCTGAGAGCTCACGTCTGAATCACAAATTTCAGGCAGAGAAAGAGGGAGACTGAGCTTGGCCTGTGCCTTTGAAACCTCCAAGCCTGCCCACTAGTAACACACCTCCTCCAACAAGACCACACCTTCTACTCTTCCACTCACTGGAGGCTAAGCACCAAACACATGAGCCTATGGAGGCCATTCTCATTCAAACCACCACATACCCTGAATATTTGACACTTGCCTATCTGCCCATGTTTATATCTTCCTGTACTCCTGGCTCCAGTGTCCCCATCACTCTGGATCTTACCATTTCACACTCCTTCCAACAATGGATACAGGCTTTATTTCTCCATATCCTCACCATTATTTCCCCCTTTTTATGACAGTTATTCAAATGAGTATGTAATACCATAAAATTATAGTTATGGTTTACATTTCCCTAGTTATTATAGACATTAAGTCAAGTTTCATGTGCTGATTGGTCAACCCCATTCTTTTTTTTTTATCTAAAAGGATGAAAGAATGTAGTTGACATGAAATGAGATGGGGAATGCTGCTGAAAGAGATGTTTGTGACTACAAAGCACACAATACAATTGAGATGTAAACTGGATCTCTACATTGAGATATTGGCAAGGAACAGGATTGAAGAGTACCAGTTAGGTGGCAGATACAACAGCAGAGACAAACTGTGGAAGTGCTAGCCAACTGAACATGTACAGCCTGTGAGCTTAGATAGGACCCCAAGGAAGGTGCCTGAAAAGAGGAAATACCTGTAGCCTGACATCTGGCTCTGGGGGGGTGTCACATTTGAAAGATGAGAAATGAGGGGGAACTGACTAACCAAGGAGATAGATATATGTGATGATCAATAGGAAATATTGCAAGGGAATACAATACTCCAAAGAGGAGGGACTAATTTACTAAGTCAAATGTTGGCAAAAAGTTGAAGTCTGAGACTTAGGTTTTTAACAGCAAGGGGGTCATTGTGACCTGGATGAACAACTGAGTAGATTGGTTGGTGTAAGAACTGATTGAAAAGGACTCACAAAGGAAGGGGAGGTGAGAAATTCATGACAATAGACAAAATATTAGAGGAGTTTGCTAAAGCCAATAGAGAAACATATGGGAGGACCAAAGGGATGAGTTTTATTAGTGATGAGATATGTGGGGCCAGATATGGTGGCACAGGTATGTAACTTACGCACTGAGGAGACCGAGGAAAGATCCCTGTGATTACAGGGCCATGCCAGGCTGTGAGTGAGTTCCATGCAGCCAAGGTCACAGAGGTAAGCCTTGTCTTAGAAACACCAACAATAACAAAAAACTTTAGGGCAAGTTTATATTCTGGTGCGGGAGGTACAAGGAGAAATAGCAGAGAGATGAGAGCACTTATCCCCCCTTTCCTTTCTCTGTGCCTCTACAGACTTCAGCTACCCACTGTGTATACCAATTGACTTAAATTCAATCTCTTCTCATATGTCAGTGAGATTTTCGTCTAATCTTGCTGTTTAACCACAGATTCTAAACCTCAATGGCTGCAACAGTGGTTGGCCTCATGCTCAGGGTTGGCTGCTGTTAATTCCAGGCTGTTAATTGGGATCGTGTATCCTCCACATGTCTCTCATTCTGGGACCAATGGCAATTCTGTACATACTCATCCCATGATAAAGGGCAGAAGGGCAAGAAGGCAAGCCAAGATACATTAACACAGTTAAAGGCTCTGCTTAGCAGCAAGTCCACATTCCAATCCCAGGACAAGTCACAGAGTCTGAGAGGCAAATTCCACTTACACACTGGGAAGGACCACAGCAATGAAGTGAGGAGGATGAAACGAAAAGTATTGATGAACAATTCGGTCTCCAGCATTCTACTAGCCTCCAAGCTTCTCGGCAGAATGGTCTGATTTGGTGTAATTTCCAGGACATGGAATCATGCTGATGATTCTCCCTACACTGACTAAATACTACTGAGTACACTGAACACTGGCTTTTCCTCGGTGTAAGCCCAAGTACTTCTTCCTAGACAGGTGATAGCATGTATGTCCCTGTACATTATCCCACTGGCTCTCAGTACAACCCTAAGATACTGATATTATTCTTTTCAAATTTAACTACTGACCTCCGATAGGGTTAAATCATGAGCCCGTTTTCCTGCTAAAATTTCATGAAACTGGAACTCTGTCTATAAAACCCAAGCTCTTAATCAGCCCATCTCTCAATACTAAAAGCATAATCAGGCTAGAAATTAGGTTTGGGTCATAACAAACATGGCAGAAAATTATCCCTTTGATTTCAGATCCCAAGAAAAGGAATGCTGTACTGTGAGTTGGATAGCATTATAGACAGAGCACAGATGAGGTCAGAACACTTATGTAGAAATTACTACATAATAGTTACTGGAATGGTTGGTTTGATAATGTGGTGATAATGTCAAGGATATGATATTAAAAATGAGGTGGATGATGAAAAAGGAGGAGGATTTCGAGGAATCAATAGGAAGGTAGTAGAAACAATTGACCATGGAATCCAAGGTAAGTAAGGACAGAGGTCAAGATGAGATTAGTAGAATAAAGATTTTTATCCTAGAAAGCAAGAAGACAAGAAGGCAAGAAGAAGGAAGACAGAGTGGAAGAAAGAAGGGGGTGTGAAAATGGGCCAGTGCCCAATGTGGCAGTCCAAGGAATCCCCTGGTCCTGGTTATGCTCATGAATATTTACATATGCCTCCATATTTCATGGTGTGAGACAAAATCAGACTGATGCTTATAAGTGTACTACAAACTCTTCAAACTAGTTCTATGGTGCAAAATGTCTCACCACTCACTTTCCACAAGAACATACCTTTTCACATATTCCTAAGGATCTTATACTGATTATGAAGACTCGAATTTGCGGAAACCGTTTTAACTTTCTTGTTTCTGAGTCCTATCCATGGCTGAATGTATGAATAACCCTAAAGGGAGGTGAGGCAAAGAGAGGGTAGGAAAGATTGGATATGGACATCCTTTAAAAGCCAGTAGCTATCTAGACAGATCTTGGCACAACAGTAGTTTGGAGAAACCCAGGACTGTTTAGGTTCTTCAGGAAGATACTAGGAATAATATATCCATATCAAACTGCTCTGAGACAATTTGTGCATACAATATGGGACTCTTCATGCTACTTATAGCCCAAAATTTGGTTATATGTTGATGTAAGAGTGGGTACATAGGACAAATGTTCATAAGGCCTCCCTTGAACATGCAGACCCTACCTCCTCCCTGGCTCTTTCTCAAATTGCTATGACATTGAATGTTTCCTTTCACTGAGTGTTTTCATGGTTATGTCAGGATATATCAGATCTGCAGCTGCTTTAGATTCTATCTAAAGAATCCAGTATCCCAAAATCACTACTATCAGTACATAATTTACTTTATCCTGAATAAGGTCACAAAGCTATCTTCTTTCTACTGTATATGGGTATATGGTGTATATTTAGGTGTGCAGTTACATTGGCCCATGCACATGCATGGAAAGGCCAGAGGCCAACACTGGGTGTCTTTATTAATGTCTTTATAATGTTTCCATGTTATTTTTTTTTTTAAAGATTTATTTTATTTATTATATGTAAGTACACTGTAGCTGTCTTCAGACATTCCAGAAGAGGGCGCCAGATCTCGTAACGGATGGTTGTGAACCACCATGTGGATGCTGGGATTTGAACTTATCACCTTCGGAAGAGCAGTCGGGTGCTCTTACCTGCTGAGCCATCTCACCAGCCCCTCCATGTTATTTTTTTAAGGCTGTGTTTCTCATTAAACCTAGAGCTTACCATTTCTACTAGGCTGGCTGACCAGAAAGCACCTGTAATCCTGTCAGCACTCACCCAGTGCAGGGATTACAGACACTTGACTAGCATTTATGTGAGTTCTAGAGGTATGAACACGGGCCCTCACGCTTGCACAACAAGCACATTACACACTGAGTCATCTTTGCAGCCCCCACAAAGCTAATTTTCATGGAGTAATCTTCTCAAGGGGTATTTGTTCTTTTCCACAAGAACCACCCACTCACCTTAAGATTTGGCTCTATTAAAGAGTCATTTAAAAAGAAATAAAAGCCCTTCTCTATCATTTGAGGGTATTAAAAGTACAGAAAGGAGTTAATGCGGCCGTGTGAGGCTTAATTTCTTTTAGAATACACTGCTTTCAAGGTTGTCTTCAGCTGGTATCTAAGAAATTACCAGTTTCCAAAGGGATCCTACTGCTCAAAACAGTGAGAACAGCTCCCACTAGTCCCAAAGGGTCTTTTCAAATGTCATTTTTACTGAATACCTGCTTTCCGTCTTAGAATTTCGGTGCATGTCAAGTAGAAGTTGTTTACATGGGCAGTAAAAATATTGGTTGCTAAATATTTTTATTACTTTTGAAGTTATAATTATATAATCATAATTACTCCCCTTTCCTTTCTTCCCTCGGAGCCCTCCCATATACCATTCTTGCTCTTTTTCAAATTCACGCCCTCTTTTTTATTCATTGCTATTCATGTTATTCCTAAACACAACCTGCTCAGTCTGTATAATGTTACTTTTAAGTATGTTTTCAGGGCTGACCATTTGGTAGTTGATAAACCAATGGGTGTGCTCTTCCCCCCCCCCCCCCCAGAAGACTTCTTCCCCCATTCTCCAGTGTCCCTTGGTTGCTTGTAGTTCTTTGTGCAGGGTAGACCCCTCATAGTCTTTCCCCATGTACTTTAGCATGTCTATTGTTGTTATCCTTGTTCAGAAATCCATGGCAGATTATTTCACATATACTGCCATAACTTCTCAGTAAGTGGCTTAGCTCTGATGACGGGGACAGAGACAAGAAAGCTTTCCCTCAAGTTTACACTCAGGCTCCCATTTCCTTAGCTGACTTTGCTGCAGTAAATCATAGCCATGAGTGTGAATATACACCAAGCTTGTGAGTCCTCCAGTGAATCACCACACCTGGGGTAGTCTTTATAAGCTCTATAACATCAGGGGAACTATCAAATGTCATAAGAGACAAAGACCAGGAGGTCAGAAGCTCAATAGAGTAGTTCATTTCTAGCATATCTCTAGTGCTCCTAGTAGGTAGGAAACCCTTCTTGATCGTTTAGGTCTCGGGTACTTTTCATTTTAAATTTAACCTCTAAATTTTGAGTTTGAGTTTGTGAATGGTAACAGGAGGACTGAGAAGGGCATACACCTTTGGTTAATCTTAACCCCATTTTGGCCCTAAGATGAAACAGATCGTCCCATCCACCCAAATTCTATTTATATGGCCTCACTTCAGTGCAAGTAACTAGGAAATGCTGTCTCTTTTGATGTCTGTTCCTAGCAGCAATTCCTCTTTGTGGGAGGAAGGTATGCATTATTGATGACCGGTAGCAGTTCTACAATAGACACTTGTTATGAGCTTGCTGTGCCCCCACCCCTCTTAATATAAAGTGCCATGTCTCAAGTTGTCCTTGTGCATTCAAAACTTGACAGTAAAGGGGGACTTGGTCACTTCAAGACTAAAGAGACAAGAAGGCTCACTTTTTTCTGGATGGTCTTTCCTATCAGAGTCCTGCTTCTGTTTCTATAGTAACTTTTAGTCCTCATAGAACTTGGCAGTATGTATTTTTTAAAAATGCACACACACACTCACACTTCAATATGTGTGTGTGTGTGTGTGTCTGTGTGTGTGTATTAGACGTCAATGAATGTCAGGTTCTCCTTCAATCTCTCTCTACCTTTTTTGTGTGTTTTGTTTTTGATACAGGGTCTCTCTCACCATGTAACTGTAGCTAGTCTGGAACTTACTATGTAGACCAAGATGGCCTTGAATCCAAAGAGATATGAGTGCTGGCCTGATTCACCTATCTATCTATCTATCTATCTATCTATCTATCTATCTATCTATCTATCCTTTTTTCAGTAATTTATTTTTTTTTAAAAGTATTCACTTTACATCTCAATAGTATCCCCCTTCCAGTCCTACCTTTAAAAACTCTTTCCCCCCACTACTCCTCCCTCTCTTCAGAGAAGGGGAAACGCCACCCCCCTTGGATTCCACACTCCCTGCACATCTAGTCCCAGCAGGACTAAACATGTTCTCTCCCACTGAGGACCTACCAAACAGTCCAAGTAGGGGTAAGGGAATAGAGGAATGGCAGAAACAGAGTCAAACACAACCCCTGCTCCAATTGCTAGGACACCGACATGAAGATCAAGCTGCACATCTGCTACAAACGTGTAGGGGGCCTAGAACCTGCCCCTACATACTCTTTGGTTGGTGGTTCAGTCTCTCTGAGCTCCCACGGGCCCAGATTAAATGGTTCTGTAGGTATTCTTAGAATGTCCCTGACACCTCCCTCTTGCTCACCTCTATCCCCCACTCTTCTGCAAGACTCTCCAAGTTCCACCTGATGTTTGGCTGTGGGTCTCCACATCTGTTTCCATCAGCTGTTGAATGAAGCCTCTCAGGAGACAGTCTAGGTTACTGTCAGCAAGCATATATAGCATGTAACCTACCTCTTCCCAGTTGTGCAGAAAGAAATCCATAAATAATTAAATGACTAAAAGAGTGAGTGTGATACATTGCAATCCTGGCCAGTAAGCTTCTATTCCTGAGCAATGCCTTTTTAGGCTTCATAAAAGTTGTGGAACTTCTCTGTAACTCAATTCTCAGGGTTAGAACAAGAAGAAAAATATCATCTTTGTCGAGTTGCCAGTGGAATTTCCTGAAATGAGAATGCATATCCTGTACCTACTCATGTGGTAGGCACAAAATAATCTTTATTATAAAAACAAATCATGGCTAGTGGGATATCAATTTCAACTTCAGTTACTATGTATGCTGTTAGCCAAAAGTCATTAGGAGACCACAGAAACTACCAGAAGTAGGTAAATAATGTACATGGTATACAGTGTTGTGTATGTGGGGGGAGGGGTGATGGGAAGACAGTAATTTCATTTTATTGTGAAGTCTTCTTCAAAGAGTTGGGGCGTGGGTGCCAAGGGCAAGCCTTGGCTTGGAGAGGGGTTCTGAGGAAGGGGTGTCTAGGAGCACTGAAACAAAGGACTCAAAGTCAAACTGAGGGTCAAGCCGATGGCCTATGTTCTGTTCAAGATGGCTTTCCAGGAGCTCCCCTCCTCCTCCTTCTCTTCCTCCTCCCCCCCTTCTTCTTCTTCTTCTTCTTCTTCTTCTTCTTCTTCTTCTTCTTCTTCTTCTTCTTCTTCTTCTTCTTCTTCTTCTTCTTCTTCTTTTCTTTTTCTTCTTCTTCTTCTTCTTCTTGTTCCTCTCTCTCTCTCTCTCTCTCTCTCTCTCTCTCTCTCTCTCTCTGTGTGTGTTTGTGTGTGTGTGTGTGTGTGTGTGTGTGTGTGTGTGTGTGTGGTCTGCTAGAGACAGCTTTTTTCTTGCTATTCTAAAAACTCTCTGGATAGCTCATCACTTGCAGAGCAAAGGCCCAGTCTTTTATTGATATATCAATTTGGTCATTACTCCAGGTTCCCTTTTGATTACCCCATGAGTTAGTATACCATGACCCCAGAAAGAGACAGCAAGCACAAGCAAAGACAATAAGATAGCTGGGTTACCATTACCATTCCTACCATGCCTAGGACCTGAACTCCCTGGACCTAAACTCCTTCTGTCCCAGGACCTTGAACTCAGGAATCTGTCTGCCTTTTTTCAAATAAATAAATTAAAAAACAAAACAAAACACTTAGCTGGGTAGGATCTTACCCTATGATCACCATCCCTAAATCTCTTTATCGCCTTGCTTAATATCTCTCTGACGAACTGACTCATAGTGCAGTTGCCTCTATTTTCTAGGTCTGAGAAGCCCCTGGAGATGCAATAATTCATATTATATCCTTATATTTTACAGAGTTGAGAAATTATATATTTTTGAACTTATGTTTTCAGTGTGCTTTCCCACGGCCTTGAGAGCTGTCCTAAAGGGCTCAGTCAGTGTTTCTGTTCCTGCAGAAACATCATGACCAAGAAGCAAGTTGGGGAAGAAAGGGTTTATTCAGCTTACATTTTCCACATTGCTGTTTATCACCAAAGGAAGTCAGGACTGGAACTCAAGCAGGTCAGGAAGCAGGAGCTGATGCAGAGGCCATGGAGGGATGTTCCTTACTGGCTTGCTTCCCCTGGCTTGCTCAGCCTGTTCTCTTATAGAACCCAAGACTACCAGCCCAGAGATGGTCCCACGCACAAGGGACCTTTCCCTCTTGATCACTAATTGAGAAAATGCCTTACAGCTGGATCTTGTGGAGGCATTTGCCCAACTGAAGCTCCTTTCTCTGTGATAACTCCAGCCTGTGTCAAGTTGACACAAAACTAGCCAGTACAGCATTCTACCATTTTGCTGAGACATTAGACAAAACCTCACCTCCAGGACTTGTGCTGTCTCTGATTATCACGGAGCCATTAACCATGGCACACTCTTCTGAAGGAGGAACATAAAGTTATATATATATGTGTGTGTATATAAATAATATATACATATTATTTATATTATATATTATTATATAATTATTATAATACATATTGATGTTATATATTATATATATTTATATATGTATATGTATATATATATGTATATATATATATATATATATATATATATATATATATATTATTTATACAAACAAGCCTTACACCCACCCACAGCAACCATTGGCACTCATGGAGACCCATGCCCTGCTGACTGTGATCTAGGGGTGGGAACCATATCACACTGTCCCTGCTATAACCTAGAAGGCCTCAGGATGGGGACTGAGGAAGAAAGGGGGAGAGGGAGATAGGGAGAGAGGACTGGAACTGTAAGACCCACGAAAAAAGGGTCACTCCTGTCCCAGGATGAGTTGGCACCCCCAGAGACTCAAGAGAAACCGCTTGATGCAAAATGCAGGAGAGTTTATTATCAGCCAGCTGAGGAGGAACTCCTTTCGCCTGAAAGGGCTGGGGAGTTCCACCCCGAGCTGCAACAGCAGAGGGTTTTTGAAGGAAAAACCTCAGGAGGTGGGGTAAGAGCAGAAAGAATGAGTTGTTCTTGGATCTGTCCTTGGTGAAGGAACAAGGAGAGGGAGTGAGCAATTGCCCGTCCTTGCAGTTATCTCTGGGTCTCTGACACAGTCAGTGCAGACTGGGTCATCTAAGGTAGAGGAACAAAAGGCTTTTTGCTGGCTTTAGAAACAAAGAGCTTCTTACTGGCTGTATTCTTAGAGGGAAACAGGCTTTGGGGAAGCATTTAGGGACTGTACATTTCAGGGGGAAACACTTTGGGGTCTCACAGAACAAGAATGAACATGCAGGATGCTGGACTCGTGGTTTTTAAGATGAAGCTGGTTCTCTCAAGACTTCGTGATTCCATTTCCCCTCAATCTATAGTTTGCTGTGTATTTTCTTTTTTTAATCATAGAAAGATGCTGAATTTCCCATGTAAGATATGGTGGTATATGCCTTTAACCCCAGCACTCAGGAAGCAGAGGCCGGCTGCTCTCTGAGTTCAAGGCCACCCTGGTCTACAGAGTGAGTTCCAGGACAGCCAGCTCTACACAGAAAAATCCTGCTAGGCAGGGGTGGGGATAGTGGGTATTAGGTGTGGGAAGGACAATTCTGGGTTTTCTCAATGTTTTTCCTGTACCTGTCAAGTATATTGCTGGATCCAGTCCTCTAAGATTTTACTGGATCTCCACATCCCAGGTCATTGGTTTTTTTAACAGAGATCACATCATTTTTTTTTTTCTTTTCAAACCCTTCCCTAGATTCCTACTCAGGAGATCCTTTACAGAGTTCCACCAAAGATTCCTTCCCAACTCTTTGTACATGGTTAGTCCTTGACATGATCCCACTCCCTGCCTGTTTCACTTCCCCACCTTCTTACTGGCTACTCCTGGGAACCATCCAATGTCATCATTGCCACCTTGAAAATCCTTATCTCAGGCACAGCATGGGAAAAGGACCTCGGTGTCGAGGTGAAGCATCTCTGGTCACAGTCAGCACCAGGTCCCTGGCACCACCTCCTTGCCCTAACTGTGCACCATCTGCTGTCCTGCAGGTGATTTATGCTCTCAATACCCGTCAGGATGAGATAGAGGCCAACGTAGAGTCACTACGGGAAGCCCACCAGGAGGAGCTCCAGGACACAGCAGCTGAAACCAGGACCAGGCTCCCGCAGGAACAGGGCCGCACCAGTGAAGACGCAGAGGCCCTTCTGAAGCGCATCCAGACTCTGGAAAATGCCTTGGAGTTGCAGAAGAGGCTGACACAGGAGGCCCAGGCTGAGTCAGCCTCCTGTAAATTGGAGACCAAAGAGCGAGAGCTGCGGGTAGAGGCTGAGCATGCTGAACGGGTCCTAGTACTTTCCAAGGAGATGCTGGAGCTCAAAGCTGATTATGAGAAGAGGCTCCAGCTGCTGACTAGCCACGAGGGTCCCCAGTGGGGCCAGCTCTCCCAGGAGAGCCCAGATGCCACAGCTGAGTCTAGCCAGAGACCGGAAATGCACCAGGTCCTGCTGGAGGTGGAGCGATTGCGAGCCGAGAATAAGCAGCTGAGCCAGGATTATGCCCGCAAGGCGGAGGAGCTGCAGGCTACCTATGAGAGGGAAAATGAGGCCATCCGTCAGGCCATGCAGCAGTCAGTCAGCGAGGCCCTGTGGCAGTGGCAGGAGAAAGAGTCGGGTCTTCGAAAGAACTTCCAGGTCCAGGAGTCGGCCCTGCAAGCTCAGGTCAGGAAGCTGGAAGGGGACCTGGAGCATAGAGGGCGCAAGATAAGTGACCTAAAGAAGTATGCCCAGAAGTTGAAAGAAAGGATCCAGGTAAAGTATCTTCTTCCTCCCCAAGGGGACAATAGGCAAAGTTGCTCCTTCTAACACCTACCACTAGCCAGGTACTGTGCTAAGCAAGTACTTCCACCAAGGGCAGGCAGTATTATTTCTGGCACCGATACTCCTATACTCATTCAATAATGGGCTAGGGCTTGGTTTATGGTTAGGGGATGCATGGTGAGCTAGACTGTCCCTAGCCTCAGAGAATACAAAGCCCTACAGGTTACAAATGAGAAGATAACCCTGAGAGGCTAATGCCTGGCCTAGGAGATAGATAGTAAAAATTTCAACTCTGGCTAGTCTCATTCTAAATTATTTTAATTTTCTGTGTTCATTTTACAAGAACTTGACTCTCCTAAAATCCTTAGGATATTTGAGTTTACAGAGAGCAGACCCATTGATTGGCCAGCTTTTGTAAGCCCCACAGAAGTACAAAACCCTGCTTCTCAAAGCTACAGTCAGCATTTGTAATACTCTCAAAGTATTATATACTTTATATTAGCCTGTCCCAGCTGGAGAAGGGTTAAATAACTTTTCCAGGGCCACACTGCCATTAGAAGGTGAATAGGGACTGCTGATCCTCCCCTACTAGCTGCTAAAATTCTAGAACCTCATGACCCCTGCCGTGACCTCTCAGTCACTCTTCTAATCTAACAGCTGTCTGTGCACTCGGCATATCCATGCAGAAAAGTAAGATCTTCCGTTTCTGTTCAGGATCTGGATGTGCAGCTAAGGGAGGCTCGGCAGGAGAACTCGGAGTTGAAGAGCACAGCCAGAAAACTTGGCGAGAAGTTGGCTGTTGCCAAAGACAGGCTGATGCTGCAGGAGTGTCACGTGACACAGAAAACTGGTGAGATGCCCCAGAGTCTTTCATTAAACACGCAGGATTAGCGGCCAGGTTTGGTCTGGCTTCCAGGGTTACTCTGAAGACCAGGGGAGCAGCGACAGGGCCATTGCGTCTGACCTGCTAGGTAGATGAATCACAGGCGTCCTAGACGCTGATGAACCAACCCCGGCTCCTCACCTGGAGCTGCACAGGCCAGATAGCTAAAGTGTGGGTGCAAAGGGGTTCCTTACCCTCTCCACAGTGATTGGACTCCCACGTTTTCCTCTTCATGACTGATTGGGGTTTTGTATTTTTAACAGCATCTCTCACCGTTCCATTACGGGGTTTTCCCAATAATTTTGTGAAACAGGTGTTGTCATTCTCCCATATTACAGATGTTGAAGTGAGGCAGAGAACTGAAGGTCAGCTAAGTGTCTGGTGGTAAAAACTAGTGTTCAGATGTAAAGATCTCTGACTCTAAGTGTTGAAAACAAAAGGTTCTGGAGTGCTTGAGCTATGACAGGCTTGATGGGAAAGACAGGAAACATGGGCTCTGCCTTTGGGAAGCTTGAGAGATTGTTCCATTGCAGCCCACGTATACTTTGGGATAGGGATGTGACCCAGGAAGCAGAGGACCAAGATGTCAGGGAAAAAGAGAAAAAAATCTCTAGGCTGGAAGGGTGTAGAAGAGAGGTTTATGTTGGGAACAGAGGAGTGGTGAGGGTTTAGAACACATGGAAATAGGGAACAAGGAAACATAGAAAGAAAAAAAGGATAGGAGTTATAGTTTATCTATTATTTCTCTCCCTTAAAATTTCCATAAGTAATTTTAAAAATATGTCATAAATATACACATATTGGAGCTCATGCTCAACTTTTTTTTTTTTTTTTTTTGGTTTTTCCAGACAGGGTTTCTCTGTATAGCTCTGGCAGTCCTGGAACTCACTCTGTAGACCAGGCTGGCCTCGAACTCAGAAATTTACTCGCCTCTGCCTCCCAAGTGCTGGGATTAAAGGCATGAGCCACCACGCCCGGCTCACTCTCAACTTTTTTAACTCATAAAAATAAAATAACATTTTCTTATTCAGGAAAGATGTATGTAGATATTGTTTAAGCTCAGGATACTGTTTTGAATAAAGACAAGAATTGAGTCCAGCTGAGAACACAAGACAACACTGAGCACACTTGAGGGCTATAGACCTTCTAGCAGGTACTACATAAAGGGTCCTTGACATAGTAAAGCAAGGTATAGGTAGGCAAGACAGTTAATTAGCAGACCTGACTTCAGAAGGGCTTTGACACGAACATCTCGAACATCTCGGCTGATCTTGAAATTTACACTTGCAGATGACATGAAGACTGAGGATGGAGTCCTGGGGAAAAGAGATGACCTGGAAGCCTGCAGTCTCCATCCTCAGCAGGAACAAGGCTTTCCCAAGTTGTGTCACTGCAGGAATGGAGGATCAGAAACCCAGGTAGTGTCTGGTGAACACTGAAGGTGAAGTCACTGGAGGTTGGCATGAGCTTCATTCAGGTAGAGGTCCTCCCCTTATCCATAGTAGAGTCACTTAGAACCTGAAACCCCACTATTCAGGGATAAACAAAGCAAGATCAAAGCTCTCAACAGTCTCTCTCTCTCTCTCTCTCTCTCTCTCTCTCTTTCCTTTTATATGTAAGAATGCTTTGCCTGTGTTTATGTTTATGTCTGTATACCACTTGCATGCCAAATACCTGCAGAGTCCAGAAAAGAGCACTGGGTCTCCTAAAACTGGAGTTACAGATGGTTGTGAGACATCATGTGGGTACTGGGAATCAAACCTGGGTCCTCTGGAAAAAGCAACTAATGCTCTTAACCATCTCTCTAGCTCCCACCACCACTACCACCACCACTTCCGCTGGTTTCTTTCCAGGTCATTCAAATTTAGGAGAACAAGAATGCAGAATGTTCCCAAGTTTGTATTTACCAAAGGATATAGGCATTGCTTAGTGCCTATTTCTACTCAAAACAAGCAGTGTGTTCCTTAGAAACTATAGTGTGTGCTAGAACAACTGATCCTGTGACAGCTACAGTTTTGTACAGATCTCTTTTCCAATGCTATACACAGTGAATTCTCTCACGAATATCTCTCTCTCTCTCTCTCTCACACACACACACACACACACACACACACACACACACACATATATATATATATATATATATATATATATATATATATATATATATATAGTCTTGTAAAATGATTCACACCTCCTGATACTTGCTATGAAATCAGAATGTAAATGTGTAAGAGATGGACCACATTTCTCCCCAGCAGTATGCTTACCAAGTTTGATTTCCCTTAACAGACCAAGAAAGAGGCAAGCAGTGAAATAGAACACATGAAGCAGCAATACGAGGAAGACCTTCGTAAAGTCAGACATCAGACTGAAGAGGAGAAGCAGCAGCTCCGAGAGCAGCTGGGGAAGCGGCTGGAAGACTTGGTGAAGAAGCATACCATGGAAATGAAGTCGGCACGCTCCACAGTGGAGGTGGAGAGAAAGAAGCTGAAAGTGAGCCGTGTTTGCAGAAACTGGTCTGGGCTTTTACCTTCTCCCACCTCCTTCCCCTTCCCTTTTCCTCTTTTGTTACCCAAATATTTACTGTGCTCCTACTTTGTTCATAATCTAAGCTGGTTCTCTTAGGACAGGTAAAGAAAACAGTCACAGTCGCTGCTTACAGGGAGCATGGGTCTCTTAGCTTCTGGGTAGCAGGATTTTATCATGTGACATTGTACTTCAGGAAATTCAGCTCAGCTTACAGGACAAAACCAGAGAAACTCCACTAACTGAAAACTCAGGGCTAGACCCTAATTCCAACTCTGCTGCCCACCGGAACCTATCCCCTCCCACTTATTCTCAGAAATTTGGTATATCAGGAATATCCATAACAGACCCTCTTCTGAGGATTACAGAAAGGAATCCTATGAAGAAGGAAAACATCTGCTAGCACACTGCCTTAGTGTCTGTGTGCTAACCTCACACAGATGAGACACCTCTCCATGGAGAATTTGTGGGAGGGAGCCTCCTCTCTCCTCTTAGCTGGGAAGAGCATGTCTCATGCATGAGGATCATAGGAGAGAATATTCAGAACTCAGAGAGCTGAAGCAAGAGAATCATGAGTTCAAGGCTGCACATGGAGACCCTGCATCAAAACGGGATGCAGTATAAATCAATATTATTATGAACATGGGTGAAGATGTCATTTGATTATAAGATAAATGCCTTTGTGATTCAAGAAGTACCTTTGTTGAGTGTTCACTGAAAAATAATCAGATATCACTGTGGGTCAGTGCTATGCATTAGTTAAAAACAGTTAAATATTCAATAAATATGTATTAAATAAATAAATATGACCATTTGAAACACCCATACTATCCCTGGGCCTAGGCTTTGGCTCTTCCACAAGCTCTGTGACTATGAGCCTTAACTTCTCTGAAGGCTGAATTATAAAACAGTGTTTGTTGCACACATTTAAATATGGCATTACTTTTTGCTGGGTGTATAATGTGCAGACAGTTAAACAGATAGCAGCTAGTGCTAATTACCATGAGTTTTGGACAGCATGTGAAATAAAAAATTATAAAGTACCTATTACATTTTATATTGAGTGATCAAAACCAATTGAATCTTTCCAATGTTAGACAGTAAGAAACTGAATCTAGAGATAACAGTGTATCTTTCCGTCAGATAGTGGGTACAAGAGCTTGGGCTCAAACCCAACAGCCTGTTACGAAAGCCTCTGCCCCTCGCCTGCCTAAGGAGAAGACAGTCATTCTGAAAGGACTTTTCATCGGAGCTTCTGTGGGTTCTATGTATCCAGTCTTCAGACAAACAGACTAACACTCCATCCTGAGCCCCACATCATCAGGAGGCGCAATCACTTTTTCAAGCTGCAGGTTGCCCTGGTAACCTTATGGGAAAAAAAAATCTGACTCTCAGTGTACACATCTTGCTTCAACCTTAATCAGGTCACAAGTCCATCTGGGAAATAAGTCAGACAGAAATAAACCATGTTTAGTTCCTGGCATTGTTTTACTTCTTGTTCATATTTGAATTGGGGAATAGAGATACTATAAATGAGGCAAAGCCCTGAAGAGGCATCCAGGGTTTATGAGCTAAAAATAGACACAGTTGTCCAGGTAGCATTAAAATTGCTTTAGTTCTTTGAGCCTTTGGCGTGGGTAGAGTGCACATCCTAAATACTACCCTTACCTAAAGGAGCAAATGGCAGGATGTGGGCTAGATTGGCCTGGAAAGCTGGATATCTGTCCTGGTCACAAGATTAGAGGACATTCTCATGCTATCTTGGCAGGTGGACTTATTGCATGTCCTGTAATTAACATTTGCACACAGTGCTTGTTTGGGAAGGAATGGAAACAGATTTGCAGAGCTCTCCCAAGGTCTGCTTAACATGTCTGCATTTCCTGTCTCATTTGAACCAGTTGTGACTCCTCCTGAGGCTCATAGGTCCTTTGGACAGTTTAGCAGGAATTTAATATAGTGCAATAGGTACTTTTCTGTAAGTTCAGGGGGATGCACTTGGCAGCTACCAAACAAGCGCTAATGTCCCCAATCCACTGAGCAATGTAAGTGATATAGCTGTAGTTCTACTTGTGTTTTTGGTTTGAATGTCTATATTTATAATACATAAATTTACAGCATTTATATTTTATTTAATGCTTAAGTCTACTACTAACTTGACATTTTTACCTTTCTATCATTTGTTGACTGTCCCCACTTTGACTATTTATTTTTGACACATCAAATATTTTTTGGCATTTCATTTTATCTCCACTTTTGATTTCTTATGGGTTTTTTTGTTTTGTTTTTGTTTTGTTTTGCTGGTGGAGATCTCATGTTTGTACTACGAATGATAATATGCGTCTTTAAATTTATCACAGCCTTTTTCAAATAATATATTTCTTAACATATGAAAGGCTTATAGTAATTATTTTCCATCTCTTCTTCCCTGCCCTCTGGATATTTGTTTTCATTTTACTTAATACTATAAATCCTATGGAATGTTACTTTTGTATTAAAATAAATTTTTGTGACAGGATCTCACTATGTCATCTGGGCTGCCCTGGAATTTGTGATGCAGACCAGGCTAGTCTTAAATTCATAGAGATCTGCCTTCTTCTGCCTCTCCAGTGCTGGATTTAAAGCTGTGTGTCACCATGCCTGACCAGCAGAGGACAAAAGACTCCCTTGAGCTAGAGTTACAGGCAGATGTGAGGCTCTCAATGAGGGTTCTGGGAACTGAATTCTGGTGTTTGTCAGAGCAGTGCATGCTCCAAACCAGTGAGCTGTCTCTCCAGCCCACTTATAAATGCGTTTTTGGCATTTCATGTTTGTGCTTGCCTGTGTACAGTTGGATGCTATCCCAGGAATAAAGCCTATGGCCTGGCACATGCTCACTCTACCACTGAGCTGAATTCCTAGTTTTATTTTTACTCCGTATTTAGAAATACCATCTCATTTTGTTGCCAGGCTGGTTTTGAATTCACTCTGTAGCCAAGAAGAGCCTTGAATTTGTTGTCAAGAGATTTGACCCCTTGACTTTGGATCAAAATAAACCTCTTTCCTTTATAACTTAGTCATTAGCAACAGAAAACAGACTTGGGACAGAGTGGCTCCTCCATCTTTCTTCCCCTTCCTTCATACCTGCCTTTCCCACCTTTGTTTATTTGAAGTGGAGGAGGTTTGGCCAAGTAGCCCAGGCTGCCCTCCAACTCTGGCCTTAGCTTCCTATGATTTCAGCTGTGCACCACAACTCCCAGCTGTTTCTTTCCTTAAATTGTCAATAACTGTGGACATTATAGACAAAAAGACAGGAAAAAAGACTCAGTCCTGCTTGTGTCCTATTAGCTGTGGGATTTGTTCCCGGTAAAATCTACTGCTGCGTATATAAGAGTTCTGAGGAAAGTGAATTCAGGAAAGCACTGTGAAGTTGACACATCCTCAGTGCACGAATCCCAGGGCTGATGTGACTCACGTATTTGAAAGCATTGGTCTCTTTACTTGTATCCTTGACCTTGTGGTTGCTTTCCCCCTCTACCTGAGGAGGGAGAACATGCGTGCTCCCCAAGGTCGCTCTGGGCTGCGCATTTTGCTTTGTGCCCTCCTGCCCTCTGCACTCTGGTGACTCAGCTATTTTCTCACAGTAGCCCACATGACTCTGAATCTATGAGGAAGTTTATTAATGCTAAAAGTTACTGCTGACATCAGTTGACATCTCCACCTGTCGGGGTTTTATTTTTTACTCTAGGGCCATCTGTCAAGGCACTGCAGAAACTATGATTGATTGTATGTACCAGAAAGGCATGCTGCGTAACATTAACGAGTGCCTTTCCTTTATGCCAAAAGTCATTACAGCCGAGTGTTTTCACTGCCTGGTACAGTGTGAGTAGTATCTTAGCAGATTTAAATTACAAGACCAGTGAGCATGATAAACTAGAATTTGTTCAAAAGTTTCTGTGAATGAGAAACTAATTAGTGAAATTATTATGAGAGAGAGAGAGGGCAATGTTTTGCTAAGGGGTTTAGGTGGCACCTTAATTTATTTCAACTTATTTTACATATTGTCTTTAAGAAGCAAGTGCTCCCAAACAGGAAATCCCAAAGAAGATAGCATGGATTGACTGAAGTGAGGCCATATACCAAGTTGCCATATCAGTCAGTGCTAATAATCTAATTACAAGTTCTTTTAGACTTTCTAAAAATGATTGACCCCCCCCCCAAGGGACAGACAGTACTAAAGGCTAGCCCCAGGGCCACAGGCTGGTCTAGTCTAAGTTTGGTCCTACAGAGAATGTAGCGATGCCATGCGGGTGATCTGTAGCACACACTTTTAGGGCTTCAAATCAGAAACCTGGGGATCAGAAGGGATTTCTCTCTGTCCCTCATCCTCAGCATATAAGTATGTGAACTCTGTTCTATTCTGATGACTCCAGAATACATGCATATCCTTCTGTGTCCTCACTTGTTCCAGGTGGACCTAGCCAACCTCTGTGATTTGAAGGACCATGTTATAGTCTGTCTGCTTCCATCTGCCTCGCCTTATCTCCTCCAGTCCATTCTAGAGGGATCTTGTGCCTGTTCAGCCTTGGCTGCCAGCTATTCACAGGTCCCTGCCATCATAGCAGTGAGCTTTGACTTCCCTCCCATTGTTCTTCAAGTCCTACAGAGAAACCGTTCTGTTTCCTTCTCCTGCCTCTGTCCACTCTGCCTTCTAGACTTGTTATCTCTCATGGTCTCTGTGTTCCTTCTCTTTTTGGACTTTGTGCATCCATTTCCCTCCTCACTCTTGAATCTACTCTCCTAGTCTTTACTGATCTCAGCCATCCTGGCTTGAATGCCCATCAAGTCTCAAGTCTTACCTGCCTGGCTCTGTGATGCTGGGGACATATATATAGCCCCCCCCACCCCTATATTACTGTTTACTAGAAGATAACACTTGTAACTGCTTTTCACTGTGTTCCCCCACTACATTGCCTAGTTCTCTGATACCTGGACATGTTGCAGCCAGTTCCGACTGACTCAGGAGGCAGTTGTTACACCTCTTTCCAGTTTCATACATCACTGTAATAATTAGACACTGGCCACAGTAAAAGTAGTTATACCCCTGGGTGGTGGAGGCGCATGCCTTTAGTCCCAGTACTTGGAGAGGCAGAGGCAGAAGCAGGTGAATCTCTGAGTCTGGGTGGATCTCTGAGGCTAGCCTTGGTCTACAGACTGAGTTCCAGGACAGACAAGGCTATATATACAGAGAAATCCTGCCTTGAAAAAAAAAGTACTTTTATCATGGAAACCAAGAAATACCACCATGAATGTGTTATTATCTGTTTATTTATATATTTGAAAAGTCAACTGTTAAACATTTACCAACATGGACTGACTGTATCTGTAACTCCTTATCCTAGGAATTAGCACCTTGTAGCTGTTCAGTTACTCTTGTTCTGTTTGGGTAAATGGATAGATGACAGTGTTTTGTCTGACACCCAGAGTTGCCCCAGGACAAACCTCTGTCTACAGGTTCCAGGGTACTTTGTCTCCTCTGTAAAAAGGCATTTCTAGTTGGAGCAGCTTCTCTAGCCTGCTTTGGGTAGGCCCAGGTATTATTTCAGCTTCTCTGCAGCAGAAGTGAGAAACTCTCCAGACAAGCAGGTATCTGAACTATTCCCCATGAGAAGTCATCAGAAATGGACCAACCAATCCATGTTTTCCTGGTTCCAACCTTGTCATGTCCACTTACTGTAGGAATGACCTCATGCAAGTCTTTGCACATTTATAAGTCTTATTTCCTCTTTTTATATAATAAGTTTTAGTAGTAGAACCTAACCCAGAAGAAGGCTTTCACAAAAATTGAAGAACTCACCTGGAAGGGTGGACACGAATGCTAACTACTTGGTAAACGTCAGCCACATTCATTATGCTATCCACTCTCTGTTAGACCAGAAAGGCCCATAACCAGCATAGAATTTCTGCTCCCCACATTCCTTTCAGATATTACAGCCTCGTATTTACAGGAAAGGCTAGAGGGACCCAGGGCTTGGGTTGGACCTCTTAAACTTGTTCTAACGTTATTCGGTTTTAAGTGTGGGTCTATGTGTGTGTGTGTGTGTGTGTGTGTGTGTGTGTGTGTGTGTGTGTGTGTGTGTGTGAGTGTGGAGGCCAGAAGAGGGTGTCGGATGCCCTGGGACTGAAGTTACAGTTGTGAGCCACCATGTGGGTACTGGAAATCAAACCATGGTCCTCTTCAAGAACATCCAGTATACTTAACCACTGAGCCATCTCCTTTCAGCAAGTCCTATCAGCCTATATTCCAAACAAGTCCACACTGCTACCCTCCCATCCAGTTACATTGTCACCATGGGCCCACCTGCCTCCCAATCTCACTCAAAAGCCACCCTTTTCTCATCACATTTCTTTGGCTGAAGTACCCAACATTCTGTCCTCCCTCTAACCATGTTCAGCTTCTTTTCTTTTTTATTATTTCTCTGTCTCACATAGTATTTATCACCCTGTACTGACTGACTTTTTTATTTGTTTGATTTTTTTCCACTTCAATTTCAGCATGTAAGGGTTTTTTTCTTTTTATACTCTAGCTCTGAGAATCGTGCCCAGCATCTGGTACAACTCAGTAAAGATTTATTGGATGAATGGATGACACTGTCTGTCTAAAGGCCAGCTATGAGCCTGCTTAGACTATCTTTTCCTCTCCATTTAATACTTAGACACTTTCTCCATAAACTAAGCCATATCGGAAAAAGCTAGGCATTCCTGGAAATGATTATATGCTTATTGTTTATTGACCTCTTGCTGTGCTAAGCATGTAACACAGCACACATAGGAAGAAATGTGCTCAATATGACACAGCTAAGATGCTGCACTGTTTCTCATGTGGTCTCCACAGATGTATGATAACTGCTTCACACTGATATGGAAGGCTGTGAGAAGCACTGTGAAGGAGACGGCATTCTGGCTGCAGTACAGGTCCTGCTGAGATAGGGAAATGCCATGAAAATGTAGTTGGGTGGTTTTTGTTGGTTTGTCTTGGTTTTTATTCGAGTAAAGTCTCTACCTGCCACATCCTACCCCATCTGTATGTGCTCCAGGCAATGTAACATGAATGTAACACTTGTTTTCTCTTGACTGGCTATGTACTTTGAATTCATGTGTTCTTACAGTAGTTTATCCTATTAGTTTCTTTGACCCCTCTTCAGGAATAAGGCAAGGTGTGAATGCATAGGTGGCCTGTTCTCTCCTACCTTGTATGGCTAATCCTTTTACTCCTCACTTAGGAAGTCGAAGCTCAATTGGAAGAGGTGAAGACAAAGTCGGAAAGAGAAATCCAGCAGCTGCAAGAGGAGAAAGCTGCCCTCAGCACGAAGCTCCAGAATCCTCTACTTGAGGTAAATCTTTAAAAACTCATTGCTTGGCGCCGGGCGTGGTGGCGCACGCCTTTAATCCCAGCACTCGGGAGGCAGAGGCAGGCGGATTTCTGAGTTCGAGGCCAGCCTGGTCTACAAAGTGAGTTCCAGGACAGCCAGGGCTATACAGAGAAACCCTGTCTCAAAAAAACCAAAAAAAAAAAAAAAACTCATTGCTTGGGAATGGAGGTTGTGACCTCTGGGACTTTCTGGCTAAGTGGGATCCGGATGGAGGTTGTGACCTCTGGGACTTTCTGGCTAAGTGGGATCCGGACGTTCACCACCTCCCTGTGTCCTCTGCACAAAGTAAAGGGCATGCAGCCAGGCAGGAAGGCTGTCTGCCTGCGGGGAGGGGAGATGGCGCATAAATTTAGCTGCAAGGAACAGAGAGTCTGATTTATGGGGTCTTGGACAAAGAGGCCTTTAGGATCTTGCATGAAGGCAGGAAGCAGGAGGCCACTGCTGACTCTGGAGCTAAGTGACTGCCGGGTTGGTGACTCTTCCTGTCCTTCTGCTCCAAGATGCTTCATCACCTTTGTGGGTCCGAGGCACCCTTGCCTTCCCAGGCCCCTTCTCTGATAACAAGTATATTCAAATTGTATGACTGCATTGATAGATCGATGTAACCCAAGCTAACGAGTTTTCTTTTGATTTTTAAATGAACTTAAAGCGCAGGTTCTTAATGGTACTAGTGGAAGGGACTAACAACAACATTGAAGATACCTGGTTAGACCAACATATATAGAGAGGTCATTTTCCTTGCCGTTCATCAAACCTTAAAGAGACCTATGTTATGCCCTCAGGGAGCCTTGAAACTTCTCCTCAGCCCTGCCCATGCACCACCACCTCTGGAGAGCAAACCCATGGCTTTGGGATGAGGGGCAGGGCAAAAGCCAAATGACTGAGCTACACACCTAATAACCCTGAAGTTCTTTCAAGAACTCAGAGACTGTGTGCCCTGCCTAAGCCCTGTCATTTCAGGATCTCCAGTTGTCTTGTCTTTGAAAGGATCTCTGCAGAGATGCGTTGTAAGGCTTCTCTGTCCCCCTTTCTCCCTGCTCTCCACCCTGTTCCTTCTGTTTCTCCCTCCCTCAGTGTTTCACCCATCTTCTTAGTGCTCCTGTGACTACTGTGCACTGCAGAGCTTAAAGTGGTTTTATTTATGTGTGTGACACCAGCGGGCACCATAAAAAATGGCTTACTTAATGGAACTGTTTCCTTAGCCAGGAGACTGAGTGGTTTTGCATGTATTAACTCTTTCTGCCTCCAACCATCTCATATCATAGATGCTATTATTATCTCTAATTTGAAATTGGGAAAACAGAGACAGAGAGAGAAGGTAAATCTGCTTCCCCCAAAGTGCATAATTAATAAGTAGCAAACCTGAGATTCACACTCTGGCCATGTTGCTCTCTACTCTTCTTCTGTAGGTCAGTGCTACAGCTCTGTGTCACCTCTAATGACTGAGGAACATTCAGGACCTGAATGACTACCAGTCATAAGTCATGACCATGGACAGAGCTGATTTCTGTTAGCGTGCCTTCACCGTTTTCTGCCACACTAATGGTACTCCTTACAAAGTACTCCTCAGAACCGAACACGGAAACATCCATTGCAGTACACCCAGTTCTTCTGGGAGGTGAACTTCACACACATGCCACCTCCCAAACTGTCCCCAAGAAAAGGGAGAGCAGTCCCACCAAAACGGGAGTTTGGGATTTTTATCAGGTGGCTTTAGTTAGATGGAAGAATGGCAGGAGAGCATTAAGGCAAAAGGAACTACTGTTAACAATACGGCGATGATGATGATATTAATTGATGATAATAATAATAAAACTATTGTTTTACTATTGTGAGCAAAATCTTTTTGAAGAAACTTTTGGTCATTAGGATATCAGGATAATAGATCAAGCTGCTCTGCTGAGATAAGGGTCATATGATTTCTGAGAAGTACAGAACATTCAGTTTCCATTTCCCCAAAGGGACCCATTCCCACACAGGTTGTCCAACTTGGTATCTTAGATGACTCTATCTTGGGCCGGTTTAACATCTCCCAGATCTCCCATTCTCAACCCCAGTCCCTTCCTAACCCCATTCTCACAGATACTCATGTGAAATCATTTGGGTCCTATGGCTCAAGCCTGTCTGTCTCCTCCCTGCTTTCTACACAATGTCTTGGGCAAGACTCGCAGAACCGTTCACACCAGTACATTACTTAGAGGTGTTACATAAATTGTTACAGGCTATGTATGCATTGTGGCCCATGTATAGGGTGCCAGCTACTTGAAGGCTAAAGTGTGGTGATTGCTTAAGCCCTGGAGTTTAAGAACAACCTGGGAAATATAGTTAACATCCTGGCTCTTAAAATAAAACATGATAAGACAAAAGAACAACAATAAAAAAAATACAGAGCTATTTTATATTTCATAAACTTAGATACACTCTGAAGCGTTTCTGCCATAAGATGGCCCATTCCTCCTTCCCAAAAGTCTTCAATCCCTATTTTTTTCCAATCTTGGCTCAACCTAACTCACCACCAACCACTAATCCCCACACTCTCCCGGCCCTGACTACTGTCATGTGTCCGTCCATCACATGGAGCCTTATGTCTCACATCCGACCTATTGTCCCTGTAAATTTGGTGTTTCTTCATGGTTGACAAATTATACAGGGAGGATTAAAGTCCGTCTGCTAGTTGGGTTCTTAGTCTCATTAACAAAACAAATTTAAAATAAACTCAAATGGAAGCTCAAGAATGACTTTATTAAAGTTTAAAAGAGAAAAGCCCCAGGACAGGCAAGCTGCAAACCACAGAAGCTGCCAGGAGAAGAATGGAAGAGAGAAAGAAAACAGCCAGGCCAATTAAGCTGGTGGACACATGCCGGGTAAGCAGCCACACAGCAGGGAGCGGTGCTTTAAAGAAAGAGTGAAGAAGCTCAAAGTATCAGAAGAAGCATACCATTCTGACCTGCATCTGAAAGACAGACAGAAAAAGAGAACAGAGTACCTTTTGGATTCAGGCCTGCATCTGAAAGACAGACAGAAAAAGAGAACAGAGTACCTTTTGGATTCAGGCCTCAGACAGGTGGAGTGACCTAGCCAAAGACTGTGGTTTCTTGAAAAGACTGTGTCATAGAAGAGGCTAAACAGGAATTCTGGGAACGAAAAGAATAGTATCTCATTAAAGGAAAAATTATTCTACTTATCTCTTTAGTATGGCTTAATATAATTCTGCCCTTCTAGAGGTAGCCCCTTCCTTGGCCATGCAATTGACCCAACACAGCTGGAATGCTAGGCCTTTACCTAGATCAGAGAGTCCTTACTAGGCTCTTATTGTTACTCTAACCCTACCTACCCTTCTCCTGTAGTACTTGCTAATACTGTTTCTTAGAATTTCCTTTCCTATCCTTGCTCCTAGAAGACTCCTACTCAACCTTTCATAGCCTTAAAGTTGCCAAGCTCACCAGACCAGAATTTATTGCCTCAAATTCTGTAAAGTGGCTGGGCGTGGTGGCGCAGAGGCAGGCGGATTTCTGAGTTCGAGGCCAGCCTGGTCTACAAAGTGAGTTCCAGGACAGCCAGGGCTACACAGAGAAACCCTGTCTCGAAAAAAAAAAAAAAAAAAATTCTGTAAAGTGCTTCCTGCATCACTGTGGGTGTCACAAGGAGGGAAGATTTAATATAACAAAAATACTGTCTTAGTTACTTCTATCTTGCTGTAATAAGACAACACGACCAATGCAACTTATAAAAGAAAGTGATTATCTAGGGCTTATAGTTACAGAGGGTTAGAATCAGTGATGGTCAGCCAGGTGGTGGTGGCGCACGCCTTTAATCCCAGCACTCGGGAGGCAAAGGATTTCTGAGTTTGAGGCCAGCCTGGTCTACAAAGTGAGTTCCAGGACAGCCAGGGCTATACAGAAAAACCCTGTCTCAAAAAACAAACAAACAAACAAACAGAATCAGTGATGGTCATTCTGGGGATCATGGCACAAGACAGACAAGAATGGCAAGAGCAGGAACTGAGAGCTTACATGTTGATCCACAAGCACACGACACAGAGAACTAATTAGGAAAGGTGTGGGCTTTTAAAGCCTCAAAGCCCTTAGGGCTGGAGAGACGGCTCAGCGGTTAAGAGCACTGTCTGTTCTTCCAGAGGTCCTGAGTTCAAGTCCCAGCAACCACATGGTGGCTCACAACACATCAGAAAAGGGATCTAATGCCCTCTTCTGATGTGTCTGAAGACAGCTACATATATATATATATATATATATATATACTCATATACATAAAATAAATATATCTTTAAAATAAAAATAAAACCTCAAAGCCGACCCTAGTGGCACATCTCCTCCAACAAGGCCACACCTCCTAATGCTTCCCAAACAGTTCTACCAACTTGGGACCAAGTATTCAAATACATGAGCCTATAGTGACCATTCTCATTTAAGTCACACATAAATACTTTCATATGTTGCTGGCATAAATACACTATTGACAGTGGCATTTTGTTTCCATGTCTCCACTGAGTGCTGCTATAGTTATAAGCCTGTATCTTCCTCAAAATAAGAGGCTTAAAGACAACAACCATTTTCATCATCACATAGTCTGTCCCTTACTCTGTCCCTTCCCTTCCCTTCCCTTCCCTTCCCTTCTTGTGTCCACGATGGTGTGTGACAAATATGAGAGCTACTCAGGTTTGCTGGCAGTGTCAGGGCTTCCCTTACGGGTACTGGCCTCCTTTTCCTGAGAGTCTGCAGGGAAACGCAATCTGCCTAATTGACAAATAACAATTAGTTGGCTGGTGATTATCACCACAATTAAAGCTTTATAATTTAATCGCGCCTTCTAGACAGCTCTGCACGTCTTCAATGTTCTTATTTTACCCACTAATTTTTTCTTTTGAAAAGAAATTAAGGAATCTAATGCTTATGTGCCTTAGGCGGGTGATAACTTTTGTCTCTTCTTTTCTTTCTTTATTAGAAAAAAAAAAAAAGAGAACAAAATGAAACAGGCCTTCCAAGATGTTCCCAGATGTGTGGGGGTTTCTCATTATTTTTCTAAGTTCTTGATTCCTCTTTCTGTCATGTGGCTGCTTGTGAATGGCGTGGCATTAATTCTTTCCCCTTTTCCACCTCCCGCTAATGGGTAGCTGCTTAGATTTAGGTTGGCTGCCCTGAATTTCCAATTTTAAACTGTAATGAAACTGTCCTTAAGCTTTCCTCTGCCTGTTCTTAAATTCTTTTATTAATGAAATTAGGAATCCCTAGAAGTACCCCAATCTTCCAGTTATTATGTGGTACCCTAGTTAGGGCTCCCAAAATTTTCTAGTCACCATCTTAGCAAGGCCTCCCCCTGAGAATTGGTGACAGGACTGGTGCCCAGAGGGACTGGGTGATAACATGCTGGACACCAAGGTCCACAGAAGTGAGTGAAGGGAGACTGGGGATCCCAGTGGTTAGGACTCAGGCTCTATTGTATAATATTCTCCCACCTGGAGCCTCAAGTATGCTAAAAACCCAAGCAGCAATTAAACAAGTAACACTAAAGGTTTGCCTTTCTATGGTTCCTACTGCCAAAATAGGGATCAAGAGCTACTCTAGTCAGGATCTCATTCAGCAACTCCAAGGGAAAGCCCAAAGTGCCTGGGAGAGTCTTAGAAGGCAGAAGAGACAAAAGTTATCACAGGCCTAAGGCACATAAGTATCGGGTACCTTCATTTCCTTTCAGAAAAACGTATCAGGTAAAACGACAGCATAGACGAAGTGACAGATGAACTGAGAGGAGAGTGTTCAGAAGGCACAATCAAATTATAAAGCTTTAATTGTGGTAGCAATCAGTAGACAACTAAGTGTAACTTATTGACTTATTTCTACCTGTGAATTACATGCGGATGTTAACAGTGTCACGTTGTACCCATTCTGTGGGTTAACGCTGTGTCTGGGGAAGGCGTGCTGGAATCTTAAACCCCAATCCCTGAGAAGGTGGCCTTATTTGGGAATATAGACTGGATAGAAGCAATCCGTTGAGGTCTCCTTGGATTAGAGTGAGTCCTAGGTTCAATGACTATTGTCCTTAGAGCAACGGTTCTCAGCCTGAGGTTGCCACCCCTTTGTCAAACCTCTGTCCCCCAAAATATTTACATCGTGATTCATAAAATTAGCAGAACTTTTGACGTTATGAAGTAGCAATGAAAACGACTTTATGACGGGTCTCAGCCTTAAGAAGGTTGAGGACCACTGCCTTAGAAGAAGGCTGTGTGAAGACAAATTCTTTGGGAAGGGAGCCAGCTGGCCACCGGCAGATCATAGAATAATGTGTCTGGTAAACCAAAGAAAAAGCTAGGATTGCCAGCAGCCTGGATGATGGATAGCCTGGGGTCAGGTTCACCCTTAGAGCTTAGGAAGGAAACCAGTCCAGCCAGCATTTTGCCTTCAGACGTCTGGTCTCCAGAGCTAGAAGAGAATACATTTCTATTGTTTAAGCCAAGAACCAGTGGAAATTCATCACTGCTCTCCTAGGCAAATAACACAGCTTCCTGCAAATGCAACACACGGGGACCCAGTCTCCACCCTTAGGTGTACCTGCAAGGGACATAAGCAAGACCGTTGTGACAGGAAATAGGAACAGGGGTATGCAGGGAGGGCTGGGGGGGGGGCTGTTATTGTAGTGGGTGGTGCTGGACAGATTTGAGGCTCCCTCCCTCACATTTTTTTCCCT
Source organism: Mus minutoides (assembly GCA_902729485.2). Lineage (NCBI taxonomy): Eukaryota > Metazoa > Chordata > Mammalia > Rodentia > Muridae > Mus > Mus minutoides. The sequence continues at coordinate 39,991 of LR750507.1, read as the reverse complement.
CTGCTAGGCAGGCCTGCTCAGAAGGAGATTAATCTGACAAGCTTTTTTCTTTTTGAAGCCACAAGGATAATTTCTCCGAACTCCATTTCCTTCATGGTTTTTGCAAATGGATTTTGTGCTGATTTTCTTTTCCCTAAGCATTTGGCACTGCTGAGGGGGCACATTAAAAAAAAAAAAAAAAAAGAAAAGAAAAGACTGTTAACGTCAGCACATGTCACTGGGGCTGTAGAAGGGCTGGGAAGGAAAAGAAAAATATCCCTAATCAATGCACAAAAAATATAAAAGTCATCTAGCTCTCTACCGTACCACAGAGCTAGCAACTTAAATTCTGGGGCCATGTCTCAGTTCCCTGTTTTGTTGTTGAATAAATTCCTCCAGCCTTAAAACCTGAAACAGAAGACAAGAGAACCCAGGTGATAAAAACACGGCTTCCTTGATGTGGTCATTAATCTGGGACTCAGTCCCCCTGGGTCAGCTAGACACATTCTAAGCAGGATGCTGCAAAAGCTATTACCAATTAGCAGCTCTCTTGGTTCTAGAAAAAGATGAGCTGTTAGACAGCATTCTGCATTTTCTTCTCAAGTTATCTAAATAGATCAGTAGAGTGACTTTCCTTGGCCAGGTGATTGGCCTACCCAAATGGATTAATTCTTAAAGAAGATAATCTACCCAGAGATAGCTTTCATTCTGTTCGCAAGTAGGTAACAGCTTTCCCTGCAGTGGGTCTCCAGTGCTACTGTAACAGAGTGAGCCTTAGTTACACATGTATTTACCAGGGAAAACATAAGCCAAGAATTGAGTGAATAGGGGTTGAAATAACACTTAGACTGGAACTGGTCAATTATAAAGCCCTGTTTCCATCTTTTACTTCATTAGAGTATTAATCAATCCATTTTACAGAGGAGGAAAACAAAGGCGAGAATAGCGAGGTGATTCCCATATCCCTAGCAGCCGAGACAGGATGCAACTGGAGTTGACCCTGTTATGTTTTTAGTGTATAACAGACCCTCAAACCTTGCAGAGAAAATGGGCCTCGACTCTCTCGGAATTTAAGTGAGCAGGACATCTTCTGTTGCCTCTGGTACTGGACTGGCAGAGAACCTGTCAGCAGCCCCTTTTGTTCTCATGTCATGCTAGGAAAGAAGCCAGGAGAACCAGAGATTACATCTTCCCCAGGGTGGGTACTTCCTCCTCTTGGGCTATTCTCATCCACTCTGCCTGAGAAACCTGGAGATGTACTTATTCTTCCATAGTTTCTTAGCAACTAGCCTTATTATCCAGCATTCAAGAGAAAAAATTCCCCACATAGCTGATCTTTTCACAGGTTCTATCCAGAGTTGCTAAGAAAAGTTGCCCCTAGAATATTCTAGTACTTCTCAGTTCCTCTGGGTGATTGCTGCAGGAAGGTAGAACAGAACTGTCTGAGTTCCTCATTGATGAGATTAAATAAGGCAGAGATAATCTAAAGATGAACCATCAATACAGTTTAGGAAGACAGTATAGCAGGCTGTATTTTTGAGGAAAAATGCACACACATGGGAATCAGCATATAACCAGGATGATGAACATGAATCCAACAGTCTCAGTCGCCTGTACATAAGCCAGTACTATCATTGTAGTTCAAGATGCCTCTACTTCGCTAATTGGCTTTTTTTGTGGTAGAAAATATTTTGATGTGGGGATGGATCATGTACTGTCAGATGGTTCTAGTTCTACTCACCAAGTAAGAGTAGTACAACCTCCTAAACAAACTGTCTCCAGACACCACCAGTGTCTCCTAGGAACACATTTTGCCCCAGTTGAGAACTACTGCTACAGATTCTATAGCAAATCCTAGAGAAGTTAAAAATACAACTACGTGGGAAGAGATGAGTTAGCTCACCACAAAACCCAGCCCCCATGTGACCTCATTAATCTAGAACATTGTCCAGGACTAAGCTTAGCTTCTATGTGGAGGTGAAGTCCTCTCTGACAAGGAGTTACAGGACGGACCTCCACAACTGTCAGCTTTATTTGATTTAGTTCATTATGTATGTCATTCATTTATTCACCATGAAATATCTAGGAAGGGCTGGCTTCTGAACTGGAGGGTGTAGCAGAGAAGTATGTAAAAACAAATACCTTTAAAGTGATATAGACCCTGGTAATAGAATTAAGCATCTCTTCATTATGGTTTCTATTAGGCAACTATTTTGCACCTTGAAGGTGTTATATTCTCTTTCAAATAATGTTTTCTTTTTTCAAAATGCAATCTGTGAGCATGGTGTAGAATTCTTTATACAATTGAAAATTTTTCTTGACTCCACGTTCTTAGCCCAGAATAACTACTTGTTTTATCTCTCTTTGTATGTCTTTCTAGAGATGTAATGTGTGTGGGCACACTTAATTGTGAATATATTTTTCACCAACCATAGCCTATTTTTGTTGGTCTGCTGTGCTGTTGTTGTTTTGTTTGTTTGTTTGTTTTACTTTATATACCTGGAGTTTATAGCACATCAATACATGACATGTTACAGATTCATTTTTTAAAAGCAACTTACTTAGTTTTCCTTTATAAAAGAAACCACAATATATTTACTCTTTTTCTTATGATGAGCCTATATTATTAAAAAAAACTCTTCAGTGACTGGCACTGTAGAGGCATATAGCATATGCATTGCGTAGACAAGCTCACTGACATAATAGCCGCCTGAGTTCTTACTGGCTGGATAATCGTGGGCAGATATTTAGCATATGTTTGCTTTATTTTTCTCATGTATAAAATAAAGTTGATGCTACCATCTACCTCAGAGGGTTTTGTGAAAGCCAAATGAAATAGTATACATCCAGTATTGGAAAGAGCACTTAGCATGTGTAATAACTCTTCATGCTGTAGGATTTGCTCACTCCTGTGGTGTATGAATATTTATCTTTGGTAGATATCACCATGCATTTTCCCACTGATATTGGTCCAGTGTATACTACCATCAGCAGCATGTGCAAGTGGCTATCTTAACATATTATGTCAATATGACAATTTCCAAAACTTTCTGAACATTGCTAATCAGAGTTTTAGAATTCAGTTCATATACTTCCATGAGAGCCCAACGAGAAACTTTGTCAAGGTCTAGATTTCGTGTGTCCAACATCAACATGCTGTATTACAGCCAAACCTATAGCAACATGAATGATACAGGGGAACGGGTCATACTAAAGAGCCTTAGAGGGGCTGTTCTGCTGGTGGCACAGGGACACCAAAGCACAATATTAAATGCCAGCCTCCCCGGAAATATTCTAGCTAGATTGAGTTCTATAACATTTAAGAGTCAGCGGTTTAAATTTAGGCTGTTGGTTGTCTGGCCAAAGTACCTCTGTGAGTCAAGAGTAATAAAAATAACAATGTTAATTGAGAGCAGAATTTTCACTCCCCAAGCACGCAGAAGATGACCAGACCTGGGTGTGGCTCTGGGGTGTGTCCCCACCAAGGTTAGTTAATGTCCAACTTAACCTTTTTTCTTGTTTCTTATGTTCAATATTGTTGTTCTCTTGGGTCCATGGTGTTGTTCATTGCTTTCCACAAAACCAGTCTAGTTTTTTGTAATTTTTGGAAGCCTCTTGGTACATGGATACTAAACTAGGGACAAAGAGGGGAAGAGACTGTTAGAGCAGCCCATGCCTTTGTCCTCAGCAGAAAGAAAAGAGAAGTGCTGTGGTCACTGTTCCTGAAGTCATTCCACTCCCAAGAGTGTGTGGGTATTTTCACTGTACACTGGATGCCTAGCTGACTGAGGCCCAGATTTCTCCTAGGAGGGCTCAAATTCAAAGGGGTAAAAATAGATCTTTATTTAAAGAATAGCATGGTGTTATTAGTCCTACAACAGTGGCAGAAAGGCTCTTGCATAGCCCTTATATGAGTAAGAGAGAGGGGAGAAGAGGGGGGAAGAGAGAGAGCAAGAAAGCACATGCTCTCTAGGAGGATTTATGAAGGTATTCAGAAAAGTAACATGTGCTGACATGAGCTGACACTGGGGTTTGGGCATGATGTCACCAGAAAGAATTATTCAAGGAAAAAGCACAAGATGAGATCCCCAAGGGCTATGGAAATTGGTAAAGGGGGTAACATTGGCCTAGGAAGCATCCTTTGCCCTATGTGACTTGCTGGACCTGTACCTGAAGGATTATATGAATCCAAGCCATAAGCTATCCAAGAGGAAAACAACTGCAATGTCTCAAGTATCCTCAGGCTGTGCGGGGCCAGCACTGTCCATCTGGTGTTACTCCAGGAGTCCAGTCCCATCGCACTGGGAACAAGGCACGCTGATTTCACCTGCTGGAGAGAGTCCTGGCATCAGTGAAGATGCTCTGGAACCTCAGAAGACAGCATGGGGAAGGGCAGTAAATCCCATCTGGGACTGAGATAACGGTTCTGCCAGCTATATATACCCCAGGCCTGCTCAGGAGCACAGGCAAATCCGAATACCTCCTCAAGATCAGATCCAACATATATCATGGTGGTAAACACAGACAAAGACCTAATTTGGTATCTACAGGCCTATAACAACCTCCAGGCACATGCAAGTACTCTCTTCATTTTATGCATTAAAAAAATAAGACCTGTGCTACTTCTTATAGTGAAATGGCAGCAATAACCCCTATCTACCATACCCCAGAGACTTGTGGTAATAGACAGCAGAAACCATATGACAGCATTTCTTGAAACCATTAGGCATTCAATAAATGTAAGGTTACTACTTTATAGTATCTATTACAATCCCCAGCAATCATTTCAGCAAACACAATTACATTAGGTGTTCTATTTTAAGATGAGTAAAATGCTACCTTTGAAAGATTGTCAGCTGAACTTTAAAATGACTTTGAATGTTCCTGTCCAGGAGATTTCCTGATGGTAAGTTTTTCTTTAAAATAGAAAAAAAAAATCTAGATGAGGTTAAATAATGGGAAGGTTTTTAAATAGCCACCGTTGTTTGGGAAGAAGCTCTCTGGTGGACATTTTGGAGGAGAAACAGAGTTTGGGTTGTTTATTTTTCTGTGTGCATCGATTGTACTCAGGCCCCTGTTGCAGTGGAGAGAGCACTGGGCTGAACCTAAGAACTCAATGGAGAGCAGGAGAAAGTGATCCTAGGGCAAGTAGCATGTGATAGCCTCAGCCCCATAAGCCAGGAGTACCGTTCCTGCCAGGGGCTTGCTAGGATGCCAAGATAGTAACAACTACAGAATAGCGAGAGTCTATTCCAGTTGGAGTTCAGAAAAGTGGACAGCAGAAACAGCCATCCTTGCCTGGAGTTCAGAGACCTGCACTGTTCTAACACAGTCACTAGGCTTGGAAGGGCTCATTCAGCCATCCCTGATTGTCCTCCACAATAAAGTTCATTTGTATAATAGTCAAGTGTTAGCCTGGCACCTTTTTAATTAGAAATTATTTTATTTTCATGTATATGTGTGTACAACATGTGTGCCTGGTGCCTACAGAGTCCAGAAGAGGATGTCACATTCCCTGGAACTGGAGCAATAGATGGTTGTGAGCCACCATGTGGTACTTGGAATTAAACCTGGGTCCTCTAAAAATGCAGCTTGTGCTCTTATCCCTGGAACCATTTCCCCAGCCCACCCTGCACCACCTTTTAGAAAGTTCTGTTTGACCTGAAACACCAGGTGCACTAGGTCAGGGCAAGGAGGGGATTTTGTTGTTGTTGTTGTTGTTGTTGTTGTTGTTGTTGTTGTTGTTGTTGTTGTTTTATGGTCTCTTAAGATTGTCAAGCTATGTGTCCCTTCCCCATGCTGGACCACATGTTTGTGGGAATGATAATGCTGGTTATTCTTTCAGCACCTAATGTACCTGCAGACGGCTGGTGGTCAACACCTTTCAAATAAACTTGGACCTGACATGACAGTTGAATGATGGGAACAGACAAGGTCATTATTTAGTCCCAATAATTAAAAGGTTAGGTTAGGAAACTCCTAAAACACACCTTTGTTTTAGAGGAACCCTCAGCTCTTTTTTTTTCTTTTTTTCTTTTTTTAATCATTGGTGTTGAAGGAATGGGCTTTTCTTCCTTTGAGGAAGATGCTGTATTAGTCTGTTTTGTGTCCTATGAAATACCCTAGGCATCTTTAAGGCCTTGTAAAGAGTTTTATTTAACCCCTTTTGTAGTGTGGCTCAGCCACAGTGAAAGTCTATGAAAGAGGGCCTAGGCATAAGAACTCACCTGTGGCTTTCCGGCAGCCATCTTCCAGTAACTCGCCAAAATGACGAACACAAAGGGAAAGAGGTGAGGCACCCGGTATATGTTCTCTAGGCCTTTTAGGAAACATGGCGTTGTTCCTTTAGCCACATACATGCGAATCTACAAGAAGGGTGATATTGTAGACATCAAGGGAATGGGCACTGTTCAAAAAGGAATGCCCCATAAGTGCTACCATGGCAAAACCGGAAGAGTCTACAATGTCACACAGCATGCCATGGGCATCATTGTAAACAAGCAAGTTAAGGGCAAAATTCTGGCCAAGAAGATCAATGTGCGGATTGAGCACATCAAGCACTCAGAGAGCAGAGGCAGCTTCCTGAAGCGGGTGAAGGAGAACGAGCAGAAGAAAAAGGAAGCCAAGGAGAAGGGCACCTGGGTACAGCTGAAGCGCCAGCCTGCGCCACCCAGAGAAGCACACTTTGTGAGGACTAATGGAAAAGAGCCTGAGCTGTTGGAGCCCATTCCATACGAATTCATTGCCTAATGTACAAAAAGAAATAAAGTACCAGGACTGCAAAGTGTTTTCCTTAAAAAAAAAAAAAAAAAGAACTCACCTGTGAAACAGGAATCCAGAGAGAAAGAGTTTAGGGCCCTTGTTACTACTTGCCCTTTCCAAAACTCACTCCATGAAACCAGTATTCCCCTCTCAGAGTAGTCTTATATCTCAGTGACCTAGAACTGTTTGCTAGGCTATACCTTTTAAAGGACCCATGAGTTCCTTTACCTCTAACTGTGGACAACCTCCAACATAGGGACGCTTATAGAAACCCTCAGGGGCAAACCATACCCAAACAACAATAGAAATCTGTCTCCTGTGTTCACAAAGCTGGACGTCAATAGTATAAGCAGAAAGAAATCCTGAGTGTATTTTTATGTTCAATGAAGAAATTAAGTGTCACTTATCTCTCAGGTTGATCTGTCTGGTATTGTAGTAAGAACACTTGTCATGTTGTGTATCATTGTTGACCAAAGGCACTGTCTAGTATAGCAGATCTCTAGGTGACGGCCATCTTACCTGAATGAAACTCTACTTCCATCTCAGCACCACGGTCCCTGGGAATCATTATTCCACTGTCTATCTTGATTAACTTGACCCACCTTTTGATTCCTAAATAAGAGGACTGGCATACTGTTTGTCTTTCCATGGCATCAAGATCCATATGAGGATTAATGCGATGAGACTAGACGAGACTAGTCTAGAAAAGTAGAGAAGCCCAAAGACCAAGGTCTGGGGCAGAAAGGGGGCTTTAACAGAGGAGATTGGGCCAGGGCAGCTGGTACAAGGTAGAGCAGAGAAAGCCCAGGAAAGGATTATAGTTCCCTGGCCTGCACTAACTAGTAGGGCATGCGTGTTTCAACTGGCTAGCCATATGTAGAGTCTTGCATGAAAGAAAGAGGGGAGGGGTTGGATAGTTCACATTCTACTGACATCCAGTTAGCTAAGCCCTGAGTGTGTTTTCCATGTGTAAGTGATCCACACTTACATGGTGGACTTTAATAGACATTACAGTACATGAAAACGCAGAAGACTGTTTGGTTCCAGATCAAGCTGGGCATGGGAACCCAAGGACCTAGCCTCCAGCTCGCTCTGTCTCTTCCTACCCTAGGCTCTTTACACCTCCCAGGATTTCAAGAAAAGTTGGAAAATCACAGGTGCAAGCCAACATACTTGTCTACATTAAATGATAAGACTACTACTACTACCACTACTACTACTAACAACAACAACAACAACAACAACAACAACAACAACAACAAAGCATGCCTCCACTCAAGGCCATGCAACTATCTTTTGGGGAAAAATAGTCAGGTTGCAATTTACCATCAGTTGATGAAACTTGAGAATAAATCTGTCCAGCCTCTTATGTTCTTCAAGGACAATGACTTTAAAAATAAACAGAGAAATGAAAAAAAAAAAAAAAAACCTTTGCCCTCTTCTGTTTCTGTGTAAAGGAAAGAAAGATAACACAAATTCAATTGATTAAACACCCTGTGGCCTCACTGTGAGGAATAGTTTCTACTCTTCCCCTTCCCAATCTGTCAGGACTTCCAGTCATTTGCAGAGTTCCATGTTTTCTAATCCTGCGAAATGCGAAGGGAGCATGCTACAGCCTGGGGTATGCATATAGTAATGATGACTACAGTTACCTTCACTGACCACTGACTGAGTTCCAGGACTGCCCTTTGACTTTCCCCATGACTCCTTGGGTCAGGCCCAATAAGGACCATCTGTGCATGCGACACACTCAGGACTATCTCATAACATGGTAAGAAGTTCAGACCTGATGTGGGAAGGCTCCATTACATATCTCATTACACGACTCACCAAGGTGAGGACTAGGCAAGGCGCCTTCTCTTTCTCGGGTTTGTTTTACAGCCGTGTGAATTACTTTGCAGACTGCGAATCTAACAAGGGTCAGAGCCCATGTGAGTCATACACCTGGCTGTGTTCTTGGTACTTCCCCATCCCAAGCCTTCCCCTCCTGCACCTGCCAGTTGGGAGCCCAGTTGAGCTCTGTAGGCTCTTTCACCTTTGCTTTCTGGGAACTTCAGGTAGTCTCATCTTATCATTGTTTTTGCTCTAGGACCCATGCTCAAGGCCAAAGAAACCTGCCCGAGACAAGAGCCTAGAGAAGCTGACAGATGAAGAAGAAAGCAGCAGTGAGGAGGAAGAAAGGTACAGGCTGGCTGGCAGCATGAACAGTCTCTGAGTGTGCCAAGCACGAACATTCAGATGGGAAGGATATGCTTGCTCATTCATTCTGTCCTCAAGTGCTTATGTCTGGTCTTGCCCTGATGCTTAGAGAGAGAACAGACTTCTCTCCTTTTCTCTTCTCTTCTCTTCTCTTCTCTTCTCTTCTCTTCTCTTCTCTTCTCTTCTCTTCTCTTCTCTTCTCTTGAATGGTCTTCTGCATAGCTATGACTTTACATAAACTACCTTATTTAATTTTTACAGCAGCATAAACAACATTTTATAAAGAACTTAAAGCTCAAAGAGATTAATAATTCTGCCCAAGATTCAAACATAGAGGGGTGGGTTAGTCAGGGTTCTCTAGAGTCACAAAACTTATGGAATGTCTCTACATATTAAGGGAATATTACATTACATATTGTAATGACTTACAGTCAGTAGTCCAACTAACCTAACAATGGGCAGCTGTGGATGGGAAGTCCAAGAATCTGGTAGTTGCTCAGTCCCACCAAGATCTCCATGTCAAGATCCAGGTCAGAAACCTGTCTTCCAGCCTCAAGATCTGGCTCACAGGTGTGCCCTCCATTTCTGGATTGTAGTTCATTCCAGATGTAGTCAGGTTGACAACCAGGATTAGCCATCACAAGCAGTTACTAGCTTTTCTTGTTATTAAGAAGAAAAGTGTGCTCTTCTTACCATAAGAAGCCCCCATCTATTCCATCTGTATTAGCTGCTGCTTCTCAAAATATGAGATGTTTACCTCCTGGGGAGCTACGTCTGTGCTCGGCTCTCCCATGCTTTGTTGGGTGTACATGTGTTTGGCTCCTAGCTGAGGGCGAGATGTTACTGCTCTGCCATGCTAGAGTTTAAGTTTCTTCTTCATACTTTTCCATGCTGAGACCCAAGCTGAAGAAGTAGTCCCTGACTAGGGCATGTTGTTGTCATGATAACATGACATTATGATGTATTTAATTATTTTAATTTTCATACAGGTATATATTTTTAAAGATTTAAAGTTTTTATTTTATATGTATGAATATTTGCCTGCAGGCATGTATGGGCATCTGAAGAGGCCAGCATAGAATGTCAGATCTCCTGCATCTGGCGTTACCATATGGGTATTGGAAACTGAACCCAGGTCCTCTTCAATAACAGCACATCCCCCTAACCACCGAGAAAGCTCTCAATTTCTATATATACATATCTTATGCCTGTGTGTCAGGACCTTCTTTTCTCTGCAAAGCAGAGCCCTCATCCTCATGCCTCTTTTCCTAGGGACTTTTATCCCCTAACCTCTGGTCCCCTGGCCCAGTGTCCCTGTCATGAGAAATTTAAGACCTTCATGTGACATCACTGCACATTGTTAAGGCAAACACATAACATCCCAATCTAAGCATTTTAATTTCTCAGCAAGTTCCAAAGTCGGAGTGAGGAAGGATGTCCTAAAAAGACATATGTCAGCATTTTATCTAAGATGAGAAACCACTTAAGCTTTTGACCATCTTTTCAATAGGGAAAAGCCTATGTATAATCTCCCAGTTTACACCTAGATTAACCAGGAAAAATTATGAGCATGCTTTCAAAAGTGTGGAGGGCTGTGCAAAACGTTGTGTCTTTTCTTTCTTTTCTTCCATATATAGAAAAACTTAGGAAACTTGGTTATATAGAGCTAGGTTTTGGAGCTTCCCATGACCTTCAGAAGAACTCTAAGCTCACAGTCTCTTATTTTTTAAGCACCCACTAAGATCAGTAGAACCTTATACAGTAAAACTTAGAACTTAAGTCAGGTTGCTTTGTGATAGAGAAAAACGTTTTTTACCCCAGTATCTCCTCCAGAAGCTCCCTACTTGCAGGGAGGAACAGGTGAAAGATCTACAACCTTTAATCATTGTTGTTCATATCTTTGAAGGATTGGAGAATTGGTCAAGGAAAGAAGTGACCTACAACCTCCATTGGAGTCTGTGATGAAGGAGAAGGCAGTGGAGATTGGACATCGACCAGAGGACTGGCAAAGCCAAAGGACCAAACTACAAACACAGGTAGATGGACAGCTCTGGATAGAATATATCTCACCCTTCACAAAGTGCAACTGTGCCTCCTACAGATACTCATGGAAAACATGCAAGGCTGGTTTCCATCCCCTGGGGAGGGTGTTGTAGGTCAGGGCAATGTAGACTCCTTGGTTTTGCTTATTCATTAAAAACTTCCCATACTCATGAGCACCTTCTCTGAACCATGAGGATCCATCAATGAACAAATCAGATAAAAGTCCTTGTGTTATATACATAAGGGATATTTACACATGCAGCAAACAATAATCAGTCTGTCCTTGGTTTCCACATCAGTAGATTCAGCCACCTTCAGGTTGAACTTAATTAGTGGAAAGTGCATCTGTACTGAATGTGTGCATACCTTTTGTTTTCCTAATTTCCTAAATAAAACAGCTTAACAACGATTTGTATAGCATTTGGTATTATAAGGTGTAGTGTGTAGTTTGGACTACACCACTTTGAGCTCTCCGCCCAGGAGCTATCTCAGATCCTTGAATGGAAAACACACACACACACACACACACACCAGTTAATCTTAAAATGTCTTGAATAACTCAATGACTAGACACTTCTCAACCTTACCCTGCTACCCCAGATCCAATTGGGTAGGTGGCCACTGGCCACTTCCCTGAAAACTCACATGGCTGGCTGACTTTATCTCCTGCTGCTACTGCTTTTGCTTCTTCTTCCGGAGTTCTCCTTGTGTCCTATGGTGCAACTCTTGGGGTCCTGCCCCATGCTCAGCCATTGGCCACTGGTATCTTTATTGATAGATCAAAAACCAATTGGGGACAAGGACCTTCAGCATCTGGACATGCAGATTCAAAGCATTAGTGCCAATCACCCTGTCTGTCCAATAAAACAAAACAAAAACAAACAAACAAAAAGCCACTCTTCTCTTAGACATAGATTGAGTACAATTAACATCCAGTCCATCATATTTGTTAATTAGAGAAAGTACTTGAAAAATCATTCCTAACTTAATGATTTTATGATTCTATGCTGAATTATTTTTGGATTTTAGCCTGTAACATATCTTAAAAAAACATGCTTTTAATTTTATATCATCTATTTAATGTTAAACAAGTTTGCTTATGAGACTATAATTAGTCTTCAACCACATCAGAAATCTGAGAACAAATTAAATATCACCTGGGTATATAGGAAGCACCAAACATTGCTTCTCAAACTTGAATGTTGTAGAGGCAGCTGATTACCTGGATAGTACCTCATTCCTCAATCTAGGAAGGCTTTCATACATGTAGGACAGCGTGTATACATGATATACAGATACTATCCTGTTGTTAGTGGCCCTGGAACCAGTCCTCTGCAGCTACAGAGACACAGCTGTGTTTCCTATCATTCAGAAGAGGCAGTAACAGTAAACACAGAACATTAGGAGAACTTCAGGAAGGAAAGTCTCACGAAAAAGAGAGATCTAAGGTGTGGGAGGTTGGCCTGGGAACCTCTGCAAGGTCTCAGCCCACAACCCCCTCTTTCCCAGCACTCTGGGCTCTGCCTGAGGAGTCCTCTGGAACAGTTGCTGCCAGAACATCTGAAGGCTTACATCCTCCCTAATTCTTCAACACTTACAAAGATGAAGGAGGTTCAGTGAGGATTGGGTAGCCCTAGAAATGTTGCCTTTAAGTACAGTAGTCCTAGGGAGGGCAGGGTTCTGACTTGAGGCTGAATGTCTGACTTGAGGCTGAATGTCTGTCTCGGCATGTCTTCAGTCACAGCAGGCATTGCGGCAATGTACCAGTAGCTACAGGGAGGACCTGCAGGCACACAAGCTGCTGTTAGACAGTGGTAGGGAGAAGCTGCAGCAGAGGCTCCAGGAAAGCCTACAACATAGCAGCAAGGTCCAACTTGAGGTTGTCCGCCATTGAGCCTTATGCATGCCCAAGGAAGCCAAAGCCCAAGAGCTCAAGGTATGGTGACTTTGTGAAGTGGACAGTTTGCTGGGCACCTGCACAATACCTTCCATCCACTGTTCCCAAGGATTACAGTAACCACAGGGACGTAGTTATTCTAGTACCCTTTACCACATGAAGAAAGGCTCAGAGAGGTTCGGTAGCTTGCCAGCCACAGACCATTTGGGTACCTTGTTTGCTTTTTCTTATTTTTGTGTACTCTTAACAATATAAGAACAACTTATATCAGACATCATGGTGGCACATGCCTATAACCTAGTACTCCTCCAAAGGATGAAGGAGGGGATCACTATGAAACTAGGGGCACCTATCTCAAAGAAAACAAATATCTTGTTTTCGTATCTTGGGTGGTGGTGGTGTGTGATGCGTGCCAGGGACTCAGGCTCAGCATGGCAGGCTTAAGAGAAAGGCGAACAAGCTGAGAAGGACCACTCAGCTAGAAAATCCTTCCAGAAGATATGGGAAGCTGCAGGGTGGTGGCCAGGTCATGACATTTAATCCAACATGCAGTTCAAGAAACTACATTACCTTGTACCTGTTACCTTCTGTCCAGTCTCAAGCATCACACTCTTCCTTTTAGGAAGCCTTGTAAAAAGATGTTTCAGATGGGGCTGGAGAGATGGCTCAGCGGTTAAGAGCACTGACTTCTTTTCCAGAGGTTCTGAGTTCAATTCCCAGCAACCACATGGCGGCTCGCAAGCATCTGTAATGAGATCAGGTGCCCTCTTCTGGTGTGTCTGAAGACAACATATACATAAAATAAATATTAGAAAGAGAGAAAGAGAGATGTTTCAGAGAAAGGAAGCAGACCAGAATGAAAGGGATCAACGGTGTCCCAGCCCCAATCTCTGACCAGCAGAGAGTGGGAATAAACGACACGGACTCCAAAGCAGGTTCAGAGCAGCTGCAACCGCTTCTCTTTATTTGGAGGTCTCACACAGCTTCCCCAGGTTTCTCCTTCTTCATTCTTCTTCATCAATCATTCTCCAGTCATTAACCAATCATCCATCCCTCTGGGACTGCCCACAATTTATCCTCTTCCATTTACTCATGTCACTTCACACCACCCAATCATAGACGCACACGTGCAAGGCAGCATGCAGGATAGGCTGATAGAATGGTATCACGAGGCATTACACGCGCTGCTTTTATTGCGCAAGACTGAGACTGGGATAAACAAGCGAGGTCACGGGTCTTGGTATAGAGCCAGGGCGCCATCTTTGGCCCATGCAGCTGTGCCCGCTCCCCACAAAAGGTCCATGAGATTACAGGTGATAAGGTTTTAGGAACCACTGTGCCTCTGGACAGTCATCCAGCCTAGAAGAAGAGAAGGTGGCCGAGGTTCTGGGAGATGTGGATCCAAAGACAAAGAAGACAGAGATATGGACATTGTGTTGGAACTGTTCTTTTACTTTTCATTTTAGAAGTTGTGACAAGGGTTAGGTAAAGAGTGCTAAGCAAATTTCCTTTCCTTTCCTTTCCTTTCCTTTCCTTTCCTTTCCTTTCCTTTCCTTTCCTTTCCTTTCCTTTTCTTTTCTTTTCTTTTCTTTCAAGACAGGGTTTCTCTGTGTAGCCCTGGCTGTCCTGGAACTCACTTTGTAGACCAGGCTGGCCTCAAACTCAGAAATCCACCTGCCTCTGCCTCCCGACAAATCTGCTTTCAACAGAACAGTTATTTATTCAAATGAAAGCCAGGAAGTTGTTCAAGGGAGTGCTTTGGCCACGACAGCCTGTTTACTTTCAGCAGAGAAGGCTGTTAAAGTACACATCTATTTTCTAAATGAGATGACTATGAGGATTCAAAGGGCATAGCTGTAAGTTCAGAGCCTGAAATGTGAAACCCCTGTCTACTTGAAGAGAAGATACACCCTAACCCCAAAAATAACCAAGACAGAGCAGGATGGAAGCACTCTTTTCTATAACAGTAAATGCCAGAAGAAACCAGCAACAGTGGACAGTGCACATTTTCCTTTTGCTTAGTGTTGTGTGGTTCTTTATAGCAAAGTGGATTGCCTTGATAAAAATGCAAAATAAGATTTAAAAAGAGAATGGGATCGTGCAGCAGACTGTGCTAGGCACCCCAAAAAAGAAAGAAAGAAAAGAGAGGAAGGAAGGAAGGAAGGAAGGAAGGAAGGAAGGAAGGAAGGAAGGAAGGAAGGGAAAGAGAGAGGGAGGGAGGAAGGAAGGAGGGAGGGGCAAACAAACAAACAAACAAAACAGCAATAACAACATCAGCCAGATTTATTTCTTTTCTGTTATTCTTCTATATCTTCTTCCAGCTCTGCCTCCATTCTATAAGAACAACCCAGTTCATGGGATCCTAGGTCTGTCAGTTACTCCAACTCTAGCCTGTGTATTTACCTGAATTTTTTTTCCCTCAGGGCTATAGAACTCAGACTTTTAGAGGAAAACAGAAGAAATTCCCAACGAAGGCTTCAGCCAGCAATATGAAAAACCTCAGTGGGTAGGAATTAGAAAAGGAGGGTTTGAGGCCCCATGAAGAGTGGGGAAGATTTTGGAGACCCTGGAATAGATTAAGGGTGTCTTCATTTTTGATTGACTCCAGTTGGCATGGGAGTGGTTCCAAAATGAGACCAGAGAAGTCAGGTTGGGAGTATAGCTCAATGGTAGCATAAGGGCCTTGCATCTGGTAGGACCAAGATTCATCCCCAACATGGACAAAAGCTATAAGATATGGGGATCAAATCATGACTTAAAAAAAAAACTTGGCAGGGCTGGTGAGATGGCTCAGCGGGTAAGAGCACCCGACTGCTCTTCCGAAGGTGATAAGTTCAAATCCCAGCATCCACATGGTGGCTCACAACCATCTGTAACGAGATCTGGCGCTCTCTTCTGGAGTGTCTGAAGACAGCTACAGTGTACTTACATATAATAAAAATAAAATAAATCTTTAAAAAAAAAAACTTGGCACTTACAAGATGGTGGGAGCTCAGAAAGGTAACCTAACTCCTGTGTTCCTCAGTTCCTTAATGTATTAAATGGCGGGAATAGAAAGTTATGAGTTAGCTGGCATAGAGGATCAGAGATAATCCATGTGAAGAACCTAGACTAGGGGAGAGCTAAGAGCTCAATTCCTAAAGGTTCTTGTCTGGTCACTAAAGCACCGGGCCTGCAGATACACAGCTACAGCTGTAGAGGACTTCATGGCGCTGAGCATGGAAGACAACATTTCATCCACATAGTTTATACTCATGGGGCTCAGTTCTAAAAGAATGAGCTCCTACTGCAACAGGCTACTGTAATTCTTTGGGCAGGAGCCAAGAGAGCATTACCTAGGTGCATAGGGACAAGAGACCCTATATATAATGTGCAACATGGAGAGATGGGGTGGAATGGGCTCCCATAGAGGTGACATGCTACACCACAAAAGAACACAGGAGCTGGGGAATCCTCAGGCAGGTAAGCCCTCAGTGCAATACCCATATGATTCTCATGGCAGGGCACTGGTGTGCCAGCAACAAGATCAAGTACTAAGGGGAACCATGTTAAAATTAGATCCTTGCTTATGAATTTTTAAAAATACATTTTAAATAAAATATAATTATATCACTTTCTCTATCCTTTCCTCCCTCCAATCCCTCCCATGTCCCTCTTCAATTCCTTATACCCCCCCCCCATCTCTCAAATAGATGGTCTTTTTTTCTTTATCATTGTTACTTTTTTGGTATGTGTGTCCATTTTTACTTGTGTATATATGGTTTCAGGGCACTATTTGTATTGGATAACCATCTAGGGGGCTTCTCTCTGAGAAAGGCTAATTTTCCTCTCTCTGCAGGCATTAGTTGCCTGTAGTTCTTTGTCTAAGGGTAAGGTCCTGTGAGATTAGCAATAGCATATCTATTGACATTATCATTTTTCAGACCTTCTTTGGGCAGCCATTTCTTTTTTTTCTGTTTTTTTCTTTTTTTATTAGATATTTTCTTTAATTACATTTCAAATGCTATCCCCAAAGTTCCTTATACCCTCCCCCCACCCTGCTCCCCTACCCACCCACTCCCACTTCTTGACCCTGGCGTTCCCCTGTACTGGGGCATATAAAGTTTATAAGAGGGAGCCGGGTGTAGTGGCACACGCCTTTAATCCCAGCATTCAGGAGGCAGAGGCAGGTGGATTTCTGAGTTCAAGGCCAGCCTGGTCTACAGAGTGAGTTCCAGGACAGCCAAGGCTACCCAGAGAAACCCTGTCTCGAAAAACCAAAAAAAAAAAAAGTTTGTAAGACCAAGGGGGCTCTCTTCCCAATGATGGCCAACTAGGCCATCTTCTGCTACATATGCATCTAGAGACATGAACTCTGGAGGTACTGGTTAGTTCATATTTTTGTTCCACCTATAGGGTTGCAGACCCCTTCAGCTCCTTGGGTAATTTCTCTAGCTCCTCCATTGGGGGCCCTGTGTTCCATCCTATAGATGACTATGAGAATCCCCTTCTGTATTTGTCAGACACTGGCATAGCCTCACTCGAGTTAGCTATATCAGGGTCCTTTCAGCAAAATCTTGCTGGCGTATGCAGTAGTGTCTGTGTTTAGTGGCTGATTATGGATGGATCCCTGGGTGGGGTAGTCTCTGGATGGTCCATCCTTTCATCTTAGCTCCAATCTTTGTCTCTGTAACTCCTTTCATGGGTGTTTAGTTCTCTATTCTAAGAAGGAATGAAGTTTCCAAACTTTAGTATTCATTCTTCTTAATTTTCTTGTGTTTTGCAAATTGTATCTTGGGTATTCTAAGTTTCTGGGCTAATATCCACTTATCAGTGAGTGCATATCAAGTGACTTCTTTTGTGATTGGGTTACCTCACTAAGGATGATATCCTCCAGATACATCCGTTTGCCCAAGAATTTCATAAATTCATTGTTTTTAATAGCTGAGTAGTACTCCATTGTGTAAATGTACCACATTTTCTGCATCCATTCCTCTGTTGAGGGACATCTGGGTTCTTTCCAGCTTCTGGCTATTATAAATAAGGCTGCTATGAACATAGTGGAGTATGTGTTCTTATTACCAGTTGGAACATCTTCTGGGTATATGCCCAGTAGAGGTATTGCTGGATCTTCTAGTAGTACTATGTCCAATTTTCTGAGGAACCTCCAGGCTGATTTCCAGAGTGGTTGTACCAGCTTGCAATCCCACCAGAAATGGAGAAGTGTTCCTCTTTTTCCACATCCTCGCCAGCATCTGCTGTCACCTGAGTTTTTGATCTTAGCCATTCTGTCTAGAGTGAGGTGGAATCTTAAGGTTGTTTTGCTTTCCATTTCCCTGATGATTAAGGATGTTGAACATTTTTTCAGGTGCTTCTCAGCCATTCGGTATTCCTCAGTTGAGAATTCTTTGTTTAGCTCTGTACCCCATTTTTTTCCAATTTTTTTATTAGATATTTTCTTAATTTACATTTCAAATGCTATCCAGAAAGTTCCCTCCCCCCTCCCACTGCCTTGTTCCCCTGCCCACCCACTCCCACTTCTTGGCCCTGGCGTTCCCCTGTATTGGGGCATAAAAAGATTGCAATACCAAGGGGCCTCTCCTCCCAATGATGACCAACTAGACCATCTTCTGCAACATATGGGGCTAAAGACACGAGTTCTGGGGGGTTCTGGTTAGTTCATATTGTTGTTCCTCTTCTAGGGTTGCAGACCCTTTCAGCTCCTGGGGTTCTATCTCTAGCTTCTCAAATATGGGCCCCGTGCTCCATCTTATAGATGACTGTGAGCATCCACTTCTGTACGAGACAGCTATATCAGGGTCCCTTCAGTAAACACTTGCTGTCCTATGCAATAGTGTCTGAGATTAGTGACTGATTATGGGATGGATTCCCCGGTGGGTTAGTCTCTGTATGGTCCATCCTTTCATCTTAGCTCTAAACTTTGTAACTCCTTTCATGGGTATTTTGTTCCCTATTCAAAGGAGGAATGAAGTATCCATGCGCTGGTCTTCCTTCTTGATTTTCTTGTGTTTTGCAAATTGTATCTTGGGTATTCTAAGTTTCTGGGCTAATATCCATTTATCAGTGAGCGCATATCCAATAACTTCTTTTGTGATTGGATTACCTCACTAAGGATTCTATCCTCCAGACACATCCATTTGCCCAAGAATTTCATAAATTCATTTTTTTAATAGCAGAATAGTACTCCATTGTGTAAATGTACCACATTTTCTGTATCCATTCCTCTGTTGAGGGACATCTGGGTTCTTTCCAGCTTCTGGCTATTATAAATAAGGCTGCTATGAACATAGTGGAACATGTGTCCTTTTTACCAGTTGGAACATCTTCT